>CP053161.1:7098430-7599208 GCA_014607495.2 Carposina sasakii
AATTGGTCAAATTTTCGGGAGGCAGTTTTTAGTAAGAAGCGCTGTTTCCAGCTTGTATACATTTCTATGTTTAAAACGACTTATCAAACAGCCCTCGTATATCCTACTTTACATAACAGTATCTTCTTTATACTTGTCATTTTTCAACACAAATGCCTTTTTTACAGCTGTAATGATAGGCACTTTGTTTGTACCATTTCTTTGTCATGTGCTGATGATCCACGGCTTCACTAGAATACTTACATCAGCTGCATCGCTTTCTGTATGCCGTTAGAGACGGCGGCGTTGAGCTAGCAACCAGTCACTGATCTTTTACATCTGCCTCTCTAGCATGACCACGCATCGTGGATATCGCATCGTACGATATCGTATCGTCTCTATACAAAATTTAACATGGGGGCTATATTTATCGTATTTATACAGGCAAAATAAATCGGCTTATCATATCGTTTTTCGGAGGTCATGCTAGGCTTGCTGGCTTTACTATGCTAGCTAGCTGTGCTAAACGTAGCTTAATGATCTCCATTCTCCTTGAAGATTTTGCAGTTCTGTTATGGCTTCACCATTTTGTGAACACAACTGTGTGTAGGTAGGTATATAGACCATTCACTTTCATAAAGCACATAGTAAACGCGTGTTTATAGCGCATTGTTTGGTTAATAAGGCTGGTTGAATAGCCTAACGGGCAATAATAGTAGGTGAATCTTTTATGTAGGTACTTAGTTACTTTTCTTTAGTATTAATTTTAGAACCTAGCATAAAAGAAAGGTAGGCTTATCGCTTACCATGTGTGACTTAAAGTACACCTAGGCGCACAAAGCTAGGCTAACTCCTTACTTAGGTACCACAGGTGTAGATGTGTGTGGGATGTCTGATATGCACACTTTTACGCAACCTCTTTGGAGATGATGAGCGTGATTATAATGAGTACTAGCTATACCCTCGATGACGTTGAAATGCAAGCTAATTTTCTTGGCTCATATCACCAGTGCAAAAGCTCTTCTCATCGGAATCGCTCTGCTCAATCTTCCCCTTCTGGTTCGTGAGCCTGGATCCTCTGCTATTAAATCTATACATATAACAAAAATGTAACGGATCGCTGTCTGTACATGGAAGATATATGAGAAAAAATATTATAGGAGACCTTTATTAACGCAATAGTACCCAAAATAATTATTTTTGGAATTTTTGTCTGTTTGTCGGTTTGTCTGTGCGTTTATGCACGCTAATCTTAGAAACGGCTGAACCGATTTCGATGCAGTTTTCAGAAATATATTGTGACAGGTCCCACTTAACATATAGGCAACTTTTTATCCCGGGGAAATGTTTTTATCCCGGATAATTTCTACATTTTGTTTTTTCTGTAGTCCACACGGACGGAGTCGCGGGCATCCACTAGTTTATAATATAAAGGAAAAACAAGAGTCATATAAAAAAAGAAGGGAACTATTACGAGTACGATGAGCTTTGCAAGCGAGCTTACATGAGAAAAATCTCTGTGTAAATACAGTAATTGAACTGAGAATTGAACTAACAAAAGTTGTGCAATGCGTCCGATTTGAAGGGCGTCCGCTTTGTTTGCTATCTCTTTCACTTTATCCGAAAATAAGGAACGATTTTTATCAACGTTTATGTTACTACACGTGATGCAATATTGCCTATTCATCTTTTAAAGAAACAAAAGTGACATTGCCGGTTAATTCGAATGATCTAGTTGCGAAGCAAAGCGATAGATACCTAGATATTTATTCGTGTCTTGTTACGTTCTACCCATTCAGATGCAAATGACGCTTCATCGTAGTGGATGCAAATCCAGTCTATTTCGTATTGACACAATTTGCATTTACAGTTTGAATTATTGCTACAATTTTTACAAATAAATTACTGGTGGATAATACTAGGTAGTGGGTATAAAGTACTATACCTATAAGTAGACAGAATACTAATGCAGATCTATTGTTTCTATTACGTAAGTAAATTGTTTATTAAAATTGTTTATCGCATGAGCTGTGTAGTGAACAGTATGGAAACTCCATTGAGGGGTCGCCCAACACGTTAAATATTTAACGAAGTATGGAAACTATTATCTTTCCGGGAACTCGGGGTGGAGATTATTGGGGGAGGCCTAGGTATAGTATAGAATTCTCATGACTGAAAATGACAAATCTATCCAGCTATTCAGGAATGCATAGGTAATGAAAATTGTCTAGCTATCGCGGTTCATGAGATACAGCCTGGTGACAGACATACGGAAGGACGGACGGATTGACGGACAGACAGACAGCGAAGTCTTAATAATAGGGTCCTGTTGTTACCCTCTGGATACGGAACCCTAAAAAGTAAGATCCCTTAGTTACATTAAAAACTTTATGGTAAAATATTCAATCCACCTCGTTAGCTTTGCGAAATAAGATTAACCATTACAATATTCCAGCCTGGTTTTATGAATATGTATCTGACTAACAACTAGAAAACACATTCCAAGTCAAAAATAGCATTATTGGAATCGTTCACTATTGGTGCGCCCACCACCGGGCCCTACACCCTCCACTGACCCTCGGATCTGATAACTCATAACTGCGAAAACAGGCACTTGCACTAACTACAATCGCCACGAGAAACCGAGATCCGAGCACCTAGCATGCAAGACAATACATTGCACTATTCCGAAATCAAAAACTACATATGTTTCGCCAACAACCGTGGCATCCTCAGGATTATAGAAATTAGTAAATTAGTAAACCACTAATTATTATGAAACTAAAACCCACACATTCATTTTAGAGAACCTAATGGCGGAAAGGCGCGCAATGTCTCTGCAGTCCTCTGATGACGCTGAAGCATATCGGCAGCTCAATAGACGTATCTTCAAGTCTCTGCGATACGACACCCGCAGCTTAAATACTCGCTGCATTAAGGAGACAATAGAGCGAATTCAAGGCTCCAAAGTGTTCGCAAGAGAATTATCTATTGCACAGAGCCAGTTGACGAATCTTAAGACAGAGAACGGTAGTGTAGCGTCTACCGTAACTAAGGTAGATTGAGACATATGGACAGCTATATATCTCGGTCGCTAAACCTGTTAGATTAGGCAAAGACCCAAGAGCCAAGCTCACCCGACACTATACTGAAGACATCCCGGATATCAGCCTGTACGAGACTAGGACTACCCTTAAACAACTCAAAAACAACAAAGCGCCGGGCGACGATGGAATCACATCAGAGATTCTAAGAGCGGGTGGAACTCCGGTACTGAAGGTCCTCCAGAGGCTCTTCAGATCCGTCCTGCTCGAAGGCGTAACGCCAGAAGCATGGAGCAGAAGTGTGGTGGTGCTGTTCTTTAAAAAAGGCGATAAAGCCTTGCTCAAGAACTATAGACCCATCTCGCTTCTGAGCCATGTCTACAAGTTGTTTTCAAGGGTAATCACGAATCGTCTTGCTCGCAGGTTTGATGACTTCCAGCCTCCCGAACAAGCTGGTTTCCGAAAAGGGTTTAGTACCATAGACCATATCCACACGCTACGGCAGATTATACAAAAAACGGAAGAGTATAATCGGCCACTATGCCTAGCGTTCGTGGACTATGAGAAGGCCTTTGATTCGATCGTGACATGGGCAGTGCTGCAGTCTCTCCAGCGGTGCCATATTGACTATCGATATATCGAAGTGCTGAAGTGTGTATACAGCAACGCCACCATGTCGGTACGAGTACAGGAGCGGAGCACTGAGCCGATTTCTTTCCAGAGGGGAGTGAGACAAGGATAGCCTTTAAGCTTCTCGAATGGAAAGGACTCGGCATCAATATCAATGGCGAATACATCACTCACCTTCGGTTCGCAGACGACATCGTGGTCATGGCAGAATCGCTGAAGGATCTAAGCACAATGCTCGATGGCCTCAATCGAGTCTCCTGAAGATGAATATGGACAAGACGAAGATTTTTATATTTTTCGGTGTTTTTTATAGTCCCTCTCTTCACATAAATTACTTTGCTGCTTTTGAGTCACTTTTAGATACTTTAGGCCCCCATTATGATGATGTGGTGGTACTAGGAGATTTTAACACATGCCTTATAAAAAATGATGCTCGCTCTTCTAAACTCACTAACTTGATTTCTTCTTTCAATATGCACATTTTGCCCTCTGCCTCAACACATCATGCTCCACATAGCAAGCCCTCTCTCTTAGATCTTATAATTGTTGCTAAGCTTGGTAAAGTCGCTGCGCATGGTCAGCTGAATGCTCCTTTCTCGTACCATGATCTGATTTATCTCTCGTACAAAGTGCGTCCACCAAAAAGTAAGCCAAAAACGTTACTTCTGCGCAGTTTTAAAAACATGGATTTGGACATTCTAATAAGTGATGCTTCATCTTTAGATTGGGATCCTGTATTGGTTAGTACGACAATAGATGATAAAGTGGAGCAGTTCCATCGAATTCTTATGTGCCTCTATGATAAACATGCTCCACTAAAGAAAGTAAGGGTAAAACATCATCCAGCGCCATGGCTTACTGATAGTGTCAAGAAGTGTATGGCAAAACGCGATCTTGCTAAACGAAAATATAAACGTTGCCCAACAGATCGTAACCTTGATCGTTACAAAAGGTTACGTAACTGCTGCAGCCGTATGTGTAGAGATGCCAAGAGACGTCATATCCACGACTGTATTGAAAAATACAGTCCTGCTCAGATCTGGAATTTCCTTAAATCGCATGGTGTTGGCAAAGGTGTGGAACCATCTGCTTGCAAAGTTGATTTAAATGACTTAAACAAACATCTATCTGCTCCTCCTGTACTTATGGATTCTAAAACTAAATTTAACACTTTACAAGCTTTGCGTGATAAGGTTAAGCCAGATTGTAGCTCTTTTAATTTTGAAACCGTATCTTTGAGTGACGTTAGGAGGGCCATTCTCTCCATATCATCGAAGGCTGTAGGTGATGACCAAGTTAACTCCCAAATGCTGCGTCCAGTTCTGAACCAGGTTGTTCCGATAATCCAACACATAATTAATTTTTCCCTTACCACAAGCTCCTTTCCAACAGCATGGAAAAAAGCACATGTTATTCCTCTGCCTAAAACAACAAATCCATCTTCCTTTTCCCATTACCGTCCTATTTCTATTCTTCCCATCCTATCCAAGGTCATTGAGTCTGTTGTTCATGATCAAGTGGCTTTCTATTTATCCAAAAACAATTTGCTAAATCCTTATCAGTCTGGCTTCAGAACTGGACACAGTACAGTGACTGCTCTGCTGAAGGTAACAGATGATATACGTTTTGCAATGGATAATAGACAACTAACTATCATGGCTCTATTGGACTTCAGCAGTGCTTTCAACTCTGTAGACTTTGATATTTTACTAGGTATACTTGGCTCTCTTAATGTTACATCTCAGGTTGTAGACTGGTTTGATACCTATCTTAGGGGTCGTCTGCAGTGTATACGCTCGGATGAGTTATCATCTGACTGGTGCGAGCTTGCTGCAGGTGTACCTCAGGGTGGTGTTCTCTCGCCACTCCTTTTCTCAATCTTTATTAATTCAGTTACTGATGTGATTTCCTCTTGCTTCCATCTCTATGCAGACGACTTGCAGATATATAGTCACTTCGATGTTAGGGATATAGAGTCTGCTACAGTTCGTATGAATACAGATTTATCTAGGATTCAAACCTGGGCACAGTCGTTTGGCCTCCTTGTTAACCAAAAAAATCTCAGGCCATGATAGTGGGCAGTAGGTATATGCATAACATACTGAACCAATCAGACATACCACAGCTTTTCTATAATGGGATTGTTATACCTTATACCGAAAAGGCTAAGAATCTTGGGGTTATCTTTGATAATATTTTTTCTTGGTCGCCACAGGTCAATGAGGTGAGCAGAAGGGTGCATTCATCTTTCCACTCACTTAAGCGCCTTCAGAATTTTCTCCCATACAAAACAAAAGTTACCTTAGCTCAATCTCTTCTTCTTCCACTGCTGGACTATGCTGATGTTTGCTATCTTGATGCCAACGAGGAGCTGCTCAATAAACTCGAACGACTTCAAAACCTGGGTATCCGCTTCATATACGGACTACGCAAATATGATCATGTCACTCAATTTCGAAAAGAGCTGAAATGGCTACCTATTAGACTTCGCCGGAATGTTCACATATTAACTCTTCTGTTTAAAATTTTATATAACACATCCTCTCCAGTATATCTGCGAGAACGTTTCGACTATCTCTTTCCACGAGACCGCCCCTTGCGCTCATCAACTGCTACTCTACTTAAAACTCCTCAGCATAATTCTATCGCTTATAATTACTCATATACCGTGTATGCAGTCAAATTGTGGAACTCTCTGCCTCACACCGTGAGAGACTGCCAAACTGTTGCTGCATTTAAGAAAAGGTTAAAGAACCACTACCTCTCGCTTCAATAGAAATGAGTCTGTCTATTATATATTTAATTAATAGATATTTATGTATGTTTATGTAGGTATATTTTATTAATTATATTGATTACATTATATTATAATATAATAGGTATATTTTATTAATTATATTGATCTATTTGTTAAATTCAAATTTTGTTATACATATATTCTGTGTACACGCATATCCACCTTTTATATTTAATTATCACTTTCCCAGATGGTTTGCTGGAAGAAATCTCTTTCAGAGATAAGCACGCCTTTGTACATTTTCTTTCATAATTTCTGTCTGTATGTAATTGTATGTGTACAATAAAGAATAAGAATAAGAATAAGATCATGTCGAACGTCCATGTACCGCCCACTCCCGTACTGGTTGGGAGCTCGATACTCGAAGTTGTTGACGAGTATGTTTACCTGGGACAGACGGTTAAACTAGGTAAGTCCAACTTTGAGGAGGAGGTTAATCGGCGAATCCAACTCGGCTGGGCAGCGTTCGGGAAACTACGAAGCTTGTGTCCAAGATACCCCAGTCCTTCAAGACGAAGGTATTCAACCAGTGCGTGCTGCCGGTGATGACCTACGGTGCCGAGACGTAGTCTCTAACTATGTGCCTCATAAAGAAGCTCAGGATCACACAGCGAGCGATGGAGAGAGCTATGCTTGGGATCTCTCTGCGTGATCGAATCAGAAATGAGGAGATCCGCAGACGTACAAAGATCATCGACATAGCTCAACGGTCCAGCAAGCTGAAGTGGCAATGGGCAGGGCACATAGCTCGAAGAACTGATGGCCGATGGAGACGGAAAGTTCTAGAGTGGATACCACGTATCGGCAAGCGCAGCATGGGAAGGCCGCCCGCGAGGTGGACGGACGACCTGGCCAAAGTCGCGGGCGTCTGTTGGATGCAGGCTGCTTCCGACCGGTCGGAGTGGAGGTTGTTGGGGGAGGCCTGTGTCCAACAGTGGACTTCTCAGGGCTGTAAATGATGATGTACGTACTCATAAATAATAGATAAATGGCGTTGAATTGCGACTATATCTACTATCGTAGCTCAATATATGTGTAGGTATGCCAGTGTATGTTTTACCTAAATTCGAACTCGATAGGTAACTAACTACCTAGTCCCTAGACTTATAGTAATGTCACATCAATTTCAAAATTAATTTTACACTCCAGTCCTTCTCGTCTCTTATGAAATAAAAAGGTGAGTGGAGGAATTTTGTCACGGTGTCAGTAATTTTAATATTTATTTATATCCGTTATTTCGTAATTTAGTGTGCCTATGTACCTAACTTTAGCTTTTAGCGAAGTACCTTTAATTTTAGTAGCTACACCTACATTAATTTATTTTTAAAGTAGAAAATTTTAATAGCGATTATTAATAATTCATCACCATATTTTCCGAGTGGGTTAATTGTGTTGCCAACATCTGTTTTCTTTTCCAGTTTGTTTATTTTCATAATAACAACAAAGTAGCACAAGTAAGTAACCTAACCTACCTTAGATAGAATAGCCAACTTATCTGAAAAATAATGTTCTCGAACAAACTCGAATGTTCTAGATATAGTATAATTTTTTTTAAAGATTATCTTCTATGACTTCTACACTGTGGCTTCAATTTTTCGATACAGCGAAGCGTAGGTAGGAAACTTATATTTATTTGTAGAAACGTAAAAAGTAAAATTGTAAAACGCCGCAAATTACCAATGCCAAACTACCTATTGATTTTGACACTGAATACTTGAAGGGTAAACCTAAAAAAAGAATAGTTAATACGCAGGAATATCATAATGTTACTCTAGATTTGCACTTTTTATTTATAACTAGCGGCCGTCGGGGCGGGTCATATTAGTCTTATAGCTTTCTTCGATAAATAGGCTAACACTGAAAGAATTTTTTAAATCGGACCAGTAGTTTCTGAGCGCGTTCAACCAACCAAACAAACAAACTCTTCAGCTTTATAATATCAGTAAGTAGGTATAGATTTTGTTTTCGATAAAAACGATAAATAAACTTAAATGTGTAAGTATGCAAATAGGAATAGTGCCAATAGCGAGCCAGTGTTCCGATTCCTCCTAGAGCGCCGCAAACACCATTGCACTGAGCGCGAACAGGTATCGAGCCATTAACTTTTAGGGTCGGTTTATATCTGACAGAAGATGCGTCGAGCGATATCTCCAGATACAGGCAAACATACGCTCGACGCATTAACGTGTGATTTCCTCTAAGTCAGGATCGGCAGCTATGAATAATAACTCCTATATTTTTATAATTAATAATTTTATTTTTACTTTAACAATTTATGATTTTCTTATTACACTTCCAGCAATTCAACAATATAATATAAACAACGATTATTAAGCTAGACTAGTTCACCTTTTGCAGTTCTAAACCAATATGCCTCCTCAACTTGAGATCGGTCACTCGCAGACTTCTATATCCCCACTCAAGTATTGGCAGTTGGCGCCAACAGGAAATACCGAGTACCCGATTTCAAGTTAAGCTACTTTATTCTAATAATGGTAGTTCATCTAAGTTTTACTAAGTATACATTATTATCACAATTAAGTATATAATATATAGATAACCGTCTGAATTTACAAAATTCCAATTAAATAATTGGCCTGCTTATAATTTGTAATACAATTTACATTTGACTTAAATGAAGTTAGTTCCATATTTTAACTTTAGAGGGCTTGTTTAATCAAAACAAAAGTAAATTCACAACAATTCTTACATATTCGTCCATCCTGACCACAACCATCACGCCCTCGTGTATTTATCTAAAATATTACATAAGTACAATACATTATATATATTAATTATACAATTCTGAGCGATACAATCTCCTTTATAAACAAAATTAAAACACTAAAATTATAAAACCGGAAAAAGAAAACAATATTGGCAAGAGTCTATTTCTTTTTGTAAAAATCATTATAATATATATTTATAATAAAATCATATATTAACTCTTTTAAATCAATAACCGAATCTTTCTAACAACTAATCAGCTCAAAATCCAATCCAATATCTAATCAAATATCCAATCCAAACCAAGTTATGTTAGATCTCTCTGAAAAAAATCTTATTAACATCCTTCCAAAAACTATTTAATCCAATATAATCAATATCCAATCCAATATTATCTTTTATACTATATCTATAACAATCCAAGTCATGTTATATCCCTCTGAAAAAGAATCTTATTAACATCCTTCCAAAAACTATTTAATCCAATATAATCAATATCCAATCCAATATTATGTTTTATACAATATCTATAACAATCCAAGTCATGTTATATCCCTCTGAAAAAGAATCTTATTAACATCCTTCCAAAAAGTAATCAAAATAGTCACAAGTTATCCTTCCATCCTATGTCATTTTTATCTCATTTTACGAATATTTCACTTTATCTACGTTTCTAAGGATCCATCTGATAACCCTACGTTACAAGTATTATTTTTATCTATCTCATTCTCATTATCTTTCTCAATCTCATAACTATTATTTTCCTCTATGTCATGCGTATTCTCTTCTTTTTCATCCGAACTTGAATCATCTTCTGATCTTTTAAAGTTTAGCCATGGGTGTATCTTTTCAACCGGATACACTCCTTTATAAACAGCTTTTCCTTTACGCTTAGTAATTTGAGTATCTTCTACAGTATATCTGTCATTACTCAATACTTCGATAATTTTATATGGTCCTAAACATTTAGCTACTAGTTTCTTGCTTTTACCGGGACATAGAATAGACCTTTCTACTCTGACCAAATCTCCTACTTTAAATTTACGCGGATCGCACCTAACTTTATCAAATCGATTTTTTGTTTTTGTTGTGTTATTTCTATATGCCTATCAACATCAGCCCTAATTTCAACCATTTTATTTAAACAATCCTCTTGCTCAACATCTTTATTCACCATTGACTGTAATTTGCTTTCAGCCATACTCGTCAAATTAACTCCGAATAATACCTCAGCGGGTGTACGTCCTATCCCTTTATTAATGGTATTATTTAACCCCCATTGAACATCCAAAACTTTGCTATCCCATTCCGTTTCATCGCGTCCATAATTCATCGCTGTCAGTGAATCTAAAATTGTTCGATTATACCTCTCCACTTGCCCGTTTGCTCGTGGAGTGGCAATCGCATTCATTATGTGTTTAACACCAAGATCTTTTAAGAAATTTGTGAACTTTTTACCCGTAAAAGAAGAGTATCTGTCGGTTATTAGTCTAGAGGGACATCCAAACATAGAAAAGTATTCTTTGAAAATCCTAATAGTTGTACATGATTTTGTACTTTTTACAGCTTTTAAAATAATATACTTCGTGTAGGAGTCTATAATTACAAGTAAATATTTATTTTTACGTTTACTCGCGTTGAATGGTCCCAGGTGGTCAGCGTGCAGAGTGTGAAAGGGTTTGGAAACCTTAGGTATCGGGTGTAAGTAGCCAGACTTTTTTCCCGATGGCGTCTTACTGTGTGCACACTCTAAACATGATTGGACATATTTCCTTGTAAATTTATTCATCTTTGGAAACCAGTAAGTTTCTTTGATTTTGTCAAGAGTTTTCTCGACGGAAAAATGTCCTATCTCATCATGACATGCCCTTAGTATATGCCATCGAACTCCCTTAGGCACTAACCACTTGTTACCATCACTCGTTATCCTATACACACAGTTATTCTTAATGCAAAAGTTTTGTTTCAGATCTACTATGTTATTACTCTCGGGATCCTGTATTATATTTTTGATCCGCTCTATTTCACTATCGGCAGATTGTACAGTTTTCAGCCAATCATCGGATATCGTAAAAACTGTTGGTAGTTCCAAATCAACCAGGTTATCATTTGATTCGCTAGGAATTGGGTTACGACTCAAAGCGTCTACGTGACACATCCGTTGACCGGCCCTGTACTTAATTTCGCAATCGAACTCCTGAATCAAGCTCCACCAACGAGCTACCCTGGGAATCATATCTCTCTTCGTAAAAGTGGCACGAAGCGAGTTACAATCCGTTACGACAGTGAATGGCATACCAAGAAGATAAGGTCTAAATTTCACTAAAGACGAAACAACCGCCAAAGTCTCCAGTTCATATGCTGAAAAGTGTTGCTCAACCAATGACGTTTGGCGGCTGAAATATGCTACTGGCTTGAGGTCACCATTCTCTTGGTTCTGTAGTAAAATACCCCCCACTCCCCATTTACTTGCATCGGTATGCAACTCCGTTGTCAGTAATGGACTGTATAGTGCAAGTATTGGTCGTGATATAAGCCTTTCTTTTAATTCATTAAAAGCCCCTTCTTGTTCGCTACCCCAGCTCCAAGGTACTTTGTTTTTTAGTAAACATGTGAGGGGTTTTGCTATAACAGCAAAGTTTTTAATGAATTTTCTGAAAAAACTAGCCAGCCCAAGGAATTGACGGACATTGTGAATACTTTTCGGCGTCGGAAAGGATTGTACTGCTTCTATCTTTTTAGAACCCGGTTTGATACCGTTAGCAGTTACCTCAAACCCGAGAAAATTTACAGAGGTTTGGAAGAAAAAACATTTACTAGGTTTTAGTGTCAAGTTAAACTCCCTTAACCTATCAAAAATCGACTTTAGTTTATTCAATCCATCGTCTACAGTTTTTGAAGGGACCAAGACGTCATCCATATATGCTATAGCCGTACTGAATCGAAGTGGACCTAAAGCTTTGTTCACAGTTCTTTGAAAGACGGCCGGTGCGTTCGCTAAACCAAATGGCATCCTATTAAATTCCCATTGACCATCTGGAGTTATAAACGCAGTCTTTGATTTCGCTTCCTCCGCCAGTTCTATCTGGTAGTAGCCGCTAGCCAAATCTAATGTAGAGTAAAATAAAAAACCTGATAATCTATTCATTTGGTCCTCCATGCACGGAAGAGGATAATGTTGTTTAATAGTCTTTTTATTTAATGCCCGGTAATCCACGCAAAGGCGTTTATCACCAGTTTTCTTTCTAACCAATATTATCGGGCTAGCATATGGAGAACTAGACTCTCTGATAACTCCAGTAGCGTTTAACTCGTCTATCATACTTTGTACTTCCTCCCTTTCTTTTTGCGAAAGCCTATACGGTTTGTAGATTACTGGTTGGTCATCGCATAAATCTATTTTCATCTTTTCTAAGTTTGTGCATCCTAATTCGTTTAACGCAGTTGCAAAACAATCCCGATATTCATTAACCAAATTCAATAAACGAAGCTTTTGCGATTCAGTAATATTACCAATATTTAACTCTTGTACCACAAATGGTTTAAGCGAGTCTTTACTCTCAATCCTATTAATTTCACTAAACCCAAAAGACTCTACGACTACCTCTACCCTAGCAATCAACTCTTCTTTCTCAAAGGTAATCGGATTTTTGGTTATTGGAATCACTAGCACATGACCTATCCCGTCACTAATAGAATATATACCCTCCTCAATTTGATACTCTCTACCGGGTTGGCCTCGATAGTTGCTACGTACATATATGTCCCCAGAAAAAACAGGATTACACTCTACCTCCAATACATCTACACCCTTGACCGATGTGTAGTTAGTTGATCGTAATTCGACGACTCTTTTAGTAGATACATTAGTGCTATAATTGCTAGTGAAAATTAATTCTCTCTCGGTTTTTAACATTTGAATGTGCGGTTGTTCAGTAAACGTCTGCCCAACTAACAATGGATACTTAAGATATTGATCCGGCACCACTATACAAGTGATTACAGCGACTACATTTTGGATTTGAAGTTTCACGGCGCATGAACCTAAGGAATTCACAACCGCACCTCCAAATCCTACCATTTGTCGGCTAATACTACTATCGAACGTTCTAAATATCCGTCTTGCTTCGCATTCTTTAATTAATGTTAAGTCACTACCGGGATCAACCAGACAGAGTGTTTTATGTCCGTTTACTAAAACTTGTTGTACATATTTAGACTTGTCATTCCGTTTCGATTCGTTTATTAGCAGCACTGATTTATCATTTTTATCGTTTTGATTGTTTTCGTTTTTGAAACGAAAACATTCGGATTCGATGTGTCCAATCAAAGAACACTTTGTGCATTTCTTTATAGGTTTAGGACACTTTGACAACGGGTGGCCGTCCTGCTTGCAATTGTAACAACGTATGTTAAAGTTGGTTTTAGTATTTATACCAGTAGTAGTACTGGGTTTCGATTCTCTAAACCTTTTACTTAAATTAGTATAATTCCTAACAGGTGCTATTTTGACATTACGTAAATATGCTAAAAGTTTATCAGTATCGGTAAATTGTGCCGCCTCAGCCCCGAGGCGAACTGACCTATCATCTATACCGAACAATATACACTCGACCGCCTTTTTTCCTACTATGTCGCAACGGTTTAACAAAGCGACTTTTTCGTAGTAATATTCTTCGAATGACTCACCAAACTTAGCTCGTTTTGCCAGCATATCCGTCAACATCTGCCCATAATTTTCTCCTGAAGGAAATGCAGACTTTAGTTTGGCTTGCCACTCGGCCCACGAAAATAAAAGTGTCGATAACCCTTCATACCACTTTTTCGCGACGCCTACTAGTTTTGGTAATGCGTAATGTATTATCTGACGCTCAGACCATTCATATAGTAATGCACATTCGTTAACTTTTGTTAGCCAATTCGATATAGTTTGATTTTTGAGGGAAGGGTCAAATTCTGGTACTACATTAACATTCGAAAAAGTTTCTTTTCTATTCTTACTAGTGGATCTAATATTATCTAGCAACTTTGTAAATTGAGACAAAAATTCACGTGAAGTGTGTTCTACCTGCGGAGATCGTTGCTGTGAAGGCGAATACCTATTTCGTGAAAACTCCCGTGACCTGTCGTGACGTCGAAAAGGCTCTCTGGATCTGTCGTAGCGCTGCATTGATTCTCTGGACTTATCGCGACGTCGTGATGCTCGCAGTTCGCTAAAGTGGTTTCTGATGTCCTGATCATAAGAGCGACTGCGGCTTCTAGTAAAATATTGACGTAAACGGGAGCGTGACCTAATTGATGGTGAACGTCGAGTCAATTCCCTGGGTGGTGAGGGGCTACGCAAGACGCGCCTTCGCGGAGTTTGTGTTTTGCTGCGCCCGCGATCAGTAGGTGGAGCTGTAGTCTCGTTAATTGATTCGGTATTCCCCGAATTTGGTGCCACCTTGCCATCATCCATTTTCCAATCTTAATGAATCCCACTTCTGACTTGTGATTTCCTCTAAGTCAGGATCGGCAGCTATGAATAATAACTCCTATATTTTTATAATTAATAATTTTATTTTTACTTTAACAATTTATAATTTTCTTATTACACTTCCAGCAATTCAACAATATAATATAAACAACGATTATTAAGCTAGACTAGTTCACCTTTTGCAGTTCTAAACCAATATGCCTCCTCAACTTGAGATCGGTCACTCGCAGACTTCTATATCCCCACTCAAGTATTGGCAGTTGGCGCCAACAGGAAATACCGAGTACCCGATTTCAAGTTAAGCTACTTTATTCTAATAATGGTAGTTCATCTAAGTTTTACTAAGTATACATTATTATCACAATTAAGTATATAATATATAGATAACCGTCTGAATTTACAAAATTCCAATTAAATAATTGGCCTGCTTATAATTTGTAATACAATTTACATTTGACTTAAATGAAGTTAGTTCCATATTTTAACTTTAGAGGGCTTGTTTAATCAAAACACAAGTAAATTCACAACAATTCTTACAAACGTATCATCGGTTGAGTGTGAACGGTCGAGTGTTTTTCTATACATGTTGTGTGTTCTGGCGTTACGCGACCGATAATACGCGACGCATGTACCGTCAGATATGAACCGACCCTTAATTGGATCTTTCACTAAACTACATCATCTGCATCTCCATCCGAATAATAGTCGACTGGAACTCGGGCATTCTCTCAAGCGATGACCTAGCAAACTTGTCATTAATTATTTCCATCTGTCCCCGCTAAACGTGGCCGCGAGATTTTATTTTTGATCCTTTAATTCTGGGTTATCTTTTTCGGGAACATAGCCATGTGTATAATATCTATGTAGGTAGGTATGTATGTTAATTACCAACCGCCTGGTTCAAACTTGTTTTATTTTAGATTTCCTAACGCTTATGTAGGTATTATTTATTTACGAGTACCTAACCTTAAAAGTTTAGTCACGGAGGCTTTTGGTTGTAAAATGTAGGTGAAATAAGTTTTATAATTTAGTTATGAGGAAACTCGAAGGTATGAAGTGAAAAGTACCTTCAGCCCATGCTCGCTCTAGAATAATAATTGACTTACCCGATTCATAGAGGAATAAGATTTCATAGAGTGCTAATGTCATACTAACTGTTTCGATGCACCATTAGACTTTTCGGTGCCTCACAATTCCAGTGCTTGACACTTAGATTCTATTAGTGTAATGTATAGTAATGTACTACATTACTAATGTATTGTAACGTATAGTAATGCAATCTAAGTTTCAAGGACTGGAATTGTGAGGCACCGAAAAGTCTAATGGTGAATCGAAACTGTTATGTATGACATTAGCACTCTATGTCTACATCTTATTCCTCTATGCCCGAGTAAAGGTATTTACATGAATATAGGATGACACGATTATTTTGTTGGAAAACAGCAAGGGCCAGTTTGTCCGAAATCACCTTTTCAGAGAAACTGTTTTTAAAGAAATCTTCATAATTAAAGTCGGAAAAAATATACATATAATACACTTTGAAGATAATAGAGAATTAAATTCGATTTTGCATTTTTTTTGGATTAATACTAGCTATTTTACATTTTATTAGATAAAAAACTACTTAGTAACAAGGTCGATTTTAAAAGCATTTTGAGTGCTATAAGACTTGGGGTGAAGCAGTTTAGATGAAAATAGCTAATCAGTTTTCCCAGGGATATGATTGGATAGATTTATAATAATAACACTCCAAATTTTGTAATAAACTAAAAACCTATAATTCAATCCTAAAAAAGAGAGAAATGGTTAGTCTGCACCAAGTAAATTTTTCTTCGGAAGATGGCGGCCCGTTTCAAAGTTAAATTCGTCTTGCGTCAAGCGCTGTGCTATTAGAAGCATAAAGGCTCGAGCAGACCGGATGCGTGTGCGTGCACGTAAGCGTAGACGTGCACGTACCTCTGAGTTGTAATGTATGGAACTGTATAGACACGGGCAGACCGGATGCGTATGCGTAGACGTAAGCATAGACGTCAAGCGGTCACAGTTCCATACATTAAACTCAGAGGTACGTGTACGTCTACGCTTACGTGCACGCATACGCATCCGGTGTGCTCGAGCCTTAAAGGTACTTACGGTTATCATCTGTTTTAATGCGTAAGCTTTATATTGCTTGCGCTGTGATACATCTGGCACGCATCAGAGAAAGACGTATGATGGATGACATACCTAGCTTTTATTATTGTACAAAATTTTCTGCTAGTGTGTGTGTCCTATGCTGATACGGGGCTTCATTAGAATACATTAGCTCCATCATCTTCCGTGCATGTTGTTGGTAACAGTCGTGTGTTTATGTATGGAAGTACATATATCTGTCGGAGTGGTGACATCTGCCGGGTGTTAGCAAAGCACCTTGTGGCGTCATCTAGTTTGCTTGCTATGAAATGTTTACCTTATAGATTTGTGATTAAAGGAAACGTCAGGTATTAGTACCTGGGTGGAATCAGAGATGGCGTTGTTCGAGGGTAAGTCGGTAAAGTTGTTCGACTGACAGGACTTGGTGGAACGCCATTATGGTGAAGACATTCGATTGAGCGTTGGTTAGTAAACGTCATCTCTGGGATCACCACGTTTTCCTGGTATTGATTTGTATCCATTTAAATTAAGGCAATCGCGTGTTATTATAAAGTTAATCGTTTGTAATAATTAAATTCAATCTATCGGCTATCACCGCGTGATATTATTTACGACGCCTACGTTTACGAACTACACGTAATGGATCCTCGCGATGATAATCTTACCGTGGAGAAGGACCCTACTACGTCATCAGAAGTGGGATGCAACCCGGATCACCCACATGAAACACGTGCTTCAAATAGTGACTCGAGCGAAGAAAAATGGCGTCTTCTCTTCGAGCAACAAAATCAAAATTTTCTGGCGTTGGTGCAAGCAATGAAACTACCTGCATCTTCGGACTCTATTCGCCTTCCTGATTTCGACCCAGAGAAAAGAGACATCGACGCTTGAGCTTGGATAACGACCGCGGACATGTGTATCACAGATCGACAACGCCATGGATCTTCTCTGATGATCGCGTTAAGCCACGCACTCAAGGGCGAAGCATCATCTTGGCTGTCTTCAATATCGTTTCCTAATATGACGTGGGCCGATTTTAAGGAGCTTTTCGTAGCAAGGTATGACTGTCCTGAAACTGCTGCTTCCTTTCTCATCAGTATGCACGACAAGAAACCGAGAGACAACGAGTGCCTGGCCTCATACGCCGCTACCCTCATAACATCCTTAATGGCAAGGTGGAATGGACTGACTATAGAACAGATAGCAATAGCCACTGTCTTAGCTCATATTTCAAATAAAGAGCCACGTGTTCAGAGGATTGCTATAACGGCTGACATCAAGACGCGTAACCATTTACAAAAGGAACTGAAGGCTGTCTCGTTCCTGAAGAGAAGTTATTCATCAAGTATTTATCGTGATGGACCCGACCTAAAAAGAAACCGACCTAATGGATCTGCTGTGACCATCAAGTGCTTTAATTGTGGACAACTAGGCCACAAATCTCTTCAATGTCGCAACAAAGCCAATTCGAAGAAGCAAGATGACCGGTCCAAACACAGGTCCTTTCACGGGGACCATAACTCGACCAACCAACCTACAGGGAGAACCGATCGCATCACCTGCTTCAACTGCCGGGAACAAGGCCACTATGCATCCGACTGCCCGAAGAGGAAAATCAAGGAGGGGAACAACAGTACCGGCGGCGGCACTGGAACTGGTCCAGCTAAGGAAAAGCGAGTAGATGTGTGTATTGTGAATGCGCCTTCGGGTTCTCTGCGTCACTCTGGTGAGTCATTTCCATTTACTTACGACTCAGGTTCAGAGTGTTCCTTAGTTAAAGAATCGATTGCTTTGAAATTTAGTGGTAAGCGAATTTATGACAATGTTTCTATGACTGGTATAGGACAAACTTCTATAGCCTCGACCATGCAAATTTTAACGACAATTGACATTGACAATATTAACTTTGAGATACTCCTTCATGTTTTACCTGACCATTGTTTGCGATACAACATTATGATCGGACGTGAAATTCTAGCTATCGGTTTGACTGTACATATGTCGGTAGATAAAGTACGTTTCGAGAAAATTAACATAGTCGAATCATGTGATGTAGTTGCAAATAATGGTATAGACCTTGACTTGGTAGATACTGACGTTAGTAATGAATACAGACCTAGGTTGATTGAGATTTTAGAACGGTTCAAGCTTAGTTTCATTACCGGTACACCTACTTCTCCTGCTGACACTGAACCTGCATAGGCTCGTAGACCCGCACAAGACGGTAAATCGTCGCCCATACAGGCTGACCCCAGATGAACGTCAGATTGTGAGGGGCAAGATCAACGAGCTGCTTAATGCTAAGGTAATTAGACCTAGTTCTTCACCGTTCGCAAGCCCGATACTTTTGGTAAAAAAAAGACGGTTCAGATAGAATGTGTGTCGATTATAGGGAGTTGAACGATAACACCGTTGCTGACCGTTTTCCTTTACCACTCATATCTGAACAGATTGCTAGGTTGCATGGAGGACATTTTTTTACAATTTTAGATTTAGCATCGGGATTTCACCAGATCCCTATCGAGTCGGAGTCCATAGAGCGCACAGCATTCGTGACAACTGAAGGTCAGTATGAGTACCTTACTATGCCCTTCGGTTTGAAAAATGCTCCTGCAGTGTTTCAACGTGCTCTCATACATGCTCTAGGCGATCTCGTGAACAAGTACGTTGTAGTGTACATGGATGACGTGCTAGTTGTGGCCAGTAACATCGACGAAGCTTTCGATAGACTAAAGGTAGTATTAGAAGTTCTTTCTGGGAAGGGATTTTCGTTAAATCCTAAAAAGTGCTCATCATTCCTGAAAGAAAAAGTAGAGTACCTAGGCTTCGAGGTGCGCCGAGGTCAAATTCGTCTGAATCCACGAAAGATAGTTGCACTTACCGCTTTACCACCGACCGGCGCTCTTAATAATCAAGGTAGATTTTATGATTTTCATTTTGATTCGGGTGCTGAGTGTTCACTAATAAAAGAAAGCGTTGCATCAAGTTTCAATGGTAAAAGAATTGCTAAAACTGTCTCTCTAACGGGAATTGGTCAAAACAGTGTATTCAGCACCCAGCAAATACTGTGTAATGTTGAAATTAATGATTATTGTTTAGAACTTTTATTACATGTTTTACCCGATGTGTATATGCGTAGTGATATTATGCTAGGTCGTGAAATATTGAGTCAAGGCTTCGTTATTAACTTGTCAACAAATAATTTTAGCATTTTAAAACAAAATAATTTGACAGTTTTAAATTGTGACGTTTTAACCGATTCTAGTATCAGTAACGACTTTAGTAATGTTGACACAGATATACCCTCTTGTAAAAAGTCAGATCTTTTAACTATTTTAGGTGAATATTCCAGTTATTTTACAACAGGTTTGCCAAAAACTCGTGTAACTACAGGTGAACTCGAAATTCGATTAATTGATCCGAAGTATAGAGGTCCTTTTAGGGTATCGGAGGTACTTGAAGGTAATCGTTATGTTCTTAAAGCCCTTAATTCCAATAGAACCTATAAGTACGCACATGACAGACTTAGGCGAATGCCTGCGAATGACATTACGAATGACACGCTGACATGTGACCGTGATGATAATCTGTGCGAACTTGACGGGGATGGACCGTCATGTTCTAATTAATGTTGAGTTGACTGATTGAGAGTGGTTTACGGATACCGGATAGAGGTATTCAAGAGTCACTGGATGGAAGTGACTAGACTGGTATACGGAAGCTGGATGGAAGTTTCCAAGAGTCACTGGATGGAAGTGACTAGACTGGTTTACGGAAGCTGGATGGAAGTTTCCAAGAGTTGCTAGATTGAGGCAACTAGACTTACTTGACTGACGTTACTCTATATGGATTGTGTATACTGTAGCCTTGTTTTGGAATTATTTACCTTGTGTGTGCCATGCCGTTTGGTTTAAAGAACGCCAGTTCAGTTTATCAGCGGGCTATAGCAAAAGCTTTAGGTGAATTAGCTCATAGTTATATTGTTTCTTACATTGATGACCTGCTGGTATTGTATTCTACAGGAGAGCAGGGGTTGGAACGTCTACGACGTGTCTTAGATGTGTTCATTAAGAATGAAAAACGTAATCAAGTTAAACTAGATCCTAAATTTTAAGGACCGTATAAAATTTAATTGTTAGATGGTGATAGATACCGACTAAAATCTTTGTCTTCAAATCGAACCTACAAATATTCGCACGATCGGGTCCGTAGGGTGCCAGACCATCAAGTTCCTAGTAATTTTGATATCGAAATTAATGTGACCTCAGAGTCTAAATGAATGAATTTTCATATGCGATGTACAAGTTACTGACCGGTTTTTTAAATTGTGACTTTGACAAACCCTTGACAGACAGTAGTATGTATTTGTGGCAGAACCGAAGGACCGAGTTTCTGCTGTAGCCGATGGACAGTGCTACATGTGTGTGTGTGGGAAACCGAAGGACCGTGTTTCCGTAGTAGGTAGCCGATGGACTGTGCTACATGTGTGTGTTGGAAACCGAAGGACCGTGTTTCCGTAGTAGGTAGCCGATGGACTGTGCTACATGTGTGTGTTGGAAACCGAAGGACTGTGTTTCCATAGTAGATAGCCGAAGGACTGGCTATATGACTAACTGTTACTGTAATGTTGACCGAAGGAAAGGTCTGACTGATTTAAACGTATGTGCGAGTCTGCTTATCTTTTATTTTTTATGTCTTTACGTAAAGATTTTGGGAACTTGACGGTCGATGAGCGATTTTTGTGATTTCATGAACTATTGTAATAAGAAGTCTTTAAATTTAAGTTAAGTCAGAATGGGCCGAGCGCTAGTATGTGCCAGAGGCTCTTTGGTTATTTTCTCTTGCAGATAAGTCCCACGAGGACGTGTGAGGCGCAGGACGGCCGTGTCGGAGTGGTGACATCTGCCGGGTGTTAGCAAAGCACCTTGTGGCGCCATCTAGTTTGCTTGCTATGAAATGTTTACCTTATAGATTTGTGATTAAAGGAAACGTCAGGTATTAGTACCTGGGTGGAATCAGAGATGGCGTTGTTCGAGGGTAAGTCGGTAAAGTTGTTCGACTGACAGGACTTGGTGGAACGCCATTATGGTGAAGACATTCGATTGAGCGTTGGTTAGTAAACGTCATCTCTGGGATCACCACGTTTTCCTGGTATTGATTTGTATCCATTTAAATTAAGGCAATCGCGTGTTATTATAAAGTTAATCGTTTGTAATAATTAAATTCAATCTATCGGCTATCACCGCGTGATATTATTTACGACGCCTACGTTTACGAACTACACGTAATGGATCCTCGCGATGATAATCTTACCGTGGAGAAGGACCCTACTACGTCATATCTATGATTTTCTGATAGTGTCGTATTAGACCTATTGTGAGAGTGCGTCTTGTTTGATTTTATGTTTTCATGCGAAAATGCGGAAAATATACATTCAGATATTTATATTCTCTTCGATTAGAAAGTGCTTTTCAGCATGCACCAAAATACAGCCGTTGTGTGTCATTGCATATTATTAGAATAAGTACCTATTTCAATTTTTGCCACACAAAATTGAAATAGGTACTTATTCTAATAATACGCAATGACACACAACGGCTGTATTTTGGTTATGCAAAATATAGATTTTATTTTAAACTAGATTTGAACTAGCAAAAATAAAAGTTTCAAGTTAGGAGTTTATAAATACAAGTTCTTCAATCGAAAGTGAGAATTTGTTTTTATACAGGGTGCAGCAAAAGGGCTATGTTAAGCACCAGGCTATGTAAATAGCCCACTAAAAGGAACCTACCCACAAAATTTTAGATTCGAAATCACATGTTTATTTTTCTAGATAGTATGGATAATTTATTAACAACTCAAGAATGTTCATACAATCTAAGATTTCGAGTCTCAAATTTCCAAAATAGGTTCTCTATAATGGGCTATTGATTATTTCTACTATGTTAGATCCTAACATAAGTAATTTATTTAGCCCATACTGACGCAGAGCTTTTACAAGATACTTTAGCTGCAACTCCTTTCGTGCATGTCGTAAGGTACTCGTAAGAGTCAACCAAAAAACTCAGGGTCACTCTCTTAAGCAATAAGCTAGCAATTTCATTTACATTTGGTTTTATTGGTATATGCTAAACGTAACTGCAGGATCTCCTTCTTAATCCTGATGTTCTGGCTACCTCTTTTTGGGAACATGCCGTGTGTATGTACGTATATCATTTGTGGTCGTGGAGAGAATACGAGACAAAGGTAGTAAGTATTTAGGAAATCACTTCGCAATCGATTACGAATTCAGCTGTCACACAACCTCATTTGTTTAAAAAATAAAACCCGACTGCGTAAAAAAATTTCCTCACAGTCTCACTCTCACGACAAAGGCAACAAGGCATTTAGGCCCTAGAGCATACATACACTCGAAAAATATAACCTTCTGGCAGTCGGGTAATAAACAATGCGCCAAGTAGGTATCATGTTTCGTTGTCAGTCTGTTGAAATCGAAAGAGTGAAGTAAGGCGTGGTGAGTTCGTGTCCGTTACAGAATTAACAGACTGTAGGTAGTAACAATTAAAATCGTTACATTTGAGTAACCCTCACAACAAAACAACTCAGTTTGTAGCGAGCGACTGGTACCTACCTAGTCATTTTGTTATCTGCGATTCAAGTCATTGGACACCCGATAATAATGAACAGTTTGAATTCCATTCTTCTTCACCCAACTGGGTTGATAAGTCAATGCGTTGTCAAGAAATTGCAGAAATAAAATTTTGGAACATAAAAGCGTCAAAATAAAAGAATTATTCTCGTTATTCGAACGTAGTTTTAGAAGACTAGCCTAGCACAAGTTAGCACATATTTTGTTTTTTTTTTTAAATGATTGCATTCTGACCGTTATTTTGGCGCTTTTATGTTCCAAAATTTTATTTCTGCAATTTCTCGACAACGCATTGACTTATCGAAATGGGGATTTCGGCGCTCTGCAGCACAATCCTAGCACAAGTTGTGGTATTTTTTGGAAATTAGTATGGACAGATTTTTTTTATTTATTTTTTATTTATGTTTTATTTTGTTTTTTCATTTTCAGAAAAATTGCACAATTATTCTCGTTATTCGAACGTAGTTTTAGAACACTAGCCTAGCAAAAATTAGCTCATATTTTGTTTTTTCAAATAAGTGAATTTAAACCGTTAAAATCGGATATTTATTTTTTAATATTCAATTTTGTTTTTCTCATAAACCGTCTATGATATTGATTTTTCGTTTGCAGCACATTCTAGCACATATTAAGCGGAATCGTTTTTTTTTCGATTTTGACAAAATGGCGGTGCTGCGGTTTTTTTTTCAATCGCGATTTTCTTAAAGTGGTATCGAAATTTGCTTTACGGCACAGTATAGCACAGCCCTAGCACAAACTTATCCATTTGTTATTTTATAAATTTTACTAAATGGCGGTGCTAGTGATATTTTTTATTTTCCCTTTATCTTTTTAATTTTTTGATATTTTCAAATTTTATTTACGGCACAAGTCAGCACATGCCTAGGACAATCTAGCACTACTTTTATTTTTTAAATTTACAAAATGGCGGTGCTATCTTCACACACCTATCTAGGTACTGAAACAAACATTGTCACCATAAATGAATTCCTGCAACAATGGATTTTTTGGTATGTTTTTCGGTCAGCGGTCATAAATAATAAGGTACTTCTTTAGTAGCAGCTTACGAGTGTACCGATCTTAGCTACAATTTATAGTTCAATCCATAGCTGGTTGTAGTGTTTAAGAGTATCGAATAACTCTATAAAACGAAACGGGCTATTTAACAAGATGGAAATGATGGAAATATAGGAAACTTTATAACAACGCCGTAAGGTTCACTGTTATTGAAAGTTCCTTTTCTCTAAAACTAACAGCAAACAGTGCAACTAACAGCCTGTGCAAGTGTTAAAAGTTCGCAGTAAACTTCTACCACGAAATCTGTTAGTAACGGCATTACTAGTAAAACATTGCAAGTAGTTTATCTTCTCTACGAGTGTAGTTCGTCAACTTCAAGACAATAGACAACAGTAAAGAAATACCGTGTCAATCTCACTGAAACATCATGAGTAGGCATTTTCGGCTCATCGGTCATATAAGTACATCAATATAATTTTAATAGGAATGGTAAAAAATGCGGCCATTATAATAATACAAAAAAATAGCATTTCAGACTTGAAACCTAAGCTTGAAACATATTGCCGATGCCAGTATAGTAGGTAGTCAGTTTCTACAAGATGTATAGAAAAACTATATCACCATCTCGAAATCACTCTGTCGGATATACGATCGATGTGCGACTCTCATCTATTTATTGAATAAAACCTTATTATTGCAAACATTTGCGGACATATTTTGATAGGCAACCCAGTAGATATATAATTTTTTCTAATCGTAAATGTTTGTAATAATGAGGTTTTCTTCAATAAACAGATGAGCGTCGTACATCTGCATTAGGATCTCAATGTGCATGCGGATTGAGGGCCCGTGTACGTGAAACTATGCTAAGGATTTAGTACTCATTCTAAAACAATTGTACAGTTAGTTTAGGAATTTGTAGGGTAAAGATTGGCTTATCGGTGATATATGGTAATATAGTGACAAATTTGGTTTTGACTGCCTCTGTAATGCCCAGCGTGCCGTACGCGCTTTTAAAGTATAATATGGCATACCCCTGACCTCACCCCTTAGCTAGCCACCGGACACGACGTTCAATGTACGTCATTTTCGCGCCCAGCCAACTTCGTTGTGGAGAATCCGGAGCAAAATAGGTACGTATATATCACTATATTACTGTCGACACTTGTTTGTTGTTTTAAACTGTATTTTCTACACGGTATTCGTGAATTTCGGTTATAATATAGTACTATAGCCGTCGTAAAAGGCCATATAAAAATTATATGCCTATGTCTTACAAGTGTAAATCTAGGAGCTTATGAATTTGATGTTTTTTCTTACAGAAACGCTTCAGCGGGGCGTAAGCCTCGACAAATGAAAGGAAGAAATCATCGCGATTATGATTTGTCTTCACTTAGAGCTGCTGTCAGATAATTGGTCTATTTTCAAAGCATCTATGGCATACCATGGACCCCTTTAAAAATGCACGAGAGTAATGAAAATGAAGATCCTTCTTCAATTTCTATACCAAAGCTGGGAAGACTATTCACATTCCCTAAGGACATTAAATGTTGATTAGTCTTATACATCATTTCAAGAAATTGGATTTGGGTTAAGTGTGACTGATATTAAGCGTATCGGTTATGCATTAGCTGTCAAAACTGGCCAAGTATATCAGTTCAACGATGCAAAGGGTAAAGCCGGGCCTTATTGGTGGTGGTCTTTAAACAAAGTTATGGCCTTTCGCTGCACACTCCAGAGAAGCTTGCCGCTTGCCTTGCACATAAAACAAAAGAGGATCTGAACGTTCGTCACGCAGATACAAAAGACCTTGCTCACAAAAAAGCGCAAAGTATGCGGAGGCTATTACTCTCAAGATGTAGCCCACAAAAATGGCGCTATTTGATTTGAATGTATGGAATGTGCAAAATGGTATCACCAGGAATACGTGAATTGCTATTCACCGCAATTTCTATGTGAAAACTGTGACGTTGGTAATTATTCAGCCGATGATGACGATGAATAAGCCCCAGAATAAATTATCACAACATTGCCAATAAGGTATCACAATATTACCCTATTGTCACCATATTACTACGTATTCAGGAGAGATTTATAATGACTGATTAAGACATAATTAAAGGGACTGATATAGGACTGATATAGGTTCAAAGAAGTACACCAATTTATAGTACAAATTTTTTTGACATAAACAGTCAATGTTTCGCTCTCCATAACCTTCGAAATTAAGCATAATGTAAGAAAAACACAACAACAATGGCGAACTGAGGGCCTGAATTTTAAAATCTTAATAACTTTTAAAGAAAAGAAGAAACGAGTGCGTCTTGCCTGTACAGATTAATTAGCAGCAGATAGCATTTCAAACATTATCTGAAGGCTTGAGACTTTATTGTAATGGTGTTAAACATGGGTGCGGCTGAGGGCCCGTTTTGAACGAATATTCACAAGAGATGACAGCGCTTTGAAATAAACCATTGTAGTACCTACAAATTTAAAT
This sequence comes from Carposina sasakii, assembly GCA_014607495.2. Taxonomy (NCBI): domain Eukaryota; kingdom Metazoa; phylum Arthropoda; class Insecta; order Lepidoptera; family Carposinidae; genus Carposina; species Carposina sasakii. The sequence continues at coordinate 7,125,380 of CP053161.1, forward strand.
TAATCATTAACTTAGATTTTGGCGTAAATACTTTAGCTCTAGTGTCCATAGTTTGTCCGATACGCAGACGGCATATGCGGTCTGAGGGCCCGACATTTTAGGCTATAACTCGTTTAAGTGATAAATACAAATTCCTAAACTAACTGTACAATTGTTTTAGAATGAGTACTAAATCCTAAGCATAGTTTCAAACACTTTCAAACCCTTTTAGTACACGGGCCCTCAATCCGCATGCACATGGATCTCATACTATAATAGGAAATCATGAAGTGTTAACATTATTAATGTTGTGTTGCATATTAGGTATGTATGTAAACTATTTGTTTTATTTTACGTTGACGTAATAATAATAATAAGTAGTAGTCAAATTTTTGTCGGATTCCATTGTATTCCAAGTTTAGCGCATAATTAATTACCTACATAACTTGCTAGATATTTAATTATAATAATATTTATTAAAGGGGGTTTGAATTGCTTATTGAACTAGTGTACTAAAATAAAACCTAATAATAAGTATTTTTAGGATATAAGCAGTTAATTTAAGAACATTTTGTATTATGAACATCTTATTTAGGTACTACGTGTTATGAAAATATCTTGTATTGTGGTACTTATCTGTAAAACAAAATGAAATAAATTTTTGTAGAACGGTAAGACTAAGAATAAGAAAGTTTTTCACAAGTTTTATTTTTCTGTTGCTGTTTTGTACTGAACCTAAAAACCGATTAAGTATCTATTTTGTATCGAAAACCGAACTTCTAAATTGATGGCACAGCGAAATTGCTGAAATTCCAGACCCCAAATCGTACAACTTTTAACAAACAGTACTTTACTTAAATGTAGACACGTTGAATAAATTGTAACCGCAAAGTAAATAAATTGTACAATGTCGACAATTTTGTTTTCGAAAATACGAAAACATAATTAACCGACCTGATAAACGTATTGCGCTGTATTCTCTTCGCCCGTTTCTAGAAACAATTCATAACTTATGGTCTAAATTTATAAGGCGGTTATTTCTGTACTCAATATTATACCTTACAGTACCTTGTACAGTTGTACATCTTAACTACACCTACCCTCAAAATTGGTCAGAAGTGACACCATGTGGTTCTATCGGCCCTTGGTGCTCTGCCTACCCCGTAAGGGATAAAGGCGTGATTATATGTAGGTATGTAAATATTATATTATTTAATTGTTTATTATTTTTATGAGACACAAATAGTACTGTTAACACAAATATATTTACAATACATAAGAATAATATGTATATAGAAAACGCAAATCTTTGGTCATTAACTGTGCAGTCATTTCAATAACGCACGTGCTTTCACGGTTTGTCACGTAGATAGTAAGGGTGTCATGTTTTAGTCCACTGTCGGTAGGTAAAAAGAAAAAAGCTTTTCCGTGTTATTGCAAAAAATCTTACACATTACAATGTTTAAACTTACAAAATCTTAATAGTTTAACTGACAGATAGTTATTCCTATATTTCTATCCTATTCCTATACCTAGACTATATTGTACCTAACCGGCGACAATGGCAGTATCTACCTAAGGATCTTCTTCGATATCATGCAGTTCTGCATACCTCATTTTGGGAACACAGTCTTTTATGTTTAGTGAACATCAGTTTTACAAAAGGGTAATCTGATCTTCGTTTTCCTGCATCGTGCTCAAAATACTGGCTGAGTTGTTTAAGGCCTACGTAGACTGGGACCGCATGGCAAGAGATTTTGCGTCAGTCAGCGCATACTAGCCGCTTAGAGGTACCCTGGCAATGCATGCCAAAGCACGCCTCGGCAGCTCCTGATGTCCTTATATCAGTCTTCAATTGCGTTTGATCGAGTGTTGATGACACACACACACACAAGCGCTAGAGTATTTATTTATTTATTTATTATCATTATTAAAAGGTAGGTTTCAGTTCTTCTTATAGCTAATGCCCTGCAAAACTATTCTTATAACCTACCGCAGTACGTCGTGGCAAGTCTTTCAATGCCGTTGAATGAACCCTTACGATGCCACCGATGCCACGACATCATTTTGAAGTACAGCAATTTACTTCGTATCTCTATGGAAACGTTTAAACGTCCATTAGTAAAAAATTTATTCCCTTGCCATGCCGCCGTTCCGGTCTGCATAGGCCTTTACTCAATAGCGAGCAAATTTTGAGGGTTCCGTACCCGAAGGGTGAAAACGTGACCCTGTCTGTCTGGTTATGTAAGGCTGTATCTCAAAAACCGCGATAGCTAGACAGCTGAAATTACATTCGTAAAATACTTAATTAGTTGTATATTTTCCTAAAGGTACTTTAATAATACATAGTTATTATAAAACAAATAATTAAGGGGTGTTCCCATGCAAAAACGCTATTTTTCCCTATATAAAAATACGTGAGTCCAACTCGCACTTGGTGATCTAAACAAAATAACTTCAGAATTTTGTCACGTCTGGATTCCGCGAGTCACTCTGTAAAGTTAATAAAAATAGTATCCTATATTCATCTCCGTTCATCCGTATGAATAGGTACATGGGTACATTCGTATTTGAACAATTATTATTTTTAAACAAGGTTCTTCTTCTATGCTGTTCTGGGAATGAAAAAAAAAAAACGTATAATACTACAGCTGCTTCTCTTGCCGGGACAAGAGGGGCTTGGTGTTTTGTAGGCGATGGGCTGACCACCTGTCACTATTAACCGAACTTGTACATCTCAACTATACCCTCAAAATTGGTCACAAGTGGCACCATGTGGTTCTATCGGCCCTTGGTGCTCTGCCTACCCCGTAAGGGATAAAGGCGTGATCATAATATGTATGTACATATTATGTATGTATGTAAACAAGATAACTACAAGAAATACAGTATGTGTATAGGTAGGCATTTGGCTAACATGGGGTAGTCAGAATAGCAATGGCGAAGAAGATCCTTACGGCCACGGTGAGCATAGTCAATGATCAATGACAAGATGCTAGCTTATCGTCTGAGGGAATGCTTACGGGCTCGTTAGTAGACTTACGACAGTCACGCACAGAAATAGGTGAAGCTCATATATTCTAGTAAAGCGCCGCATCAGCACAATTACTTATGAATTTTCTAATGCACCTATGTTATAAAATAATGTGGATGTCAAATCGCTTTAAAAGCTGGACCAAATGGAGGACTATTCTATGTGCACGATATAATTGAATCGTGAACGTTTTGTCCTTAACGTCCATGACAATATGCTTAGACAGGTTAGTATAATCCAGTCACTACCAGCCGGCCTCTTTAAGGACCTATCCATCTGGCCCCTGAGGGCGTCCAACGCTACGCTCGCCAAGGCGCGGTCTCTATTCGAGAACTCGCTTACTCTACCGTCCATCCGTTCTACAACAGATGTGACCAGCCCACTGCCACTTCAGTCTGCTACATTTCGAGATCACGTGTGTAGCATATTATATCGAGTTTGCCGCAAGAGGGCCTGGTGCACCGAGAGGATTTTTTTCTCGAAGGAAAGGCGGGATACAGATCCATGTTTTTAGTGAAATGATTTCAGAATTTTTGATTGATTATAAAAATTGACACTGCTGTATGCTTATTATTTTTTAACAGTACGATTATACTCGTAGATACGCTTTTAAGGTATTAAAAATTCTCATGAGTGTGTAGGTACACATAGAAACTTAATAGAGGTACGTAAGGTGACCCTAAAAATAAACATTTCGACAGTGTAAAGGCAAAAACGCTAAAGCGCCACTTTCAAAACTTTACAGGGGAGTAGTTTAAAGTTTTTTTTTTTTACAAAAAAATTCATATCTTTTTTTCCTCTACATGAAACTTCATGAAATTAAAAACGTATTCTTAAAAAATATTATTCTATTAAATTACATACTTGTGAATAGTCTATGTCTTCTAGTTTTAGAGATAGATGGCGGTTAAGCGATAATTTACTCACATTTACTTACATTATGGTAAGCTAAAATTGCTAATTAGCCCCAAAATACATTTAGTAGGTATCAAAATAATGATAAAAGACTATTTCTTTAAAAAATTTAAGACGATAATTGCTACCAGGTAGTTTTATCCATCAACACAGTAAGTGATAGTAACTTATATGCATGATTTATATCTTGTTTGTTAATGAAACTTACTTAACATATACATATTTAAGTAGCTACTACATAACATAGATAGGTACATCAGCCTAATCCAGTCCATTGTTCCACGTAGCCCTCCCTCAGGGCACGATCTTTTGTTTTTGCCATCCAGTTACTACCAGTCGCCATCTTCAAGTCATCGATTCATCTAACCGGAGGTCGTTTGACGCTACGCTTGCCGCGGCGCGGTCCTTTAATTATTTAAGATCCCACTTAGTCCACCTTCCATCGGTTCTACGATAGATTTGATCAGGTACTTCATTTTGCTACACTTCGAAACCACGTCTGTCACTTTGGTCTTCAGCCGGATAATCTTATTTGACCTCTCCATGACTCACTGAGTGACATACAATCGGTGGGCTAGCATGACTAGTAAGACGCATGGATCGAACATCTTGGTCTTGAGGTATTGTGGCAAGGATGACTAAAAGATATGACAGGTACTTGTCAATTGAACATAATCTTGGCCCAGATTCATCCTGACACCAAGACACCTCGAAACAGTATACATTAAGACTCAACCGCATTTTTTCAGGTCCTACAGCGATTCAGCGTTGAAGTTGACGTTCATGTCTAGTCCAACCCAGTGTAAGTTTTAAAGACATCCTCTAACGCGTTGGTGAAGAGTTTCGGGGATGTAATGTCATCTTATTTTACACCTCTGATTAGTTGAATCGGCCTTGTTTTGTTGTTTAGTACTGAAACAGACATTGTTCCTATTTGGAAGAGATTTCCTTGCAAAGCACCTTCATCTCTCCATATCGCCAGTCGGCTTGGCAGTGCAAAACAGCCCAGGTTTTAATGGAGGCGGAAGCTTTCTTATAGTCCACAAAAGCCAAACATAGCTATGGGTCTGACTTTTGGCATAGCCTAGCGTTCAGTATGGATGCGCTGAACTCAGCCTGTTCCAATGGCCGGAAGGCATTAAATCTTAATGCGATTCGTAACTTCTCTCGAGAACAGCTTAAAGAAGTTGCTCAGAAGTGTAATTGGCATAATAGGTTTTGTGGAGTGTTTTATCTCCCTTCTCAAAAACAAAACCACTACACACGCCTTGGGGTTAGTCCTATTGTCTAATTACGCAGTTAAATAACCTATTCAACTCCTCATGGAGTAGTTTTTCACGGGAGCTTTCCTATCCCTAACCTCTGTGAGAGCTGTATATATCTACGTCCTGTAAATCGTCCGTAATGTGGCGGGAGAGTGGAGTTCTGGGGTCGCATACGTCTGCTGGAGGCTTCGACATATTCGAGGCGTAGAGATTTCCATTATCATCATTTTCAGCCATGAGCGGTTCACTGCTGAACATGGCACTCCCCCAATAACCTCCACACCGACGCCTCGGAAGCGATCCGTACATCTCATGGGTGTCCTAATTTCCATAGAAGTCTTCAATTTTAGCGAGAATCTCTGGAATTGATATGACGGTTCAACCGTTTTAAGGTGACTTCTTACCTGTGTCGATTTATCTCAATAGCCTTTTTGACGAGACAAGTGTTCTAGCTTCAGAGATCACGTCTCACCATGTATCTCACCATTTTTATTTTGTTAAGAAACTGGGGATCTGGCAAATCATCTGAAATCCTCTGGTGTTTCCCATCTAAGTCGAATCAGTCTCAAGGTTTTTTAAATGTTTGGACTTCTAATCTTATCTGTTCCCGTATGGGCTAGCTTTATTGAAAGTTCATAATGATGATCACTCATTGAAACTTCACAAATTAAAGTGGCATAATCTCTTGTTTGATTCTAGAGTTTTAGAATCCTCCCACTCTCTTCGAACTTCTGACAACCCAAGAACAATAAACAACCCAACAAACATGTAACCGTATCTTTAAACGGTACCTAGCACGCCCTGCTAGACCATGGCCCGGGTAGCTGCCATGGCTTAGTATAACGACCGAGAACTAGTGGCCGTTTCTTTGCGCGTTTCTAAGCGTTTTGTCCACATCGCAAATTTTCACTAATAGTTAGAATATTATGTAAATTCAGGTGGAATAAAGTTGCTTATTACACTTTGCTTCGAAAATATTTGCGCGCATTTTTTGCTTATACGCCATTAAAAAAAAACGTAGAAAACGAAAAATGCTGAAGAGACAGAAGTATCTTACTTGTTATAATTTAAAATTACTAATAGACTTAATTTTATCTGATGATGTATTTTCACTCTGCTAATAAACATTTTATTTTCTTTTGTTATGCTTATAGGACAATTGTTAAACAAACGTAAAAAATACGTCGCTTTAGTGTTTTCATTCCCATATAAAACCTCAAAATCTTAGCTGCTAAAGCGCCAAAATTTTTTCAAAAATTGCTTTAATCGACATGAAACCTAGATCAATCGACGCAGAAAAAAAATCCAGTTCAATGGTATATATAACTCATTTTCGACCATGGTGGCGCTTTAGCGTTTTTGCCTTTCCACTGTCGATTAATTTTGAGTTTCTCTCAGTAGTTCCTTATAATTGGATTGTAATTGTATTTTGTTTCAATACCATAAGCCAATTACCTAGTGATGAAATTCTGAGTAATTAAGTACCTTACGTAATTGTTTAAGTATGCAAGTACCTATATAGGTATATTTAGTATATTATACGAAATATACAGGGTGTATGTTATTAATATAGGCTACCTATAGCTAACCTATCTATCTACATTTCAGACTCAAAATCTCATGTTTATTTTTCAAGATTTTAACTATAATTATATCGTCGCCGTAGAGCGAAAAATCACCAAGTCGTTTTGACCAAAATTGAGTTAGATTATGTCATCAAAATCTCAATTTTTTTCTACGAATATCAACCTTACACCCATATCTATTCGTGTCATAGTTTTGATTTTAGATTTAGCAAAAAACCATTAATTCTTCATTTAGTTTTCAAAACATAAGTCCAAAATTAAATAAAATACTTGAATACTTTTTCATTATTCGTTAAGAGTTGCATTTCTGTACTTAAGTCGGTTTGATTAAATTTCCTCTTTACAAAATAAATCATAACTGGGATTCAATTCAAGGTAAAATTAACTAAAATAACCTAATTAGTTTTAGAATGACTGGTACGATAAAAAATGGAAGGCAAAAAATAACCAAGTCAATTTAGTGACAACTCGACCGATATTTATAATTATTACATAAACATAATTTTAACGCGAAACATAATCAAACTTACTTGATCAGTTCTATCCTAATGCTAAAGATACCGAAATTTATTTCAAATATCCTCTGAAGCTTTTTGGTGAATATTTCAATCAATATTTGTTCGAGCTACGATACTTAGGTGAATTTCGCGCGCGACTTGGTGAGTTTTGCTCTTCTATCAGAGTTCGTTGGCCGTTGGAGGGGCACGCGTTCTGGACGACGCATTAGCGTTTGGTGACTTTTATCTTGCTTTTCTGGCCGTCCGATGCGCACACGCGCTCCTCGTTGCATTTTTATACGTGATTTTATAAACTTGAATAAGCAATGAGTCGTGCGAAGCTAATCTTAAATTTATTGAATAAAGAAGATGTTGCTGTACAGGTAAGTGATTCAAGTTTTTATTATTAGACTTTACTGATTATTATTAATTTAAAGTTATGGTACAATATTCGATAAAAGCAGTTTTCATGTATTTTCTAGGTACCTACTTGTTCAGATGACCAATATGCGACAAACAGGATTTATGAAGTGTAATTATTTTGGTTGTGGTATGGTGTGGTACATAATAATGACTTGACACTTTATGCAATTTTATTTTGATTGTGGCTATGGAACCGAAATAAAAAGTAGCTTGCTAGCTTGAAGTGTATGTGTGTGTACTTGCTTTTCTTCGATATTGAAGTGTAAAGGATGTTCTCTTTTTACCCGACTGCACAAGAAGGTTATGTTTTTCGAGAGTATGTATGTATGTATATTTCTTTGGCATGCTCTAGAGCCTAAACGGCTTATCGGATTTGCGCTTGAGAGGTATCATTCGATTCATCTTTGTCGATAGAGTGACACTGGGTAGGTACCCAAAATTTTTACGCAGTCGGGTTTTTTTCCATATGTAAATGAGGTTATTATATCAGGCACATTAACGCCCAGTTGTACAAAGCCTCATTAAATTAAAGCACTTCCTGTCTTTTTCTGACAAATTGACAAAAAGAGTGCAACATTAGCTTTGATGGGGAATTAACTTTACTGACGCTTTCTGCAACTGGCCGTAAAAACAAAAGATTTTAAAATAACATGACTAATCAAGGTAGGTACAGTCAGTACCTAACGCTAGGAAGTGTAAAATGTATCGTAAATTACTTTCGAACGCAGTTTCTTTATTTTGCTAATAAGCAAACTTACCTTCATGACGTCCCTGGCTTGCACCTCATCATTACCTAACCATCTTCACTTATAGTACTGGACAAACATCCAAAAATATTGACCTAATGACCCTTGCATACGCTTATGCATTACTTATGTAATACTAACTAAAGAGTATAACCATTGATTTTAAATTGTTTTGGCTTTGTATCGGGACTTGCAACTAAATACGAATACACCTTATTTTATTGCTTTCTGCCTTGTTCTATTTATATTCATTAATTTCAGGGAGGACTTCTTAATGATGAAATGTCAAAGAACTTCGACGAGGTTGAGCTTTTTCAAAAAAGAGATTGCTATGAGTCTGCTCCACCTTCTGCTGTATTCAGTCCAAATAAATTGCCCACTATTCAGCAGCCGCAGTCCGCTCCTTTAGTTGTAAACGACGCAGATGATGATCTCATTAACCTTGAAGACTTGATTTCACTACAACAAGATGTTGCTGCTACCAAGAGTCCTTATCCTCTTCCAAAAACACCAACGAAAGAGCTCGGTTCAAGCTCTATCGCTTTCAAGGAAACCTTAGTTCAAGAAAACGACGATTTACCTAAGAGTCCTTGGTCTCTTATAAGCGGTGTTGATAATCTGAGTAGTTCTCCTGTTCGTGTTTTCTCAGACTCAAGCGTTTCTTGGTATCCAGATAGTGAAGAGGAACGCTATGAATATATTATGAAGAATAAACGAAGAGTAATTAGAAAATATTTAAGTGACAGCAGTGATAGCGAAGATTTGATGAATTCTTATTTAAAAAGTATGAATAGAAACAGTAATGCTACAGGTGGAAATCATCTTGGACCTTCCAATATAAATCAGAATACATCTATTAATACCTTTACCAATGAAACCGAAGAATCTAATAAACAGCAGGAAATAACAATATTAACTAACAACGGAGAAGAAAATGAAAAATTTAAGAAACAAATACCGGAATCCGATGAGCCACTAACCTCCGCATCGGCTACTATTGGTACCGTTTTTAACTCTGTCGAAGAGGAAAAATCAGAAACAAATGTACAAGAATCTATTGAAGATCTAAACTTACCATCAGCTACCACTGCTCACACTAATAACAATGAAAAAAAAGCTACAAGATGGAAAAAAAGCTGCCCAAGTAAATGGAAAAAGAATCAAGCAAAGGCGAATAGACACAATTGTATGCCTTACGAAAATAAAAAAGGGAAAGTAATGCCCGCTAAGATGCCTAAGCCCGTAAAATGTGATACAAAATGCCGATTTCTTTGTTTGAATAATTTTTCTGAAGATGATAGAGTTTCACTTTGTCAACAGTACTGGAAGATTACAGATTATGTGGCACAAAAACAGTTTTTATTGCAATTAATATTGCCAAACCTGTAAAAACATTGAAAGTCCTTATTTCAAAAGATAAACATCGAAGTGCTTCATATGAATACTATTTTTATAAAAATGGTTCTAAAATGAGAGTGTGCAAGCAGTTTTTCCTCAAAACATTATGTATTTCAAATGGACCGGTCAATGAAGCCATCAAACAAATGAACGAGTACGGCATTTTTGAGGGTAAAGACGGGCGTGGTTCCCATGTTCCTATTAACAAAACTGATCGCGATTCTGAGCAAAAAATTATTGACCACATTAATTCCTTTCCTCGACTTGAATCTCATTATTGTAGAAAAACTTCCCGGAGGCAATACTTGGAAAGCAAACTCAGCATTGCCAAAATGTATGAGATGTACAAAGAAAAATTAGCATCGACTAATGATACCCCGTGTTCATTATATGTTTATAAAAGAATATTTGGATCTGAATTTAACTTGTCATTTTTCACTCCAAAAAAGGATCTCTGCATGGCATGTACTCGGTTCGATAGTGCAGGTCGACCTGATAATCTTAAAGAAGAATATGATGCTCATATTGAGAGAAAAATTGCAGCACAAACTGCCAAAGAACGTGATAAGGAACGATCTATTGCAGACGACACTTATCTTGTGCTCACCGCTGACATGCAGTCTACGTTGCACATACCTGTTTGTGGTGTCGGCATTCTATACTACACAAGGAAACTAAATGTCCAGAACTACACGATTCATACAGCAAAACCTCCTAATGAAGCCTATTGTATTACATGGAACGAAATTAATGGTAAAAGAGGAAGCGTTGAAATCGCCAGTGCTTTAAACTGGTGGATCAGTCAGGTGCCACCTACTATAAAAGAAATTTGTATTTATAGTGACACTTGCGCAGGGCAAAATCGAAACCAATTTATAACTGCCTTTTTGGTTCATCTTATTCAAAGACCTGATTTACATTTGGATGTTTTTGAGCAGAAATACTTGGAAAGTGGACACACGCACATGGAGGTCGATTCCATGCACAGCGCAATTGAAAAAGAGCAAAGGCATACGCCAATTTACTCTATGATAGACTGGAAGTCAGTCATGCGTCGTGCACGTTCAAAGAGACACCGGGAAACGGCATCGCCTTATGAGGTAAAGGAACTTAATTATAATGAAATGCTTGATGTCAAGGCTCTGAATGAAAAATTTATCAGTAATACAAGTAGAGATAAAAACGGAAAGAAAATTATGTGGCTGAAAATCAAATGTCTTAGGTTTGAAAAGCAATATCCAGGCATAGTTAAGTTTCGTTACACTCACGATGGCCCGTACTCCGAGTTTGACATATTTGAAAAAGAAGAAAAAACGGTTCCTCGAACTAGAAAAAGAAAAAGAATTTTGGAAGAGCATGGAATAGGAGAGAGTGTTTCGGAAACCAGAAGAATCGAATTAGTAGCTCAATTAAAAGCGTATGCTATTCCAATGGCTTATTCTGCTCCTCTTCCAATTTCAGTGGCTAAGAAAAAGGATCTTATTGGTCTCTGTCGCAAGGACATCATACCCCAAGAACTACACTCGTGGTATGAGTCTCTACCGACCAGCAATGACGTTCAAGATAGGGCAATGGAACCCGATATCAACGATGAAAGTGAAGAGTCGGATTAATTTAGTTATGAATGCTAAATTTCTTTGTGTCTTTTTAATAAACTAATAATAAGTATAATAACGCATTAATTTGTTTTCTTCTTTTCTTTGCCTTGTTTTTAAAAATAGATAAATAATAAACAAAAGACAGTGTATATAAAAGAGTCAAATTTCATTAAAAGATCTATTGAACTTGCTAATATAAGTAATATTCTACCTAAATGGAATTATTTTTTTAACAATGGTCCTAGACACAAGAGAAATGTCACTAAACCTCTTTAATCATATATTATAGTACAGAATTTGTGGGCGAAAAATAACTAAGTTAGTTTTTTGCCATTATTTCAGTAATTATACGTAATTCATTAAAAATACTAATATCACCTTATACTCTTATCTATTTTCTAAAATACAAAACCATTAAATTTAAATTACCTCATGGCAAAACTATGTTATATTTTTTTTCGTTTTATAAAACTTTAAAACTCTATTACTCAAAACACGTTTTAATCTACTTAGTGACTTTTCGCTCTACGGCGACGATATACATTTTCTGAGTTGTTTAAGGATTGTCCATACTATCTGGACAAATAAACATGCCATTTCGAGTATGAAAAGTTTTTTGTTAAATAGAGATAGAAGAGTGGTTATTTTGTTTGTGTGTATTTATTTATACTATTATCCATGTATTCCGACCCTAGCTAGCTTATTAACGTTATATTAAGTAATAATTTTATTGACTTCGCATTTTTTAAAATGCATTTTTCAGCAGAATTGTGACCAAAAGCATTTTTAGCGGAAACCAACGAATGTTCACACTCACCGCTCAACCCTATCGGTCCCCTGTATCGTCAAATATGCCTGTCGAGAAACTGAAATCATTTCATTTAGCTGAATTCGGATATTCGCTCCTGAAAACTTCAGTCTGTCATAGGACGCCACTTAGGGCGGCCGTGTATCCAATCAATACTCTCGATGTTTACTCGATAACTTTTGAATCCTCGCAAGTGGAAGCTGTTTTTGACAGGTGGCTGACATTTAAATGTGGACTTTAGAACCTCGATTTATTGTAAAGTGAAGGTTAAAATCATGTTTTGGTATATCCTAAGTGTACTGATTATTGCAGGTAAGGTTGTTAATTTATCATTGATATTTATTTATGTCCGCATGGACTGCAGAAATCAATGTCGATTTTTCTGAGATTAAATTTTAAAATTATCCGATGTATATAGTTATACTAAATTTCATTTAAATCGGTTCAGTAGTTTTGGCGTGAATGCGATGCTGAGAGACGGACAGAGTTACTTTCGCATTTATATTATTGTAACGAAGGATTATTAGTACAAGGATATAGTAATGTTTTTAACTTAAAATAAAGTACATACAGGTAATAAAAAATTAAGTAAAGAAATATTTGAATCTTGACATGGTAGGAAAAAACTTTATTTTATGAAAACAATTTTCATATACACACACTTACATTGAAGAAAAATTTAAATACTTAGTACATACCAATGGTGATTACTACGAACCTGTGTAGTAGGTAGGTATGTGTATGCCGTAGTAATGAATAACATTAACAGGGCCGTGTTTCATCTTCCTGGGGTCTTCCTTTATGTGGTCGGCTTAACATGGTTTCTTTCCAAACAATTTCGAAAAATTGCCAAAAATTTGACATTACCTATTGTTTTACGGCCGGCTGCCTGCCTGACGCAAACCCTCCTCGGGTATAGCTAAGTGTCAATTTTAAAAAACAGCAAACAGGGCCGTATTATCATATTAAATAAAAAATATGAAAAAATTGTATCTTTGTTATGTCATTTTTATTATGATCAAAAGCAATTGATGCTCAATGGCAACAGTGACTATGGTAGCAGTAGTATTACCAAAATTGCTCTTCTTAAATTGAATATTTAATAATTGTTCACGTGTTTTAACTCTTAGTATATTAGTGGGTTATTTGTTATTTGTTGCAATATATTTTTTAATTAGACGTGTTTTTCAACAGCACAGCGTAGCAACTCATCTTTGTTGTACTTGTCTAAGAAATTACAAACTGCTCTAATAATGCTGCAAATAAATACGGCTATTATTTCAGTAGGAGTACCGATTTATTTTGTAATTGAAATTATTTCTTATTTGGAGAGTTTTCACAAACTTCAAACTGTAACCAACTCGCTTCTAGGCAACGAACTCAGATTGTATAAAATATTCGTTACACTCCGCGGCTAAAAGAACCGGAAGGTATTTATTTATGTTACAATGAAAGTAAATCTCAACTATACCCTCAAAATTGGTCAGAAGTGGCACCATGTGGTTCTATCGGCCCTTGGTGCTCTGCCTACCCTGTAAGGGATAAAGGCGTGATTATATGTATGTATGTACAATGAAAGTCTAGAATTATAAAATCGTATAGAAAGTAAGTACTTAGATTAATGATAGGTCTTCGCTCCGCTCTGACTAGATGGAGTACTATCAATAAACAATAGCTCCGTGAATGCGGCAATTTTATCATGATCGATGACATGACTGACATAATAATCATCAATGACAATTTGCAAGGATGCTAGTATGTGTGAAGAATTGAGTTGCCAACTGCTTAACTTTACCCGAATGAAGGAAAACTAATGCAGAAAGCAACTAAAATTTTGCAATAAATTAAAATTGATTATGATAGTAAGAGAATTGGATGGTGTGAAAGAAGACGTACTCGTAGTGACAAGAATAGAGAAAGGTACGCTTCGATGGTTTGGTCATTTGGAGAAGATGGATGGAAGGCAATTAATGAAAGAGTACCTTACTTTTCTGACAATGAAACGATAATTAATATTACTTATTTTAATTATATCATAAACATTAACTATTAAAAAATGCTTCCTCGTCGAGATTAGATTCCATAACTTCGTTTTTCTGATTTCCACCAACTTTCTTCTCGACTAATTTGTACCTACTACAGCAGTCCAACAATCAGAAATAACTGGGTGAGCAGGAAATCTGCACCAAGCAAAGAAATTTTGGATGTTTGTTACTCAGTTATTTGTTTATGCAAAAACTAACTAATTTAGATAAAAGGAGGATGGGCAAAATATCCCCACCGACCAATAAGGACCAGACGTATATCGGTGGAAAGCACTTTTTGTGACTATGAATTTTATTCACAAAAACTTGCCTTTTAAGTAAAAAAGGAAAATATTTTTTTATGCTAGTTTTTTAAGATTTCTTTTAGCTATAACTTTTTTCAACGCTTTCAGCATCACCCTTATAGTAACAATTGATAGTCACAAAATCGATTGTTACTGATCAGTAGGTACTCATACATTTTTGCCCATTATCTTTTGGCACAAATTTATCTCTATTTCATTGGAACTTAGATAATAATAACAAATTCACATACATACTACAAAATCTGCACCACAGAGAACTATTTTTATATTATCGGCAACACTGAATGTCGTTTTTTTATTCATGATAATTTTATGTTGAAATTTCATAATTATGAGATATTTACTGATGGTATGTGATCTCTAGTCTCTTTTTTATACATTGTAGTATATTTTTTACATAATTTCACTATTCAAACAAAAATTTTACTACGAAATATGATAAAAATTTAATAAAACTGACAGTAGTCATCATGGCATATTGTTGACAACTAGACTGGAGGTTCGAGCTCGTGTCTGACGTGTACGGCAGAGTATTTGTTGCTGAATTTATGAGTAGGCAAAGTACTTCTACGAAGCGGAGCGAATTTTTATTCTAAGAGAAAGTAATATAAAATTCTAAACAAATCAAAATTTAAGTAATAAAATTAAAGAGGGTTTCGGGTGTCGAAAGACACGTCCGGAGCGGGTTCTAGTAGCTCCTTACATCGGTATCAATGTCAGTCGCATCCCGTGTCAACAGTCACGTTGGGAACAGACGATGTCGCAGTGGTCTTATCTTCTTACCGTTGGCGATATGAACTCTGCTAAGCCTGTTATGACCATCCACATCCGATAAACATTGAAGGTTTGCTATCACATTGATATGAGAACTATAATGTCCTGAGGTTGGAATAGTCCAGCCTATTTTTGTTCTCACCTCTGCTAAACCATTACTTATGTGTAATAACTCGCCAGTAAATAGGAAACTAGAAAAATCTGCACCTATCAGCAATTTCATCGTCCGTATCATTCGATTCCGTCAATATAATGTTATTCTGGATAAGCTGTTTAATTATTAAATTTGAAGATATTTTTGGCAAAACACAACAAATGTTTTTTTTTTCACACACTTCACAACACATTGACATAGTCCCACACTAAGATCCCTAAGGTCTTGTGTCGTGGGTACTAAGCAACGGTATATAAATACATAGATAAGTATATAAACACCCATGACTCGGAAACAAAAATTCATCACATAAATGTTTGCACCTACCGGGATTCGAACCCAGACCCTTGGGGTCGCAGGCAGGGCCACTACCAACTACACCAATCGGCCGTTTTTGTTCAAAGACAGACATTTACATACTGAAATTGTCAATAACACTATTGACGCGAATGTCATAAACGTTACGTCGCTCAGTTTTTTCTTTTCCGTCAAACAAAGAGTGTGATATAGACTCCTTTCTCGCCGGCTTCAATTGAAGTTCATCGACTAGGTCCTTACGAATGTAAGATCTTTGCGCGCCATTGTATATGAGAGCTCGTATAGTCACTGTCTTTGACCCCGACGTGACCTTGACGGCGATGGCTGCAGGAGGGCTGTGGACTTCATCTCACAATGAAGATTGCTAGCCTTGACTGGTTCTTCTTTGGGTTTGGTCACGTTTTCAATATCAGGGCACATGAGTGTCACGTGTCTCTTTTTGCAGAACAGGCATTTTGGGAAGGCTCTGCACTTTTGACAAATGGTTCTCTCGAAGACAGATTGTGCATGCCTTCTTGGCTTTTACGTGCTCTGTTCTCTGTGTTAGAGGCATTTTCTCCGCCTTATGACACTCGGCGCTTGCATGCGTGTCCTTGTCACACCAGATGCAACTCCTTACATTACCTTGCTTGTCTGGCTTATTTCCAGCGACAAAACAGCATGTGGGTGCTTTTGGTTCTGAAGTGGAGGGCGTTGTTACACCATTTCGGGCTAGTAAAATTCTTTCTTCAGACTCCACCTCCAACCTGAGGAACTATACTAATCTCGACAAATCGTCACCGCTCTTGTCGCTGGCTCTGTATCGATTCCATGCTTGTAGCACATCGTCAGGGAGAGCAGACTCCACCATAGGAAATAGAATCGATGCATATTTGTCCTTCGTTACGCCTAAGGTCTCCAGAGCTTGCAAATGCATTTGAAGCTGGTCATATAGTTCCGGCAGTTTTTGTGTATTCCCTGATGACAGATCCTTCCCTTGCATTAAGGCTAGCAAATCTCTGACGTAAGTTTCAATAAGCATATCTTCCCGGGCAAATCTGGATTTAAGTGCCTCTAGGGCCTTTGTGTAGTTTTCCCCGCTAGATGGATAGATTTCCACTAATTGCCGAGCACTGGAGTTTATTTCCATCGACTGGAGGAGTTACTGATATTTATCAGTGTCGCTTATTCCAGAATCCTGATCTATTTTCCGGGAATAATAACCATCGCCTTATTTCACCATTGAATTTGGTTATTTCTAGTTTCGGCATGGTTATTCTTTTTGGTCGTGACTTTACAGTCGACCTCGTTGATCGCAACGACTTGTCGTCGTCGTCACTATTCTGCGCACTTTGTGTTACATACCGTGCTCTCATCTGTGACCAGCGAGTTTTATATGTTGCTGCTGAATCCTGGTCCTCCTGGAAGGCCAGTTCATTAAAATCTTCGGCTTCACACTATAAATCCCGGATGGTTTCTTCGCAACGGAACAGTTCTTCTGCGCAATCGGACAGCCTCATGTAGTCTTCCGTTGGGTTTTGCGCTCACGATCTCCTCAGCCTTTTGTAGTTCGCACAAGGAGTTTTTCAGGGCGTCGGCGGCTATCGTGAACTACCTTCGGAATTGCGTTCTTTTCCGCTTTAAGGCTTCCATCTTAATGCACGCTTATTTGCAGAAATTTCCTACGGTCGCCACAATGTTGTAAATAATACGGCTATTATTTCAGTAGGAGTACCGATTTATTTATAATTGTGGTTATTTGGAGAATTTTCACAAACTTCAAACTGTTAGACCAAGTAATTAATATTTGTTTACTTTTCCGTTTAAAATTCACTCTGTTGCTAAAGAATAAGTAATCAAAGTATTGTTGATTTCGAAATTACTACCGCACACTTAGCCAGTGATTTGCGGGTCCGGGTTGGTTTGACTCTAACTTTCGCATTAGCTTTCCATTAACTTGCAAATTGGTCCGTGAGAAAAATGTTTTTAGTACCTAAGTAGCAGAAAGTGATTTTGAAAGGCGGAGGGTTATTACATTAATAAATTATTTTTACACTTGGTAGCAGACAAAATACGTATAAGTACTTTATGTTCCTATTTATTTTTAACCGACTTCAAAAAGAGAGGTTATCAATTCGTCTGTATGTTTTTTTTTTATTTTTATATAAAGGAAACGAGGGTCTGTTGATGGAGCTGCCAAAAACAGAGCTGCTGAAAAACAGAAGGTGGAACTTTTTAGTAACAAAATCCCCCTATGGCAGGGGGAGGCCTACGTCCAGTAGTGGACTGCAATAGGCTTATGAAGGTGAAGATAATTGTGTTAAGTCGTGAAATTGTATGTTGCGTTAAGCCGTGTCCGAAGTAAGATGGTTATAGAGGAAGAGGTAGACATGAGAATAACGAGATGACGGTTAATAGGGATGAATGAAAGAAGAGTACCTACATATTGCACCGACCTCAAATTATTGGGAACAGGGCAGGAAGAAGGAGTGTAATTATATGTTGCTTAAATAAGAGTGTACATGGCTGTTGTGCTGCCAAATCTCTTATATTCCTCCGAGGCGTGGTGCATGTACCGTCGCCACATACGCACTCTGGATCGATTCCACCTCAAATGCCTCCGATCCAGCATGAACGCCAACTTAGTAATATCTAGGAGTAGAAGTGGTCGCCATGACCGAAATCGGTCGGAGGTCATCATTATCATCATCATCATATTGTCAGACGTAAAGTTTCGAAGCCTAGTCCTTTTTCTCTTTTGTCATGTGGCCTATTTAATCATTTGCTGGCATATAAATCTGACAATATTATGCCTCCTAAACTTCGTACACGGCTTAACGCAATATATATTTTCCCTTTAGTTAAATTATACTTTAGTAAGTTCGAGTTCTGTGAGGAAGTCGGTTTTTCGTTTTAAAAAAAATATTTTAATATACAAATACGACATTCAATACAAAATTGAAATTTTCATCATGAACTTTTTAAATTTTTTTTAGAAGTAGGGTAGGTACTTAGGTAATATAATAATAATATTCGAAAATATTAATAATAATAATAATCGTCAAGTCGAAATATTTTATCCCTGCAATGCTAATACTATAAACAATTGGACGACGCGTCAAAATAAAACTTCTCATGGTCACAGTAAAGTAATAAACTATAACTTTTAAATCTATCTATAGATAAATTTAGAATATCCATCTGCAGTGAGATCTTAGGTAAATATGTCAAGTTTGATATCGGAATTTTCACGAAATTTTCACTTACATAGCCACAGAAATCTTGTTGACAAAACTTCGTGCTTGAATATACATAGGTAAATACGAGTATACCTATTTGTCAAACTAAATATTTTCACGCAAAAAAAAATAATATACTTCTGTTATACCAGTTGTAACGGAAAGTTATTCGGAAGGATGTAAGTAAAGTATAGACTAAATAATTATTTTTGATTCTCTTTGGGGGTCAGGTATCTTGTTGTTGGTTGTTTCATTTTACAATTTTACTTGTAATAATAATGTCTATAGCTAGAAGGATGGACAGCACCAAAAACATAATTGACTGTCTTTGCGGACAAATGTGACTGTCTGCCACCGGAGTTTGGTACCTGAATGTTACCTAACTGCACAAATTCTGTCAAGCCTCTACGGGGATAATAGGCATGACTATCTCTATTATCTATACAGGGTATAACAGATGGGGTATGTTAAGCGAAACGCTATGGAAATAGCCCACTTAGAGGATTTATATTCCCGAAATTTGTGACTCGGAAATCACATTTTAGTCAGATCCTATGGAGAATTCCTAAATAATTTAATATCTAACTTTATAATATTCTTACAATCATACCTAAACATATTTTAGGGAAGCAACTAGGCTGAATAAAAATAAAAACGGAGCACAACCCCTCGTCTTTGTTATAAAGGATGTTTATTTAACATCACACAAGTTTGAACACCATTACCATTATATTCGACGAATAAGTGGACATCAAAAATGTTGTTTTTCCATTTTGCCAGTACTAAAAATAGAAAAAAATTACTACCGTAAATAAACCTAAGATATTTCATACTCACCAAGACTCACAAAGATGATTTTAAAAAAAAAGTTGCCCTCAAAAAATGTTCAAATAACTAATCAACCCTAATGGAGAGTCACAAGTGATCCAGAAAACAGCAATTTGTCTCACAATAACCAATAAGCCCATTTAATTAGTCACAGGATCGCCTGATACAATTGGTGCGGAGAGCAAAGATTACTGATAATCAATTTATATTTTTTAATTAGACGTGTTTTTCAACAGCACAGCGTAGCAACTTATCTGTAAAAAAAAATATTGTAGTCTATGTAAAAGCATTGTAGCGATCATCTTTACCCAGGAAAATTTGATGGGGCAAGATGAGAATATAAATATTTCGAACTTACCCCATTTTCGAATGTCATAGAAAAAGACAATGGCTCTCAACCTCTTTCTGTTGATGAATATTCATCGATATTCAATTAATTGGTCTCTTTATAGAAATGACATGAGACGGTATGTATAACTATTTGAACGGTATGTTTTATATAAAAAATATAAAACATACACAGCCATCATAACACAGAGAGAAAATTCAAAAAGACTTTTAACCATAATTTCAGTGACTCTTCAATATCTCTTCATATTCTCCAATGGTTTATATCTCTGAAATGTGACACTTTAGAAGATTTTTAAAACTTTTTAGGTAAGTATCTAATATTTGTATGAGAACTTACAACTTACGGAAAATTTTTATTCCTAACTATAGTTTTTTTGTAACCGATGATGTGAAAAGTTTGAGAGCCGCTGCCCTTATTCTCCGAAAGCGGGGTAAGAGTGAAATACTTTTTTTTGTTAATTTAGATTATCTTCTTTATTTAATGTAAAGGCAATTTTATTTAGTTTTCTGTTCAAACTTATTTAAAGCTGGAGGTTACAAATCAACAGTATCGAGTAGCGTTCATAATAACGATTTTGGATATTATGTTCTTCTTACCCCGCCACCTATTCATCTTACTTTTATGCTTAACATATTTTTGACCATTCATATTACATACATAAAGTAATAGAATAAACAGCATGTTATAGACCGAACGCAAAAGAAATGTTTCCCCTTTATTCCTATCACTTTTTTTAATCCGAAATAATTGGATTAAATTGTAGGTCGAATACCTACAACACTACCTATCTCATAAAAAGCCATTCCATTTTCCCCCTACTGACCCTATCACAATAGTTTGTAGAGTTAGATATAAATATCGCTTCCGATAATCGATGTAGTTGTGTAACTTTTTTATACACTTCAGAAAGCTATAAATATAGGTATTGTGTTATCTACGAAAGAGTAATAAAATACTTCTCATGTGAACTTTGATGGTATTGTCCATTGTACCAATAATGGCCTTCATATTTTATGTTGTAGATTATCGACATCACCCACAACCTTTTTAGGGTTTATAAAAAAAACAATTATTAAGGTATTACATAGATAAAGTATGTATCTAAAGAAAATAATATTTTTGATAGGATTATTTTGAAGTGTTACGTGAGACTGAAGTGTGGTGATCGGGCAAAACGATTAGAACCATCATACATACATAAAATTACGCCTCTTTACCATAAAATATATATGGCAAAGATACGTGATGAGGCGAATTAAATAAACACAAAGTCAACCTCTCCTGCCCGTAGTTCACCCTGCCTATTTAGAATGAATCGGTAACATGTCCCATTGGATTCGTCGTCGCTGGTAGCTATACCTAATTGTTCTTGGTATTTGTCCCAGAAAAGCGGCGGTGGGCTCAATTATAATATCTATGATATTTTGTATTATTTATAAGTTCTTATGGGTCGAGTTGGACCAAAATTATAAAGTAGGTAATCATTTCGTTCGTTTCGTGTTTAGTAATAATTTTAGCTACAAAATTGTCAAAACTAATCTCAACGCGATTTTATGTCAAAAGGTTATAATGAAGTGTCCGGCCGTAAGATTTCCCCGGCCATGGTAAAGGACCGAGTTGACAGGGTCAAGCCACCCTTTGTATTGTACGTATAAGGCTCTACTGGGATTAGGGTTGGGAGCCGTTTCAGAACAATCGTGATAATAACCTTTTAAGTTTATATTGAAGATAGGAAGGTATCAATTTTGTATAAGGAAAGTATATTTTGATTTGATTTTCATCATCACCAACGGTAAATACTTTGAGAGAAACTGTGTATCGTAAAAATCAATCGTTGATCATTAGTTAAGTAAGATGATCTTTCTTATCACCAATAAAGAAGAGAACTTTCAGAGGTATCTAGTATCTACTGGAGGTATCTAGTATGGTGGTTAGGATACAATAGTCAATTCCTGAATGCTGATCGTCTGATTTAAGGCCAGTTACAATGAGGCGGGTAGCAGCACCTCCCGTGCTGACAACATAGTCCAAAAATCAGACTGCGGTCAGCAACCCGCCTGCCCAGCGTGGTGACTAAATTCCCCCTTTGGCGGTAGCCTTGTGACGTACCCTGAGGGAGGCCTACATCCAGCAGTGAACTGCAATAGGCTGAAGACAGAAGACACTTAAGCGAGTAGCCCGGTCGATGACTACTCCTCCTGTGCCTGTGGAAAACCGACGATTAAGTTACGGTCTCAAAAGAAAGCGGTGCCGTCATAAAGCGGCCGCATGTATTAGATTAATTGGAAAGTAAACTCACGAATATGTTCAGATTTTACTGGATTTTATTTTAATAGCAAAAATACATGACTAGCCTATTACTACAGATCGTTCAGAAGAGAGACAGACACAATCACAGCTTTTTTCTTCTATTGCAAATTGAAACAAAGCAATCTTGTAAATAAATAAATAATAAATATATACTAAGAAACCATTGCTTTGTCTTGTCCATCTTATAATGTTCGCCTTTAAAATAATGTGCCAATTTTATCATAATATGATATCCATTAACTTGTTATGTTCCAAGAAATCTACAACGAAGTTCAAAGTCAGCCAATGGGTGCTTACCGTTAATTAGTGAAATTCTCGGTAAAACTATTTTCCATAGTAATTATATTAAAAATAAATTGTAAACCTTTTTACCTGCTTATATTTTTACAAAAGATAATGAATCTCCACATAATTTTAGAAAAATGAGTACTTTTAATTACGTACCTATAATTTACTGACTTATCTAGGTACTATTACCAATTTTATAGTCTACTTTTATTTTACCTTGTCAGCTACCCCCTTTGACTCCTTACTTGAAAATGTGCCATCTCTTTTCACTACTATAGTGTAGGTATATTTAAAAACTAGTGGATGCCCGCGACTCCGTCCGCGTGGACTGCAGAAAAAACAAAATGTCGAAGTTATCCGGGAAAAAACATTTTCCCGGGATAAAAAGCCTATATGTTAAGTGGGACCTGTCACAATATATTCCTGAAAACTGCATCGAAATCGGTCCAGCCGTTTTTGAGATTAGCGTGCACAAACATCGTTTGTTACAATTTTATTATACAGGCTGATTTTTGGTCGTCAACGTTCCCGAAAACTACGGAATCTCCTCATCATCACGATCATTTTTCTCCATGGAAGCATATCTGGGAAGTGTCTGGTTTCCAAAATATTAGGATTCAAAGTTGAGTAAATAGACTGCGTTTTTCTGCATAAATGCACATTGACGCGTCTAGCAAGATTTTTTTCACGAGAAATATTAATATCTGTCTATGAAAAAACTAGCATAAACACTGGACACTATGAATTTCGTCCGATCAAGTAATTAATTTTTTTTTTCAATCGTTTCCCAGTATTTTTTTTGGCATAAACTTACTTTATTTCATGTATAGAGTACGTACCCTTCGTTACGGGTGGCAACGAAAAAACACCCTGTATGTATGTATACAGGGTGTAACAATCACATGTTTATTTTTCCCTATAGTATGGAGAATTTTTAAATATCTCAGGAATTTTCATACAATCTTGAAAAATAAACATGTGATTTCGAGTCTCAAATTTTGTGGGTAGGTTCTCTACAGTGGGCTATTTACGTAGCTTTTCGCTTAACATACCCTTTTTGTTACACCCTGTATATAGAAGATAGAGAGATGACACTTGTATTAGTATTCTGTGTACATGTTAACGAAAATGTATGTAATCCGTGAGTGTATACAATTCCTAGGAAATGTATGTAATTCCTAAAATTGCGTAGATATGTGCAAAATAAATAATTAGACACATTTCCTAGGAAATTTATACATTTCCTAAATAGCAATCGGAAATGTAAAACATTTGAGATATCAGTGAAGGGAGGGTATTGCTTCATCTGATCAGGAGATCGCGCATATTTGTTTATGGTTACCTGTTTGGGCGGATCCGAATCTGGCGATATTGGTTAGAAGAATGAGGCGGCGGCGGATATTTTACGGTATGATTCTTACCCGATTGACTCAACGAGCGCTTTAATAAAAAATACTTATTATTCTCATTTTAACAACGTGTTTAATACAGAAAGCATTATTTTTATACATTTCCTAATACGATATTGGAATTATATAAAATTCCTTGGAAATGTACACATTTCCCAGGATATTTATGTATTAAATAGTTTTTGAAACTTATACATTTCCTAAAAAGCTTCGGAATTGTATGCTATGCTATAATAAGTATAAAGTTAAACAATATTTTACTAATTGAGTCATACACTTTAAAACTCCGAGTCCGAGTTCGACTTTTGATTAATGATAGTGCAATAGAATGTCGACACAATACTGACTTAACAGAAATAAAATCTTACAAGTCACGTTGTATATTAAGGACATAATGTCGGAGCTCGAAGGATGATGAAGAAGGATGTAGAATACCGTCTCATCGCTCATGTAACATTCATTCCGCTGTTACGTATTGAGCTGACACAGCACTTTTTTCTTAAGCAGTACTTTTTGCCGTATGGCTTGATATATTGCTGTCAGATACGGTCACGCACTATATGCAATCCATCTGGGTGGCTACGAAGAACTCTTAATGCAGATTACATTGTAGAACCATAACATGCCTCAAATTTTAAAGCGGCATTTTGCTTCAATAATGGATATACGTTTGCTTTAAAAGTTAATTGTAACCTGCCTGGATGCTTGGTCAGTGTATCATAGTGTGGCATCAACGTTCGTTGTCACTCGCACCAATAGCAGTTAGCATTCATCACGTGACTTGTCGAACGCGAGAACATCAAGGCTTCCTATTGGAGAACATCAAGGCTTCCTATTTAAAAGATAGCAATCAATATTCACAGGCTCAGTCTTAAACCATGTTGCACATACTCGTAGGTAAGACAGGATTAACTTCGTAGGCGTCACATGTCAAATTATTACTTAGGGGAAAAGGTTAGGTAAATTTGTTAAGGTGACTCCGTGCTCAATAATAATTCGAAAATGCATGTACCTAGTGAGTTTATTTATTAAAGTTTCGAGAAAGTTTTACGCAATTTGCAAGTCCGACGGATTTCTTGAAATCTACATAGATCGCGAACAATGTTTCAAAGCTTCAACGTAACAGTCTATATATTTGACACTAGTGGACACCTGCAACTCCGTCCGCACCCGATCATACATACTGCAGAACAAACAAAATGTCGAAATTATCCGGGATAAAAATGTTAACCCGGGATAATGCCTATGTGTTATTTTTTTTTACACTTAACGTATTACATTTTTATTTACAAAAATGAAATATTATAAGTAACAGGGTGTTAGACTAAAATGTAATTCTACCAAAACCCACTGTTATTCTTATATGTAAGCTATATTATTGTGAAGTTTCATTAAAATTCATTCAGTAGTTTTTGCGCAAAAGAGCAACAAACATACATTCATCCTCACAACAATATTATTCGGATTATTATGAGTGTTAGATTATTATACTAATTTGCAATAGCAAAGCCGAAGTAGCGCGATAGCGAAATTTTTACAATATTCGCGTTGAAATATCAAAATGAGAGGTTTTCTGACAACTACTAAAAGTAAAAAATAGTACAAATCACCTGAATAGATGGCGTGAGTGCATCTCCACTCTGATATTCTGTTTTGTCATTGGACACGTACAGGGGGAGGTGAAGGGGGGAGCAGCTAGGGAGGGTGATGCGCTCAATACCATCGATTTTTGACAGTTATTTAAACTTGTCAAAAAATCCCTCATTCCTTTTACGTCTAATACGAATTTGACACGCAATGCATTAAATTTACATTTGCATTAAAATCTGCTGCCCCGTGCTATGAGATGAGGCGAGGCGCAGTATCATAATCGCCTTACTCTAATAGTCTGACGAGACGGAAATAAGTAAGACTTACTTACATGCTTTCTGAAGCACGAAATTGTAGGTAAGTACATAAATTAAATTTATGTAGGTATGTACTACAATTTATGTATGTATTATTTACTACAATTTCTTTCCCTAGGAGGTGGAGGAGCACAATTAGGGGAAGACAACTGTGACTCCAGCGAGCTGAACATTTGCGTGGAGCAAATCCCTAAGACTCCTATCGGCCTGCCGAGGACCAAAGAGGAACTGGACGCTCATTGCACGTGAGGCTTTTACTTTAAGCTCAGACTGGTGCTGGAGAACTGGTGCGAGAAGGTTTGGATCCTGTGTAGCAGAGATTTTACAGCCAGAATAGTTTTCATTACGGTGCATGTAACAACAGGTGAGCAGGCCATCTGTTTAGCATGCAGCATTAGGCGGAGCTGAATACCTTTTCAGCAGAGTTATTATTTTGTAAATAATTTGTGTTTCTTCTTCGTTTTTTCTTTTCATTATCGAACGTATTCATTTAGAGCTTTCGTTAAATGATGTGATGAAGACTATCCGGAATGTATCAATAACTACCTATACTTATATAAAGTTCGCTCGTAACATTTTTAAATTATCTGTTGAGTAAAATATAAAGGTGAATTTACGACATGAATTTGATTCCAGTTGGTTGTTAAGATATCATAACTTTTTTATTTTCTTCGACGAGACAAAAAGGAATTTATATTCCTTTTCGCAGTTTTGACTAAATTTATGAAAAGTAGCATAAAAATAGTAAGAAGACAGTAATTAGCAGTGGTGTCCTCCAGATCGTATGTCGGTCCTGGCGGCCTATCTCAACGGAGATATATGTACCTACGTATGTTATTTTCAGAGTCTTTACCTAAATCTTCCAAGACCATTATTGTACCTACATTATTATAATGTGCGGTGTCAACTTCATTTCCATCATTCCATCTCTCATTTTTACGGTAATTCACATCATCCTTGGATGGATTGCGATCATAAATCCTGGTTGGGCGTCACTTTTCTTATAATATTTTTATGATAATGTGTTTATACAGGGCATATCACACTGGCATGTCTTGCATGGATGCTTGGATGAAGAGATGCCTGCCTACCGACCGACAGAAATTCGTTCAACAGCAGATTGGGGGCGCTCGAGCGCTCATGCGATTTTTATGCACTAATGAAACAGCTCTTCGAAGAGGCTAGTATTTTTCAATGTGGGAAGAATAGAATAATTGTAAACAATAGTGGGTAGATATTGATTGGGTAAGAAAATATGGGATACGTATAAGTAGGAAGGTCTATCTTCATATGCTTTGTACTATTTGGTTTCATGGGTGAAGTAGCTCTACATATTTCTAAATTGCAGTCTTCATAAATATGATAAAAAAAACTACCAGAGCCGATTTACTCTTAAGGTCGTAAAAGGTAATGCATAGAACATTACAATTCGAAAAATCATCTAATCGTCTACGTACTTACTTACTATCCGCATGAATCATGCAACTACTTATATTTAGGATTATAATAAAGTCAATGGTTGAGGTTGTTTTATACAGGGTGTTTGTGATAGCCAGGCAAATACTGATACCACGATTTCAGACCATGACTCTGAGACAGAAATTCCAAAATTTTCCGATTTTCAAGAAAAAAATTACTTAGTTCGTTTAATTAGGCCTTAGATAATGACTTAAAAATAACAATTTTAACCAATAGATGATTTAAAAGAAAAACTGATCAACCCCAAAAGAGAGTTACAAGTGATCCAAAAAACAGTAACGTATCACACAATAACCAATAAACCCATTTAACTAGTCACAGGATCGCCCGATACAATTGGCGCGGAAAGCAAACATTGCATATAATAAAATCAAAAATTTATTTCCTGCGAGTTATAACACTGTCTTATAACTCAAAACAATGGTACTTGTTCAGTATCTCAGTATTTGCCTGGCTCTCACACACACCCTGTATACTTTTACCTACTTACTAACCGCATGAATCTTGCAACTACTTATATTTAGGATTATAATAAAGTCAATGGTTGAGATTGTTTTATATAGCAATTTATGTATGTAGCTATTGTTTATTCCAGAATTCTTAAAGGAACCCATGTGCTGGGCGCGCGTCTCTCCTGATTGGTCACAATGCGTTGACGAATTGCAAATGGCGGTACGAGATATCGCCGAACGATCGCAATTGCTAACGTACTTTAATAAGAACGCAGAACTGTGCTGGTGAGTACCTATATATTTTATAAAGATAACCGTACATAGATCGCCGTGGAAACTCATGAAAGTTAAGTAGTTAATAAATCACGTGGTATTCTCTTTTATTACGTCACGTATTGTCACGTCATAATGTGGTTGGTTTGCCATGAAACTCACACTAAAACCCTCAGAAGAATTTGAGCTAGATAAGTAAGTAGTGGGCAAAAACCCCCCATGGCAGTGCACGGCCTTATGGCGTACCCTGCGGTAGGTCTACATCCAGCAGGGAACTGCATTAGGCTGATGACGATGACGAAGTAAGTAGTACGAAAAACTGGACGTTAGCATTATTTCTTAATTTTAAGCCTCACTCGATTTTGTCTTGTCGATCGGCCTTTTAGCTACGAATTTATTTTATGATATTATCACATAAGGGCTGTACCCTATATTTTTTAAAATGTATTTTAATGTAATTTAAATCGTGAAAACACTATTACCTATTCTACCTAATAATAGCTTGTCATCATTATTACCATTCCGATCAGATTCCGAAGGAATTAATAAAAATATCAACTTTAAACCATAGCGTCCGATTAAAACATTCAGAACAGCTCCTTTTTTACAACTGCTTGTTCTGTTGTTAATTAAAAACGTGTCGACTAAACTTGTACTTGTAGGTACTAATAATAGAATACTTGAAAGGGTAAACGGTAAAATGACTGCACTTGTGTTAGCGAACTTTGACGGACAACAGTATTAAAAGCAATATCGTTGGAATTTGCATAATGTTTATGACGTAGTTAGGTGTAGCAGAGCAAGAAAATAAAACGTAAATTACTTCTCCACCTGCTTTTTCTCTAATAGAATATTTCAGCTGTACTAAATTATTGTTTTTTTTTTAACAATTTCAAAATTTTCCAAATTGAAACTCGCACCTGTAAAAAGTGATTAATCCCCAGGTTCTAGGTAATATTGGATTATTTATAAATGCAAAAGCAACTCTGTCTGTCTCGCTTTCACGCCAAAACTACTGAATACTCGTAGATTGAAAAATATGACACACACTGTGTATTGTATTATACAAGTAGTCTAGACTAGAGCCTGAGAAAGGACATAGGCTACTTTTAATCCCGGGAAAATATTTTTATCCCGTATAATTTCAACATTTTGTTTTTTCTTCAGTCAACGCTTACGGACTCGCGGGGCGTTTACAACACGTTTAGTAATTTACACGTAAAGCAATATATATTAATATGTTACGTATTTTTATTCTTTATTGTACACAAATAAAAAAAATACTTATAAGTAATAAATAACATTACAACAGAGAACCAATCTCCAAAATTTGAGACTCGAAATCACTTCTTTATATTATTTTTCCAAATAGTATGAATCCTAATCAAAAAACATGTGATTTCGAGTCTAGAATTTTAACTACCTAAGCCCAAGTGTAGATAATGATTTAAACTTTTGAATTTTTATTTATTATACAGGCTGTACCTAACAGGGTTAACAGAAAAGCTATGTATGTCTGACATTTACCTACATTACATACAATTCAAAAGTTTAAATCGTTTTCTACACTTCGGCTTAAGTAGTTAAAACATAGGCAATAACGAGATGCCGAATAAAAATTGTGATACTTAAATAAGGGAAGTGTGCAAAGTTCAATCGAAATTCTTTCGATAGTTTTTGCATAAAACATTAACAAACATCCAAGCTCACAAACTTAATCGTTTAACATTAGTAATTACTGCAACGCAATATAGGGTGTTTTACACACGTAATTCTGTCTTTGATGTAATGAGACAAAGGTATCAACACAATGCAATGCAAATCTCTCTAAATTAGGTCTGATTACGGTACACGTACAGAGCCTTCATGATAAGATAAGGTTCGTATGATAAAATTATACTTCTGTACATCTGTAATAAGAGTGGTAAAGCCTCTTCACTGTCACTAATAAAGTTATACTATACCTACGTAATAGGCATTACGTACTATGCAGGGTGTTTTTTGGATACATCGTTTACAACGGGTATGTACCTACTCTACTATACTTTAAATAACGTCTATGGCAAAAAAAATCCAGAAAAACGATTAAAATTTTTTTTGGTATTTTTTTTGTTCACGCGCAATGCATGGTTTCTTAGTCTTCGCGTTTTTTTGTATGAAATTTTGGAATTAATATTTTCGGGAAAATGTTTGTTACACGCGCATATCTGCAAAAAATGCAATCAGTAACTCAACATTGGACTCTTAATATTTTGGAAATCAAACACATGGAGTGTTTGGTTTCCATGGAGAAGAATGTTCGTGATATTGAGTAGGTATAGTACCTATACAGGGTGTAACAATAAGGGTATGTTAAGCGAAAAGCAATGTAAATAGCTCACTATAGAGAATCTATTTCCAAAATTTGAACCACGAAATCACATGTTTATTTTTCTAAATTGTATGAACATTCCTGAATAGTTTAAAAATTCTCCATACTATCTGGAAAAATAAACATGTAATTTCGAGTCTGAAATTTTGTGGATAGGTTCCTTTTAGTGGGCTATTTACATAGCTTTTCGCTTAACATACCCCTTTTGTTAGACCCTGTATATGTATATATTCTAGGTAGGTAACTAAAAGTTTATTTACTACTAGATTATCCAAACATATTTGACTAACTCTACATCAAGTCTCGATTTCATCATCATCAAGTATCTTTGGTTCACTTATTTTCCCAGATTTTTTCGAAGAGAGGCAATTTCACACATCATCGAGCAGTGCTTTGGGTTATCGCTTGTAAAATTTCCATTTTTCCGTCGCATAAATTATTACATTATTAGTGTTACATATGGAGTAATAGCTGAAAAAACACATAGGATATGTTGAGAGTCCTTAGTAATTCTGTTAAGGCCAAAGAATTACTCGTAGCTATCCAGCGCGGCAACGCAGCAAGCATTTTGGGAGCGCTACCTGATTAAGATGGTCAACCGACCCCCTATAGGTCTTGTAGCAATAAGTAGTTTTTTTTTAAATTTATTTGGCATAGACAGATTACTAAGTAATCTAAATAAATAAATAAGACTAAATAAAGTTTTAAGTAAGTTATTAGATATTTCTACCTATTTCTACTACTGCCAAAAAAGAGGTTGGGCAGAAGTCTGCAATCTACACACCTACTTTTTACCAGTTAGCCTATTAAGTCCCACGTGGTAAAGGGTGAGCCTACCGCCGCTTTTCGGGGACAAATATAACAACCTAGCTACCGGTAACGAATCCAATTGGACGTCGTTTTTTTGTCACGCTGTCTGCGACGTGCGGTATGGAAGACCGCTATAATATTCCATAAAAATAGTGACGTATTAAATATTTAATTCAACTGTTATAATTTTTATGGCAATCTCAAATTGACATAAATCGTGAGAAACAGAACATAATCAGGTAATTTTTTTCACATAAAAAGCATTAAAAACCCTGATGGACTGGTTCACCTAAATCAGATTCCGCTATCTCCCTGTCTGTTTGATGGTCACCTTGCTGTGGTACAAAGACTTTTTAAAAGCGGCAACCTCTGATCCACTATCAGATTTATAGATACAAAACTCCAATAGACTGAGCTATCGGGTCAATTAACTCGAATGACGAATTTTACCATCTCTTTCGTCGATAGCTCAGTTGGTTAGAGCGAAAGCACGGTTTGCGAGTGGTCGTGAGTTCAAATCTCACTCGGGTGAAGAATTTTTTCATTTTCTTATTAATATTTTATAATATATAATATCTTAGTTAAGATAAATTTATAAGATACTTCCCCATAATATAATCCGCTAGGATATGGTTGATCGTTTCATCATTAAACATTGTGCTGAGGGATTCAGCTTTGTTTACCGAGTTTTGGCTAGTGTATAGCTATCGGGATGAAAAACTAACATTGCCAATAATGTAATTTTAAAAAAGAGATGGTACAATTCGTTAGCGATAGCTCAGTTGGTTAGAACGAAAGCACGGTTTGCCAGTGGTCGTGAGTTCAAATCTCACTCGGGTGAAGAATTTTTTCATTTTCTTATTAATATTTTATAATCTGATAATAGTTTCTAACTTCAATCTTTGGGATTGGGTATTACAATAGGTATACCTACTGAAATAACTTGGTAAACGTACTAGATAAATGTACCTACCTTTAATTATTGTAAGAAAGACATTGCTACAAGAGATTTTTCTACGCTTCAGAACCTATCTTAGACCTTATTTTGTTTTACGATATTATTCTTATTCTTTACTAGCGACCCGTCCCGGCTTCGCATGGGTGCAGTCCTGATACTAGATATATCGTACATATAAACCTTCCTTTTGAATCACTCTGGCTATAAAAAAAAACCGCATCAAAATTCGATGCGTAGTTTGAAAGAACTAAGTGTGCATACCTACAAATTTTATTAATAGTCACCTTTTATCTCATGATATCGTATTCTGCTGGAACAGAATTGATACTTTAAATTATAATTAGCTGTATCGGTAAAACAGATTTTAATATTTTAAGTATGTTCACGCAAGCTAATCACAGTCCTGCATCAGTAGGCTAATAATAGTATGTTTATCCTGTTTATAAAATAAGGTGATACAATGGGGTTGACATACCCTCGTGGGTAAAAACCCCCTTAAAAAAATTGAATAAAAAAAAAAAAGTATATTGATCATTTCTCATCAATGTTTGTTTTGTATCAAACGAGCGACCCGCCCCGGTGCAGTGCTGATAATATACATATTACCCTTCCTCGTGAATTACTCTATCTATTAAAAAAACCGCATCAAAATCCTTTTCTTAGTTTGAAAGATCTAAGCATACATAGGGACGGACAGACAACGGCAAGCGACTTTGTTTTATACGAGTATGTAGTGATTGTACATACACAGTAGGTTTACATTATATACTACTGGTTGAGTAGATACCTACTAGTTGACGTTCAGAATTTCGCTCGAGTGGCCGTAAGTAAGGTAGGTATGATGTACCTAAGTATAAACTGCATAACTTAGGTAATCAAAATCGATTTGCGGCTTATACTTAGATATTTAAGGGCTGATTTTTCAAAACGTCAGATATCCTATTTGAAGAATAAAATTGATGCTGTCTCTATCATGATTAAGTTTTAGAGAAAGACAGCATCAACTTTATTCTTCAGATAGGCTATCTGACGCTTAGGAAGACGCTTTGGTCAAATACTTTGAAAAGTTACATGTGTAAGCGAAGTTGTTGTGTCTATTTGCATTTGGAGTCGAGCTATTTATGAATACAGGTAGTAAAAAGTCGATTTGTTTGTTGCAGCGCCCGCGACGCGTTTATATCTTGCGTAGGCGACGCCGGGCGCGGCTGTTCGAACGCCGCCAGCACGCTGCTCCGGCGCATGGCCTGGGTGCTGGCCCAGGATGTAGCAGCTTGCAGTCAGCAACCGCGGGCGCACTGCTCAGCGGCGCCACTGGCCCCGCCTACTATAGCCGCCCTAGCCGCCGCACATCTGTTTATGCAACCGCATACTTAAAACAAGCTTTCTCGGTCCTTGGTTTTGATATGTCTTAAACAGTGTTTTTGGAGGTTTACGCACATGCTTCTAGAGTGCTTTGTAAGAATGCTGTACTAAAAATATCTGTATGTAAATAAGTCTACAAAATCGTCTACTTATACGCAACTAAGACTTTGTATTAGCAAAGGTCTAGTAGCGGCCATATTGCTTCTACATTTTCCGAGGCAGTCGTCGCCTTGTTAAGAAAACTTTGCGTAGGTAGTTTACTTTCTTGTTTTGTTTTTTGTTTATTATATTTTGAACAAAATTATAAAGCAAAAACCTTAGAATAGTTTTAGTGAGTGAGTCTCTCCTCATTACATGATACCATTTTATTAAACATTTGATTGATACCTACTTATGCCATTATTTACTGGTAAAGGTACTCACACCCATTGAATCCCCAATAGGTATTTGTTATTTTATATATAAAGGACAATGGGTAATGGTGGGCTCACCTCTCAATAGAAAAGAGATACTCATGAATGAAGAGATATTTTCATGGAGAATAAAACTTAGTATTATCACTTAGGTTAAAAGTCAGTACTTTCGGAGTTATACTGCCACAAAAGTGGTCCTAATCTAAGAAGTAGCAATGTGTGTCAAGTTTTAAAACAATGTGAATAAAAAAGTCTTTTGTCATTTGTTCAGTTGTTTTTCAGTCGCCAATCGCCATTTTCCATTGAACCTATTAGTTTCCTTCCTTTTGATCCGGCTATTCCTTGGACACTGACTGTTGTTGTTTTTGTCGTTGACCCCAGTTTTGTTTAATGGACTACTGAAATACTTTATGCATCTACAACTGCAAACTTTACCTAATGTCACATTCAATAAACATTTCATTTCATATCTACCAAATGGCAACGATGTCCGTTCAATTCCAAACTCACCAAACGGGACCGATCCAACTACTCCGAGGTTGTGAGTCAGGGTGACGTAATATCCCCGAAACTCTTCACCAACGCGATGGAAGACGTCTTCAAGACGCTACAGTGGGATGGACTAGGCAGCAACGTTAATGGTGAATGCCTCACGCATCTCCGCTTTGCAGACGATATAGTTTTGATGGCTGAATCGCTGCAGGACCTACAAAAATGCTGTCTAGTCTCAATGCTGCCTCGAAGCGTGTAGGACTCGGGATGAACCTGGACAATACCAAGCTAATGTTCAATCGACACATCATCCCTGAGCCGATATTCGTCGAAGGTGTAGCCCTAGAAGTTGTCCAGAAGTATGTATTACCTTGGACAAGTGCAGTTGGGTAAAGACAACTTCGATGGAGGAATTACTAGAAGAGTGCAGCTTAGGTGGGCAGCGATTGGGAAGTTGCGTCATATCTTTGAGTTATCCTTGCCACAATGCCTCAAAACCAAGGTATTCGATTAGTGCGTTCTACGTAACAGCCATGACTTACGGTGCCGAGACGTGGACGATGGGGCTGGCAGTCGATGCTCGTAATCTCGCTAATGGATAAAGTCCGAAACAAGATGTATCACATAGAAGACCAAAGTGACAGACATAGTCTCGAAATGTAACAAACTGAAGTGACATCAAAAAGGTAGGATGTTGCATAGAATATAATATAACCGCAGAAAATGTGTGGATGCTGCGTGGAAGGATACAGTCACGCCACGTAAGAGCAGTTATATAAAACGCGCTAGCACAATATTATTGCACTTGATTGACCGGACAGCGAACTGTAGGAAGGTGCGCTCACATTTTTTTTTTAATTTGGTACCTAGGAGACGTCATCAATTCGTGCGCCATCGATTTTTTAAAATTATGTAATTGTTCTTGATGAGCAGGACGAATAATAAATCTTGTTTTAAAGTGAAATAACAACCTTATAAACATATAACCTTATAAATATCCATAAATAGTAAGTTAGATTGAGACGACTTTAAGACGTTGTATTTCCGAAAGTACTAACATTTGATTATAGTTTAGTTTAGTAATAATGTCCCGCTAATAAGTGCTTGTTTTTTTTCTTTTCAGTTTTTTTTATGTACATTATTTGGTTCTTTTTTAAGCAGTCGGGTTTTTGGATTTTTTATATTATGTTTTTTATTTTTTTTTATTTATTTTATAACTAATAATAGGTACGCTTCAAGAAACATGCTCAACAGTAAGAAGTTTTCGTTTTGCTGCTATCTAAAAACTTATATGTGAGTATGGTTGCTACGCAACTTTCAATCGATATAGATTCTAAACGGTTGGTCGATTTGAAAAATGTTTTAATTGAATTCCATATATACATACATATACATACATAATAATCACGCCTCTTTCCCGGAGGGGTAGGCAGAGATCACGGATCTCCATTTGCTACGATCCTGACACACCTCTTTCGCTTCATCTACTTTCATGATATTTTTCATGCACGCTCGTCGGTTTAGGGTACTCTTGACCTGTCCTTTCTTTAGAATTTCACCAATTTGATTGGTGAAAGTCCGGCGAGGTCTTCCCCTTCCAACCCTTCCATCCACTCTTCCGTTGTACACTTTCTTTGTCAGTCTACTTTCACTCATCCTCTCCACATGCCCAAACCACCTCAACATACCCTTCTCAATCTTCGTTACCACGTCCTCATTTATACCACACTTCTTTCTGATCACCTTATTTCTTATCCTATCTTTCAAAGTGACTCCACACATACTTCTCAATACTCTCATTTCCACTGCATTCACTTGACTTTGATGTTTTGGTTTCTGCCATACCCAACTTTCACTTCCATACATAAGAGTCGCCTGCGACACTTTCTGGCTACTCATAAAAGAATTAAGTGCCCCATTCACCCGATTCCCAGCATTCACTCTCCTTGCAATATCTTTGTCATGCTTACCATCCCTTGTAAACAAAGTCCCCAGATATTAGGTAATAATTCTAATTTACATTTTGTAAGATTTTATTTAATTAAATTTTCCTTATTGTCAAGTTTACCTAGATAATATTAGATGTGTAGACTATAACATCTCCTGCTTACCTGGCCAATCTCCGTAGAGATTGGTCGCCTTGGCCGAAATGCGGTCGGAAATCATCATAATCATTAGATGTGTATAGAAAAAATTACAGTAAACTTTCAATCTATCTGCAGAATTGATAGACTTACTTGAATTAGGTGCATAGCAATATACCAACAGTTGATTATCATATATTACAGTTGAATATTAATATAAGATACGTGCATATATGGACTTCCTCGAAAATGTATCTATTTTTGTTTCCTCCATCATAAAAAATAATACTTGTAATATGTACTCGAGTAGGTATTATATTATATGACATGTTTGTATAAAGGTGGGTTCCTACGGTGCGTGATTTCGCGGACGGACGCGGACGCACCGACGGCTACGCACGGACGCGCACCACGGACGCGTCTGTTTTACCACGGACGCTCCGTTTCCCACGCTCGGGCGGTGCGGGCTTGTGCGCGTTCGTCCGTAATTTCACGCACCGTGGGAACCCACCTTAAGACTGGTCACTCTAATCGTTCATTCCATCGAGTCCTTTAGATACTTATCGAATTCTGTTTGGAGAATCGCTATTATTTTCTTTGGCCTAGTTTGAGAAGTGGATACTTTGTCACCTTCATGTTCTAGAAAACACTTGAGAACATCGCAAACCGAAACGAAAAAGCTCTCTGCAGTAAACAATACTGTGTGAGTACTTAGGTAGGTTTAATATGGATAATTCCTGCCCTGGGGCCCTGCTCTTCCTGCAATGGGATACATTATTTACGGGGTCGGCGCAATATGGTATCTTGGAACCTTACATACATACATACATATACATAATAATCACGCCTCTTTCCCGGAGGTGTAGGCAGAGATCACGGATCTCCATTTGCTACGAACCTAACACACCTCTTTCGCTTTATCTACTTTCATGATATTCTTCATGCACGCCGTTTAGGGTACTCTTGACCTGACCTTCTTACATTGTCAAAGATTTGGCATTTGGTTACTAAAAAAAGTGTAAAGTGATCGTGGTTCAATGAAAGGAAATTGTAGTAAAATTAAGATGGTTAGATGGCAATGGAATGTATCCTCCCAATATTCCGCACAAAAAATCTGACTGATGTGGGAATGGAAACTAGATATCGAAAAGAATATAAGAGTATGGATGTAATTTTTTATTTAGTAGTTACGATATTTTCGCTGTTATAATAATCAAAAATTTTAAGTGTTAAAATAGAAATAAATGTGATCAATGGAAATAAAATTGTTGTAATAAAATTAACAATGTTGATGTGTATTTTTTCAGCAAATAAGGATTTGTCATGTTATGTCACCTTAATGAGTACCTATTACCTACTTCTTATTTACTTTTAGGTACAAAATGGGTTGAATGCATACAAATTAGTTTTATTTTAATACAGACGCTTTAACAAAAGGTAAGTAGTATTCTGCCGTACCCCGAAACTAACATAAATAGCTAGGTATATAATACACATGGCTATATTCGCAAGATTACACAAGCAAAGTCAAAATGTTACTCCAATGACACTAAAATAAACCTACTACGTACCTATATAATCATGCATGATAAACTTAGGTGGGCTGGCAGTTACTTCCCAAGTATGGTATTTAGGTATCCTAGGCAAAATATATCGTATGAAATATAATAAAATTTATTCAGAATACCCAGAGGGAAGTAAAATACCTCAATCGAAATAAATCCTCTTTAGACGTTATGCATGAGTAGCAGATCTTTTCAATGCGGTAAATTTAGGTTCAACGTATGAAGCTGGAATATAAAATAGAATGAAATAAATAAATAAATAATAAATAAATAAATAAATTCATTTATTTCAGGTATACACCCATATTATAAATTTAGACATACAATCAGAACAATTAAAAACCAATTAACAATTAAAAATTTAAATAAATTAAAACAATGTATAAAATAAGATTATGTAGCTGGACGTACTAAAGACCGCAAATGGAGAATTTGCAGCTCTCATATACAGCCCTCAGCAGTCCATAATATTATCGTATTATGTACATAAAAAAGATACCTTCTTAATTTTATATTTAAGTCATAAGAACTTTAAATGAAAAAGGAAGCGTGCTCCATTAATCCCAGCTTAATTTACATGTCTAATCTAATTGAGAACAGCAATAATAAACGTAGTTTAAAAAATAGCTTAGATTTTTATCCGTCTTATTTTCCAGGTATGGGTTGTTTATGGGAAATACAAGTGCAAAGGTTTAAATATCACTTTTTAGGTAGGACAATAGACCTACTCGTACGAGTATGAGGAAATATACCTACACTGTCATATTATGACAAATAAGAGTCGATATTAAATTCACGACCAATTTTCCGTTTAAGCAATGACCCGAATGATGCTCAAGCGCTTGAGGGTGTTACAAACACAGTGAACAGTCACTAGTTGTATCGTGTTTATTAACTTAAGTAACTATGTTAAATCATAAAACTGGAGATGTAGTCATTGTCGACATAACGAAGGGTTTTACGACATAGCTATAAATGGACAGCTCAATAAAAGATATAACGGTTTGCTCAATGATCTTCTGTAGATATCGCAAATTGGTACTGGTTTGGTAGCATTTATGCATATGCTATGTACCTAGGTAACTTAACAATGTAAAAGTTTAGCTCAAATATCTTAAAGTCAATTTCAATTAATACCTATACCGGTAAATTCTCAGGGTCTTCCTAATAAAAGTTTTACACGTGGTATACGCCATACTTACAGGGCCTTACTATAAATAGATTTAAACTAGGAAAAAACAACACTCAGTATAATTTGACACGTATGCTACAGGTATATGCTTCGCTATCGATGTCAAAAGTCGTGTTCAACTGTGTAACTTAACATACTGGTTATTAGTAGCACCGTGACCATAGACACCTGTAAATGCAATGAGAAGGTTCCACAAGGTACATAAATGTTCAGGTACCAGCCCACTTGGATAATTCCCGTAAAAGATACTCAGAATACAAATTAGTTCGAGTTAGATGCTGTTTATAAGTGTTCATAATCTGTGGGCTTGCTATTACAATGTTGTTTGTTACTTAGCTACGATCTACTGTAAATACCCCTTATCAAACGTGAACAGCCGTTCTTATGGTGGGTATAGCGTCTAAGGACCTATACGAATATTTGTAATAGTGATTGCGTACCGTTTCTCCAGATTAAAGGTCATAATGTAGATAGTTTACTTTATGAGTTACTTATACCAGAAAATATAAGGATTCATAACTACATATACTCGTATCTACGTATACACGGCTGTATTTCTTAAAATAAAAAACTAGGAGCCTTAGGCAAAGTAAAAATATTTCTTGATCTAATCAAAGTTCCTCAATCGAATCAAATCTAAGGTTCCTCACTGTTATAAAATTGCTACAATAACAAGCCTACATTTTCGCGAGTTCATCAAGTCCGTGTCCAACCGCTGCTGGGATCAACACTCATCTCAATCCCAAGCGAAAATGAACGAACGTCGATGTCATCCGATGTTACATTGTCTAAGCACCCAGAACTACAAGATCGCGCTGGTGATCCTAAAGTCACGTTTATCATAACGGGGATAGATGTAAAAAAAATACAGGTCGGACTAACAACTTACGACATGCACGAGATGAGATGCAATGCAGCTGATGTATTCCAGTGAGGATTCGAATCATCACAGAAATATATAATTATGTAGATGCACTATCGCATTAGGTTAAGTTTACCTGTAAAGATGGTGTGTAAAAAGAAAGAAATAAATAAATAAATATATATACAAGATTTTAATGAGGTATCAAGGAGATCTATGGCTAGATAATATTATCAAGAAGCAATATTTACATGAACTCTTCGCGCCAACATTACTTTCACACGGTGGCAGGTAAGTCTGAAGGATATTTTGCCACACATATCTAGTAAAAACAATGCAAATTTAAATAAATAAATAAAAATTATACAATATTTACCGAACTTGTACATCTCAACTATACGCTCAAAATTGGTCAGAAGTGGCAGTATGTGGTTCTATCGGCCCTTGGTGCTCTGTCTACCCCGTAACGGATAAAGGCATGATTATATGTATGTACGAGTGGACGCCCGCAACTCCGTCCGCGTGGACTACAGATAAAAACGAAATGTCGAAATTATCCGGGATAAAAACATTTTCTCTGGATAAAAAGTAGTCTATATGTTAAGTGGGACCTGTCACAATATATTCGTGAAAACTGCATCGAAATCGGTTCAGCCGTTTCTGAGATAAGCGTGCACAAATGCACAGACAAACAGACAAAAATATTAAAAAATCATTGTTTTGGGTACTATTGCGTTGATAAAGGTCTCCTATAATATTTTTTCTCATATATCTTCCATCTACATACTGTTACATTTTTATTATATGTATAGATGTATGTATTTTTAGATCGCTTATAAATTTTCGTATTACTAACATTAGAATGTCAATGGAATTTGACATTTTAATGCGTTTATTTTTAGCTATCGCATTGCTATACGTAATCAGCCCACTGGTTTATTTATTTAAAGTATTTTAAAGCAAGGCTGTAAAGTTTATAGGAAATTACAAACTCTTGAATAAATGGAGTCTGATATTAGAAGCATTAATGCTATGTAACTGTCGGTATATTTGAGGTGACGTGAAAAGGAAAATTAATTAAGTAGAAGGGTGCCATAATTACAGGAAGAGACTTACACACGGTCGTCGCGCTTAGATTTCTATGAAATGAAATGTAATAATTACTTACTTGCTCATAACATGAAGTAGGTACAATAAACTAATAAAGTTATTATTAGATCAGAGACATGTTTCGCCAAAAAAATTTACATGCAAATTTTATTTATTCAATTATATTAAATTACTATCTAGTAAATAGGTCAAATTACGCTGCAGCTGCCGGGATTGATCCACCACTCATTCCCACCTCTGCAACTTCTGTGAGCCAGGAACAATAGAGGCAACCAGAAAAATGCATAACAAAGCATAGAAAATCCCGTGGGGCCTAACTAGCGACTATATACTTTTCATATATGAAAAACAGAATGTGAAGTATGAAGATAGATACGCTTAATATTAAATAAAGCGTTGACTGACTAAATTATTACAATTGCAATAAAAATATGGCTGCCAATAAGGTTATTATGCCAATAATAATAATTATATTAACCAATAATAATTCTTTGAAGGCACGAAAATTTTGCTCAGAAGAGATAAGGTCATAATGTAAATTGGTCTGGATGATTGGTCTTCCGCTGCAGCCTGTCAACTTTAAGCTTTTATAGCTTAGCACTTTCAGAAGCAAAATCTTTTGTTAGCTAGCAACGTTTCACTACTCATTTACATCTGTACTATGTCAAACGTAGCTGTGGTTCTGGCTACCCCATTTCA
The DNA here is from genome assembly GCA_014607495.2 of Carposina sasakii. Taxonomy (NCBI): domain Eukaryota; kingdom Metazoa; phylum Arthropoda; class Insecta; order Lepidoptera; family Carposinidae; genus Carposina; species Carposina sasakii. Next base: position 7,167,659 of record CP053161.1, read on the forward strand.
GCAACATACGGCTAATTTCAATACTAGAGATCATAAAAAATCTTAGTTCGAAATTTTGTATGAAAACAATGGAACATTTTAATCTGAAACATGCAAAAAAATGTCAAGATCGGTTATTAATATATTCGGTATATAATCGGTAGATCGGTATATAATCGGTGTGATCCCGAAAATAGCGTACAATATACTACAGCTGCTTCTCTTCCCGGGCATACTGTACAAGTCAGTAGAGGGACAAAAGGGTCTTGGTGTTTTGTAGGCGATGGGCTGACCACCTGTCACTGCTAACCGAACTTGTACATCTCAACTATACTCAAAATTGGTCAGAAGTGACACCATGTGGTTCTATCGGCCCTTGGTGCTCTGCCTACCCCGTAAGGGATAAAGGCGTGATTATATGTATGTATGTATGTGATCCCGAAATGGGGTAGCCAGAGCTGCAGCAGGATCATAATAGATGTGACTAGTTGCTAGCTAATCGCCTGAGAGAAGACCCGAGTTCCTTAGTCGACTTTTACTAGATGCACAAATGGATAGGCAAATCTGTGGTAATTATGAACATTTTAATATAGGACGTAAAGCTTAAATAAGTACGCAATTATTATGACAAAGGTTTAAAATACTAAACCCTATAAAAAGCAAAAAATAACTTTTAACACTACGTAAGTACCAACTAAAGCATGGCAGACTATTTACTAAATTTTTTATAAAATTTTGTCGCGTCGGGGGATCGCTCTAATTTATTACCCTAACGTTAGAAGCACACATTAAGAAGTCCTCAATCTCATTGTTATACAAATATAATTGTAATAGCTTACTTCACTTTAATTCTGAATACCTACTTACTTTAAAACATTATATCAGTAATTATAAATATAATTTTATTTAGATAGGTGATTTTTTTATACGAATGTTGTGATTAGGTAGGAATCATTTGATTTAGGTAAGTATTTTTGAAGGTAAAAAGCGGTCCCCCGACGCGACAAAATTTAATCAAAAATTTCATATGTACGGTCAACAGCAGGCCAAGATAACCATTTGCAGTTCAAAATTAGCGGTTATGCCTCCGACATAAAGGTGGCACAAAGTCCCGAGTAGATAGTCTGCCATGCTTTAGTTGGTACTTACGTAGTGTTAAAAGTTATTTTTTGCTTTTTATAGGGTTTAGCATTTTAAACCTTTTGTCATAATAATTGCGTACTTTTTTATGGGTCGGGGGTTTTTTAAATTTTAAATTAAATTTTTTAATTCATGCTTTTTAAAGGAGCTCCTTAATTTTTTCATTCTTTCATTTAATTTATTTTATTTTTCGCCGCGTAAAAAGTTTAGATGGGGTCGCTATATGCGATCTCGACCAAAGGAAGCTGTTTAACAATCCTCATGACAAACTGGCTCTGGGAGAATTGCAGAGATTAAGAAACAATAAAGATTAAACTTTGGTCATTCTAGATTTTCAGCAAAAATATAAATCGGTTTATCCGTTTCATTCCGGCATTCCAGTGTTTCATCCGCCCATTCCATTTCCAGCATCAGGTCCTCGTCAATTAGAAACATGAAGACAACCAGTCAAGACAAATTCAACGAGCCCAAACTCGATGGGTTTACTAAAAGGTAGACCAGGGTTACGTCTCCTACCTTCGAGCCCTATCATCAGACTAGCTCAGAGGTTCCAGATTTCCAGCATCAGGTCCTCGTCAATTAGAAATATAAAGAGAACTAGTTAAGACAAATCCAACGAGCCCAAACTCGATGGGTTTACTAAAAGGCAGTCCAGGGTTACGTCTCCTATCTTCGATCCCTAACAGCAGACCAGCTCAGTAGTTCCAGAAGACATTAGTGTTTCAAATGTCAGATCCCACATATGCTTGCAAGCAAACTGAGCGTATAACATTCCTATCACACCTAACAAACGACCTGATGACCTTGAAGACCTGAACCGATTTCCACCAAACATAGCTAAGAACACTCTCGACTGATATACTTTTCAAACAAAAAAACCGCATTAAAATAGGATCATCCGTTTGGGAGCTACGATGCCACAGACAGACACATACACATTTACACACACACACACACACACACACACACACACACACACACACACACACACACATACACACACACACACACACACACACACACACATACACACACACACACACACAGACATGTCAAACTTATATCGTCGTTTTTGCGTCGGGGGTTAAAAAGCATAAAAAATTTGGATGACACATTTTACCCCGATTTATTTAAGCGCCCTTAATTGTGAAGGCCATCATAAAAGAGTTGTATAGCATAGTAAAACCGCGAGTCATGAATTTACTTTTACTATTTAACTTACCTACTATTTAAATTTTTCTACAAAATATTTGTTGTGACATCGACAACTTATTTAGAAAGATAAAAAAACCTTTTTAAAAACAAGCTTTTATTTAAATGCGCTAAAAAGAAAAAATAAACTTTTACACTAAAACTTTTACTGTTAATTTATAACGTCATTTCAAATTTAACACATTTGACACAATTTATATGTTATAAAAGCTTGTCGCGACATTTAAGTACTCGTATTTACGTTCTTACTTTTAAATGTTTATTAGGCAGCATCTTTGTGTTGATGTTTCAGATTTTCCCATATTGTTCCCACGCATATCGAAGAAATATTCGTCGACCCTTCCAGAGCTTCGTGTAGAAGAGTAAGAGAGTAATATACAACAGGGTTCGCCCCGGTGCCCCGAGGTGGTATGTTCACGACATCATGTCATCATGCCACTCAGTCCTCGGCACGGCCTCACCTTGACTTATTAAAAATTTAAAACTAAGAAAGTAAATACGAGTACTTAAATGTCGCGACAAACTTTTATAACATATAAATTGTGTCAAATGTGTTAAATTTTAAATGACGTTATAAATTAACAGTAAAAGTTTTAGTGTAAAAGTTTATTTTTTCTTTTTAGAGCATTTAAATAAAAGCTTGTTTTTAAAAAGGTTTTTTTACCTAAATTTTATTTTATACTTTTTAGTTTATTATTATATAATATTTATTATAAGTTATTCTCAGCAAGACCTATCATTTGATACCTATATTATAGGAACGAATAAAAGAAAATTATCCGCCATTTTGGGTGTTCCGCCATGGTGGATTTGGAATAACGTCATACAGTTAACCACGCATTGTCATGCATGAACGTGCATACAAAATTTCAACTCAATTGCTTAAAAATATCTGTTTCAAAATAGATTTTCAAGTTTTAGAAGTCCGCCATATTGGATTAAGAGTGACGTCACATTTTTTTCGAGTTACTCTCAGCTAGCCCTTTAATTTGATACCCATATTCTAGGAATGCATTAAAAATAATTGGTCCGCCATTGTGGGTATGCCGCCATGTTGGATTTATAATGACGTCACACTGTTAATCATGCATTGTCATCCGAACTGAACGTGCTCACCAAATTTCAGCCCAATCGGTTGAGGGCAAGTGCCTTAAAATTGAGTTGTAAGATTTCACCCGAACAAACATACATTGCAAGTTAAATAAAAGCTTGTAAAAAATGGACCCATTAACAATTTATCGTATCGTGAATATTCAGAAGAGTGAAGATTCTTATGAAATAAAAAATATTCTAAACAATATTGATATATGGTACTTGAATAAATAAGAAAATTGTAATTTCGGCCCCAGCAACGAACAGTTAGTCTGTTGACTGAACTGATAAAATGTTTTTCAGGGGAAATACATTATGTATAGAATATTATTGAATGCTTAGCAAATTGATTGAAATCTTAGTAAGATTTAAATGGAAAATATTGTTAAATACAAAATATCTATCAAATGTATCATCAAATATACTACAAGTATAGTCATATTTATTAATTAATCGCACCTAAATTTATGTATTCGCTTCGCTGTAGTTAGATTTGGAAATTCCCGGACCTTCTATCTCTCTTGGACAACGTCATAAAGCAGACCCTATCACCTATTATTAATATTAATTTTGACGACCGTTCCTGTGACCAAGCCTATTTGCCGATCAGGTTTGGGGGTATGGGCGTCCGCTAAATTTCTAGTGTCGCACTCCCAGCTTTTTTAGCTTCAGCCCACGGTACACATTCCTTAGTTAAGAAAATCCTAAACGACCAAGACAATTCAACTACAACCTACTTTATGGCTGAAGCTAATAATGCTTGGAAGTTGGCCTGCCTCGCGTTGAACCATCGTCACCATCCTCGCAGAAGTTATGGGACGAGCTGCTTTACAAACTGGTGCGGAAAAATCTACTAGACACGCCAACCAGTTCTGCAGAGCGCGCTTGTCTTTTAGCCTTAGGCGAGTGGGAATCGGGTTTATGGTTGCAGGCACTGCCGTCGGCCATTGTCGGCACCCTTCTAGACAGAACAACATTCCGCATTGCAGCCTGCTTCCGTTTAGGCGCACCCTGCAACGTCCCCCACCGATGTCGGTGTGGCAATGCTGTAGACCCACTCGGACACCATGGGCTGCCATGTACCAACACCGCCGTAGCACCATCTATCTTAGAACCCCTTGGATTGGTGCGCGACGACGGAAAGAGACCGGACGGCATGACCCTTGTGCCTTGGAGGATGGGACGGTGCTTGGTATGGGACGCAACCTGCGTCGATACCCTTGCGGCGTCTCACCTCCCAGGAACAAGCATCAGAACCGGTTCAGCGGCGGCCTCAGAAGAAAACCTCAAGCGACGCAAATATGCAAACCTAAGCGGGGATTACATATTTGAACCGTTTGGGGTCCGGGTGCGCATGCCCTCTTCAGGGGCATTTCTAAAATATTGGTCGAAGCATCCCATGACCAGAGGGCTGGTGCCTATTTTGGCCAACGCGAAAGCCTCGCTATACAGCGGGGCAACGCGGCCAGCCTTTTGGGCACGCTGCCATCGGTGGAGGATTTGCACGCCGTCTTTTATTTGTAAATATTTTCAGTAGGTAGTTAATATTTTATTTTAATACTTACCTACCAAAAATTGTGTACCGAAAAAAGTGTGAGATGTGTGGGATTTCAGAATCCCGACATCCTGATTCCACCTGTAGTTTGTCACTGATTAGATATGGGATTGCACTAAATGCGTAATCCTAAATACTCGTATATATACTTTTGTTATATGTCTAGATTGCATTTAATCGGAGATTCTTTCTATTATTTTCATCATAACAAATATCATTTGGAGTTAGTCTTTTTTATTTAAAAACGTTACGTATATCAATTATTGAACGTTACAATAATAAGTAATTAAGTACATACATATACATACATACATAAAAATCACGCCTCTTTCCCGGAGGGGTAGGCAGAGATCACGGATCTCCATTTGCTACGATCCTGACACACCTCTTTCGCTTCATCTACTTTCATGATATTCTTCATGCACGCTCGTCGGTTTAGGGTACTCTTGACCTGACCTTTCTTTCGAATTTAATTAAGTACGAGTAGTTATTAATATACCTACTTAGCTAAAACTAATAACACCACAGATAATAATTGAAAGAATAATTGCTTTTTATTAGTTATTTGAATAATAGAGAATCTTTACATCACGAATAATTTAAATAATTAACAAGTGATTTTTAATTTATCGACCCAAGTTTCTCAGAGGATGTCAACGCTGAAAATTATAACAACCAATTCGACGACGGTTAGCAGTTGATTAGCGGAGGTTTCTGGTTCGAGAGCAATAAAATTCTTATAACTATACAGTAGAAATTAAATTTTTCTGTTTCAAATTAGTAAAGTAGGACAAAGGTAAAAACGTGAAAACCCAAACTTGTTTGCTGCATCCGATATGCAGATTTTACTGCAGTTTCTAGTTGACACTGGAATACAGACAGTGTTTTAGCTAACCCATTTACCCGGTTATGATTTATGGCAGGTATATTCCAATTCAGAAATACAGGTAGAATTTTTGGTGTACCTAATCGTACGACATGTAGCTAAAGATTTATGGGAAGTAATGTCATAAAAACATAATTTAAAAAATCCAAAATCCCGACTGCTTAAAAAAGAATCAAATAATGTACATAATAAAAAAACTGAAAAGAAAAAAAACAAGCACTTAGATGTCCAGTGGTCTAGAATTCTATAATATTATTATGGTATGAATACTATTGAAGAACATAAAATATTTTCTAATAATCGTAACATAACAACTGAACAGCCAGGATCCATTGATATATTAGCTTGGCTGTCGGATAATGGATCCCGACTGTCGGATAATAGACCACCGGACATCTAAGTGCTTGTTTTTTTTTCTTTTCAGTTTTTTAATAATGTACATAATTTGGTTCTTTTTTAAGCAGTCGTGTTATTGGATTTTTTAAATTATGTTTTTTTTATTTTATACTTTTTTGTTATGAGTACCTAGCTACTAATAGGTACGCTTCAAGAAACATGCTCAACATGCTTGGCAGCAAGAAGTTTTCGTCTTGCTGCTGTCTAAAAACTTATGTGTGAGAATGGTTGTTACGCAACTTTCAATCGATATAGATCCTATACTAGAATCGAAAAATTTAGAAACCTAATAATGATTTTTAAATACCTATTCAACGATACCCCACTCGATATAGTTTGTGGACTTTAATTTTTCATTTTCACAAAATGGCGTTCAGTAGTCGCCATATTGGATTTTCACTAACGTCATATCTTTAGTGACACTCGCCATACATACATACATACATGGGCTGTTAAACACAATACCACTACTTTGCGTTGCGCAGTCGGGTATAAATTGCGGTGTTACGTTAATCGTCGAATTTTACGGGAACAATAATTAAACGTAAGTAGCTGCAACGGTTACTTATCTACACCATTTTTGAAAACACCCAGCCAGGACTCAGCTATATGAAGAATCATTAACCATCCCTCTATCCAAACTGTATTAGTACAAATAGCAGGATGGTAGGGGCAGTCAGTGATGAAATTATGGATATACGAGTAGGAATGAATGGAAGAAAAATATTATTAATAAATATTTTAAGTATTACTTATACCAAACCGTAGTAGAATGGGAACAGGACAGGAAGAAGAGAAAAACTTGATGGTAGGATGGAATGTCAGTATGTTATTATTATTTACTTTATTTTGAAAATTATTATTTTGTATATAGGTATTCCCAAAAATTGGGTTACTGATACCAATGATGCCTAAACTGGGGCATGGCCTATATCAAGTTTCTCGACCTCAAGATTATTCGAGGTGTATCACCTATTCGAGAGCATTACGCCAGCCGAAAAGTAGCGAAAATGGGTCTAAGGGTGATAGATAATTAGAAATACAGCTTCTGTAAATGGTAAGCCTATTTTTAAATTTGGTAAAGTGATAGTAATTTATTAATAATTTTATAAAGTAATAGTTTTTTAGTTATTTGAGAAAAACTGACCCGGCTGGTTCGGCTGGGGTAACGTTACCGTAGCCAGATGTTATGTTTCCTAAGGGATATTTTGAAATAAATGTTATGTAAATAATTAGATATCAATTAGAAATGAATGTTAAAACTAAATTTGTATTCGTATTTGCTATGGCTGCGACGATATTCAAAATCCTACTGGAGTAACGTTTGCGCATTTGTTGGACCTCAGAATCCGGCTAATTATTAATTTGGTACACAATAAAAGAAACTACAATGATACACAGTTTTGATGTTATTTCAGTAAATAGAAATGGGCTTTAATTGGTCCTAGCACTTCCAATGAGCGCTCCAAAGACAAACATAAAACGTTATTATTTAGGTAATTCTTGCCGTTAAATGGTAGTGAAATTTCATTAGTCTCCTATATCTAATTAAAAACGTATAATGAATTTTATTTTGCACCGGCCACGGCGTGCACCCTGATATTTGAAGACCGATTAAACGAGTTTTCTGTAATAGTAGTAACTGAACCTTATATAAATAATTAGAAATACAGTTCAATTATTAACTATGATTATTTTGGTGAGTGACGTAAAACGTCCATTGTTTCGTTTTGCTAGTAAAAGTTCAGACAGACATACTAAATTACTAGCACGAAAGCATGCTTTTATGGAGCATTTATCTAGATAGGTTTTCTATAATACCTAGGGTATATTCATAGCATTTCGATTCGATCGATAATACGAGTATACTCTTTTTTGTTACGCCCGGTATTCTTAAATCAGAACAGAAAAAGTTGGTTTCCCACTGTGGTTCTATATTCAAGTAGGTGAATGTTTCATGTGGGATTTTTACGATAAATTCAGGGAAAAGAGATTCTAACTAATCTCATTCGGCATAATTATTCATTTTTACTTCTAATTTTTACTGCACAGTTCGGTTTATATAACTCGAGTTTTGGGGAAAATTCATTTCCGCGCGCAATAAACAGGATACTGTTACAGTAAGTCAGCACCACATCATACATATGAATATATAGCGTACCTTATAATATTAATTATTATTATTATATAAAGTCAATTGATTAAAGGCTATATTTTATAAAAGTAGCTATTATGACTCCTGCAATATTGTTCTGGGAGGTTGCGATGGTTGTATAGATAGCAGGGTAGAAACTAAATGGTGTCACTTTTTTCTTGACTGTTGAGTTTGTAAGACGTTACTCTGCTCGATCTCTGTTCTATTTAAAAACATTGCAACGATATAATCTATTTACGGCGAATCGGGTTTCTTGCTGCTTCTTTCCCCGAATGTTATATCGTCTGAAGCAGCTTTAACTGTATAAGTGATAAATAAATAGTTCTACATAGCAACTGCGATGTTTGACTCCGCATCCTGAATATACTGCTGCGCCAACGAGTAATCATCGGTGACACTTCAGAAGTGGGATGCCGGAAAATAAACCCGCCCTGCCCACGGGTGACGACTGCAAGAAAAGATTTGCGAAACATGGCAAAATCGGTGAAGAATGTACACAAAAGGATGGAGATTTTTTTTTATGGACAACTGGAATATATTCAACATGAAACAACAAGAAACTGGAGAAACAAGAAGATGAAGACAATGTAATTACTAGAACCCAATCAATGATGCTGCTGTACTACCTAAATTCTATGCTGTTGCTGTTGCTGTTAAGAGCGCCAGTGTCAAGATCTTTTAATGTCCATCTGCAGTGGGAGCCGATTCCGCATCACAACTTAAAGGTTAGATATATTTGTTTGTTAGCTCTGCTTATGTGGATACTTATACCAAAATCCTTGCTTCATACCGTACCGATGGTACGTGATTTTTGTTTTAGTGTAGTTTACGGTTAGCGTAGGTTACCGTACGTAAATGTCGTACCTACCAGAAAGAAAAACTATGTTAGTTGCACAAACAGTACGTAAAGAATATTCGAATATTCGTATCAATTTTTACAAAAATTTCGGTGCACAAAATGTATCTATTATGCGTTTGACTTTATTGGGGTACCTAAGTATTTCAAATAATGTTCCGTTATTAAGTTTTAATTACCACTGCAGGTATGTTTGACTAGCAAGATTTATTTAGTTAAATTTAAACAATAATGTCAGTCCATAATCGGGATTATTATTATACTAAAATATGTAAACTATAAATGCATAAGTAGATTGTATTGGTGGTTTGTCCTGTTGGAAAATGAAGATTTTTGTCAGCAAACCAGCAAACATGTTTTTATTACGTGGAGTTTTGTAGTAATTTACTTACATGCTATTTAAAATATAGGTACTTTGAAATCTACCCACACTAGGGTAATTATCGTTAAGATAATTTGGTTCTAAATTATGTTCTCTTGTTTCATGATCTAACATGCATCGGTGTTCATGGTTATTTTTCCGGAGACCGTCGCCACCGCTTGGGGCCGTACGGGGGTAATCTGTGGGCCGTACAGAAGAGCACCTGGCTGTTGTGGCGTATCAGGAGCTGCTTATTCTGGGTAAGATCGAAACATGTAATTTGTTTAATATGCTGTGTGAATTTTGCAACTTTAATCTAATAGTTTATGACAGTTTTTCAAGATACGGCTTTCGTGTATCCATGTCGTTATCATAATAAGTTACGACCCGTTTTATTATATTATGTGTAGATATGATACGAATAATATTCACCTTACAATAGATTCAAACCATGGGGTGTAGTAGCATAAATGCGAGACTTTTGTCTGGGCTTTATATTTCTGGGCTTGATTGTTGGCATCTTCTTGCTACGCCATGCTTAGTATTTGGGAAGGTGATAAGAGACTTTTGAGAAACAATATGATATTGAGTATGTGTACTGACACACGAAAGTATTATTTAGTATTCATTGCAACTACAATATAATTATTTCATCCTTATATATTTAGCGGGTATGCCGTTATTAGCAATCGTGATAAATAGGAAATGGAAGGTAAATGCGGCATAGCAATACGATACCCTAGTTTCTATAGTAGGTATATATAGGTAGATAAATTAGGTAGTACACTCGTAATACTCGTAATGCCATGCATCTTGGTAATGGTAAAGTTTGCTAGTGCAATTTTAGGATACAATTTAACGATGCAGTTTCATAATGCAATTTAACAATGCGTTAAAACATTAGAGTTTCTGAAGTTCACAACAGTGTTGGTTAGAATTTATTAGTTTAGATATGCAGTTTTCCTATTAAATTTTTGAGTGCAGTTTAACAATGCAAATAGCAGTGTAGTTAGCCATGCATTTGAGCAATGCGGGTATAATACGGTATAAAGTTTGGTAAAACTATCTAGAAATGCAGTTGACTAAACAATATACCTATAGAGATACAGTTAGAAGTACAATTAACTATAGTTAGAGGTGCGGTTAACTACGATTAGAAGTGCAGTTAACTAATATAGTAAAAGTTTTAGTTAACTATACAGTTAAGAGTTATACTAACAATACAGTTTAGAGTTTCAGTTAAATATACAGTTTAGAGTTGCAGCTGACTATACAGTTTATAGTTGCAGTTGATTATACAGATTAGGTTTAAAGTAGCAGTTAACTATACAGTTTAGAGTTGCAGTTAACTATACAGCTTAGAGTTACAGCTAACTATACAGCTTAGAGTTGCAGTTAACTATACATTTTAGAGTTGCAGTTAACTATACATTTTAGAGTTGCAGTTAACTATACATTTTAGAGTTGCAGTTAACTATATAGGTACAGCTTAGAGTTACAGCTAACTATACCTATACAGCTTAGAGTTGCAGTTAACTATACATTTTAGAGTTGCAGTTAACTATACAATTTAGGGTTGTAGTAACTATACAGTTTGGAGTTGCAGTTAACTTTACAGTTTGGAGATGCAGGTATCTACACAGTTTAGACTTGCAGTTAATTATAGAGTTCAAAGTTGCAGTTATTTATATAGTTTAGAGATACAGTTAACTAGTTAACTACACAGTTAACTATACAGTTTAGAGATGCAAGTAACTATACCGTTTAGAGATGCACTTAACTACACAGTTTAGACATACAATTAATTATAATTTAGAGTTGCAGTTAACTATACAAGTTAGAGATGCTTTAACCATAGTTTGAAAATGCAGTTAACTATACAGTTTGTTTGCGCGAAGTCCTGGATGACGTTCAGCGTTGAAAATCCTTGAGGTACGTAGGAGGCAGCAAATGATGACAATTTGGCTTTTCAGAGTTACAAATTTATTGCTGTAACTTTACAGTAATTACTTATTATGCGAAAGAATACGAAAATAACGTTAAATTAAATATATGATTGCTTGATGGTAGATTTAAGACGAATGCGTAGTCCACACGCCGCGCTGGCTGTCAGCCTCTCTCGAAACATCTTCGCCCAATCGCAGAGCAGGTAAATGACGAGTAATCGATGTTGATTGGCTCTTGATCACGCCATACGTTTGGACAGTCGTCTATACAATTTTGAAGCATGTAGGTACATCTATTTATATAGGTGCGTTGACATACTCCCGGCCTTGGAAACTTCAGGTTTTCAACAAATTTTAATTGCTTAATACAGTATCTTCATTGATCTGGATGGAAGAGAGGACAGATCTTCGAAAATGCGCGTCTCACTATACCTCTGACAGTTCTTATATCAGCTACTCGCGCGACACCATCCCGACCTGGATACGTTTTAATAATGCGCCCAAGATTCCATTTTAAGGGAGGAGTATTATCTTCCTTAATTACTACTAAGGTATTTTCCTTAAGGTCATCTGACTGGAATTTCCATTTTGATCTCGTCTGCAACTCTGACACATATTCCTTGGACCAGCGTTTCCAGAACTCTTGGCGGATTTGTTCTACTCTCTGATAACGCGTTAGTCTGTGCTCCGGAACGCAGTTCAGGTCAGCGTTCACAGGTGCTGTCAATGGACGGCCAATCAAGAAATGCCCTGGACTAAGCGGTGTAAGATCATGAGGATCAGTAGACATTGGATATAGCGGTCTGGAGTTGAGCACGGCCTCAATCTGAGATAATACAGTGGTTAGCTCTTCGAATGTCAAATGTGCGTTACCTACAGCGCGACGCAAGTGATATTTACAACTTTTTATACCCGCCTCATACATTCCTCCGAAATGGCTAGCGTATGGTGGATTCATTCGGAATTTAATCATTTGAGATGTAGCGTACTCCTGTATATCACCAGATAAACTTAAAAGAAAATTTTTAAAATCATTTTTGAGCCCAACAAAATTTTTTCCGTTATCGCTAATTATTTCTAATGGTTTGCCTCTACGGGAAATAAAACGTTTAAGTGCCAATAAGTATCCGTCAGACGATAGGTCACTGACCACTTCTAAGTGAACTGCTCTGGTCACCAGACATACAAATAAGCAAATATATGATTTAAAAGTTTTCGCACCCTTGCCTTTGCGGTTCAAAATAAGCACTGGACCAGCATAGTCCACTCCAGTAAACATGAAACAGTTCCCCGGTTCTAAACGTTGTGAAGGTAAGTTGCCCATTATAGGGTTCAAAGTTCGACCTAACATTCGTTTGCACGTTGTACAGTCATGTACAATTTTTCGCGCCAAATTTCTACCTCCTACAGGCCACCAAGTTTCTCTTATTGTGTACAATAATAGCTGCGGCGGCGAATGCAATAGTCGGATATGTTCGAATCGAAATAATAATATAGCTAAATAATGCTTACACGAAATTAAGATAGGATGCCTTTTCTCAAAGTTAAACTGACTTGAGTTATCCAACCGACCTCCTACCCGTAATAGATTATTTTCGTCTACAAATAAATTTAATTTTGTTAAACTTGCACCATGACTATTGTCTAACAGCTGTTTTCGTGATAAGCAATCGTAGGCCTCCCAATATGACTCACGCTGCGCCACCCTAGCGAGTGTAAACATGGCTTCATTCAACTCATCGACACTTAGCAAGCCTGATCGTTTGTTTATTTTATTGCGCGTATTATAAATAAATCTCAAAACGTAGGCAGCACTGCGTTGTAAGCGATTAAATTGGGAAAACCGATGAAAAGGAAACCACCCTTGTTGTTCGCAACTCGTTGTGCAGCTGAGTGTATTAGGTGATGATTTAATCTCAGGTAATTCAATGTCTTGATCAATTACTGGTACGGAATTCAATTCCCAATTGATATCGCGAAGGTATTCTGGACCTTGTAGCCAAAACGGTGTAGAAAATAAAGATTCTAACGTCCGCCCACGCGATACAATGTCGGCGGGATTATTCTCACTTCTCACATGACGCCAGGGATGACCCTTTGTCAAATCAAGTATTTCAACAACCCTGTTTTGGACAAAAGTTTTAAGCATATTAGGTGGCATAGAAAGCCAACCGATCAAAATTGTCGAGTCAGTCCAAAACACGACACTGTCTACTCTGCTTCGAAGTGAACTTGCTATTTTAGAATATAATCGAGCTGCCACCACCGCACCGCATAATTCTAATCTAGGAATGCTAACCGGTTTTATAGGTGCGACCTTTCCCTTTGCGCATAATAACCTAACAGTTACATTTTTATCGTGATCAATTGTGCGAACATACGCACACGCTCCATACGCCGTCAGCGAACTATCACAAAAGAAATGCCATTCCATACGGTTAGGGTTGTCACCTTGCACATAGCGTGGAATGCGAATATTCTTTAACTTTGAAAGGTCAGCAACAAACTTCGTCCAGACCTGCGCGATATCTTTCGGAACAGGTACATCCCAGTCTAACTTCAACAGCCATAACCTCTGTAAAAGAACTTTTGCGGTAATAATAATTGGGCTGAGTAATCCTAAAGGGTCGAAAATTTGCGAAGAACCAGATAGAATACTGCGCTTTGTAATTGGGTTAGAATTTAATTCAAATTTTGTGTGATAAAAGAGTTCATCAGAGCGGTTGTACCACCCCAAACCTAATGTTTTGTTTTGAACATTGTCACCTAATGACAATTCCTTAGATGAGTCGATTGACGCGCCAAATTCGGGAAAATCGAAATTAAATATCCATTTTCTCAATGGAAAGCAACCTGATTGTAATACCTTTGTAACTTCTGAACATATTAGTTTTAATTTGTCTTTATTAGGGTGACCACAAATAAGATCATCTACATAGAAATCATTCATGATAACTTCGGCTACATCAGGATTGTCACACTCATGCGCTAACTGCTTTAAACACCTACAGGCTAGAAATGGTGCCGAACTTGTACCATAACTAACGGTTCGTAACTTGTATACTTGTATAGGGTCCCCCGGGTTATCTCGCCAAAGAATTAGTTGCAAGTCACGTTGATCATCCTCTACTAACACTTGACGGTACATTTTCTCACAATCTGCGCAGGCAATATATTTGTTTTCCCGAAAACGCAGTAATATAAAAAACAAGTCGCCCTGTATCGGTGGCCCTACAAACTGAAGGTCATTGAGTGAGTACCCAGAAGATGACGCACAGCTAGCGTCAAAGACGACACGCAGACGCGTGGTTGATGCGTTTTCTCTGAATACTCCATGGTGTGGCATCATATAATGCGGCGTTGCGTATGTATCCACGCGCTCCATATGACCCAAGTCGCAATATTCTTGAATAAAATCTTTATACATTTGTTTATAAAGTGGATTTTGATTCAAACGTTTTTCTAATGCGTAAAATCGTTGCTCGGCTTGTTTGCGCGTTTCTCCTAATAAATCAGGTGAATATTTGAACGGGATACGTACGCAAAACCTGCCATTATCCAACCGTTTCGTTGTTTGTGTGAACATTTCTTCGCATAGTCGTTCATCCTCACTGCGCGATTCATTAACGCGAGGACTGATAGGCGTATCTTCGAGCTCCCAAAACTTGCGCAACTGCTTATCTATAGAAACCTCAGTATCTATAGTTTGCATAAAATTACAGTTTATAGCAGTGATACCTTTTTTAATTTTATTGAAAATGGGTCCTGATATAATCCATCCTAAAGACGTATTTTGTAAGACTGGCCCATTACCTAAACGTATCATGCCTTCTTGTAGCAAATCCCAAAATATGTCTGCTCCTATGAGCAAGTCTATCGGCTGACTTTCATAAAATTTAGGATCTGCCATAATAATTCCGCTTGGTATAATAAATTGTTCGCGACTAATTGTAATAGAGGGCAAAGTGGATGTTATATTTGGTAAAACTAGACACTTTATGCGCGTATAATAAGTGCTAGCTAATGATTTAATTTCAATATCACAAGTTCGCGTGCATTGTGATACCGAACCACCTACTCCTCTAATTTTTTGAGTGGACTGTATATATCGTGCGTTAAGTTTATCACAGAGTGATTGCGTAATTATGCATCGTTCACTGCCACTATCAAGAATTGCCCGCACATCATAATATCTACCCAAATTATCGGCTAATTTTACAACTGCTGTTGACAACAAAACCGGTTGCATAGCTGATGTTTGCGCGCATTGAACATTAGTGTATGCATTGTCTACCTGGCTAGTCTCAATCTGAGCATGAGTAGTTATCGAGTAATTACAAGATGCGGTAGTGGGGGCGTGAAGCTCGTTTTGTGTGCTTGTTTCCTCATGATGAATGATTGAATTGTGTTTCTTATCGCATTTTCTGCAAGGCCCATATCTACATACGTCAGCTGTATGTCCAAAGCGTAAACAGTTTTCACATAAGTTGTTAAGGCGTACTAATTCCAATTTACTCTTTATATTTAAATCTAAAAATGACTGACAGGAGTATAAAGGATGTGGTTCATTACACATTGGGCATAATTTAAAACGCTTTTTAAATGGTACCTTAGTATGCGGCTTCTCCGTCCGTGTCATAACATTGCAGTGAACTTTAGATGAAAAGCTATTCTGATTATGTTTTTTAGTGTCATTCGAATTAAAACGACTGTGCGTTACGATTAAAGTTTCTAACATATCTGCCCTGCCTCTCAAAATGAAATTAAATCATCAACAGTAAGCTTAGACTCAGAATAATCGGACGCGACTGATTGTAATGTAAAGGATCCTTTATGCTGTTCCCACTCGCGCTCGGTGGTTGAATCAAGTTTAGCAACAATCATATAGATAAGCAATGTGTCCCAGTACTGCACTGGCTCCTTTAATGCCTTAAGGGCGCGTATGTTTTTAAGTACATTATCTATAAGCTTTCTAATTAACGAGGGTGATTCCTTGGGTAGTGTTTGAAGCGAAAATAAGGCCTTTACATGATTATGCACTAATAACCTGTTATTATTGTATCTAGTTAGTAGCAATTCCCAAGCAATATTATAGTTATTAGTCGAAAATTCTAGCGAGTCGATAACTAGCGCTGCACTGCCTGTGAGGGATGATTTTAGATAATGGAATTTTTGTATATCTGATATATCATTAGAATTGTGAACCAGAGATGAAAATGTGTCTCGGAAGACAATCCAGTGCTCATATGAACCGTCAAACGTTGGCAATGAAATAGTAGGTAACTTAACGGAGTGTATCGTACTAGTATTGTTGTCGGCAAGGGTAGATTTGTTTGCCCATTCGTTAGTCATGGATTCCGCGCGAGCTAATATACTATAGTATTCGGTTTCGAACTCATCACGCATATCGAGCTGAGTCTCCAACTCTGTTTCTGGTAGAATTTCTTCGATTCGAGATTGAATTTTATCAAATTCCGTATATAAGCCAGTGGCCCCTCGCGTACGAAGCTTTACCTCGGCTCGTTGACTGACGGACAATTCTTCTTGGAACGAATCTATATAATTTCCGAACTTAGTGAGTCTACCTTTTATAGATCCTCTTTTTCGAACAAGATCTTTTAAAATAGTTTCCTGGGTCACATCTCCCGAACCGCTAGCCATTTCAACAAATATATAAGTGGGTACTTACAGTTCAATCCGGATTATGTAATTATGTACTTGTTACTCCCTGCCGCAGCTAACGGCTTAACTGCTGGATTAGCAACAACGCTTGTAGGCACACCACACAGATGACACATCCACTGAAACTGAAAATATGAGCACGTATAACAACGGCAATAAGACAGGGCCGCAATTATTGATTGGTTCGTCTCACCAAAGCACTGTATTGCTGCCTTAACTGGTTTTTGCTGACTGCGTTACTTCCATCCAAATCCTTAGTATGCAATTTCTTTTGGCTTTTGTATTGTATCCGTGGTCGAAGGTCCAAAATTTATGTTTGCGCGAAGTCCTGGATGACGTTCAGCGTTGAAAATCCTTGAGGTACGTAGGAGGCAGCAAATGATGACAATTTGGCTTTTCAGAGTTACAAATTTATTGCTGTAACTTTACAGTAATTACTTATTATGCGAAAGAATACGAAAATAACGTTAAATTAAATATATGATTGCTTGATGGTAGATTTAAGACGAATGCGTAGTCCACACGCCGCGCTGGCTGTCAGCCTCTCTCGAAACATCTTCGCCCAATCGCAGAGCAGGTAAATGACGAGTAATCGATGTTGATTGGCTCTTGATCACGCCATACGTTTGGACAGTCGTCTATACAATTTTGAAGCATGTAGGTACATCTATTTATATAGGTGCGTTGACACAGTTTAAGGATGCAATTAAGTACATAGTTTGAGGATACAGTTAACAATACAGTCTAGAGATGCAGGTGAACTTAACTATACAGTATAAGATGCAGATAACTGTACAGTTTAAACAATTGAGTTTGAAGAATAAATCAATAAATAAATAAATTAAAAATAAATTTAAATAAATAAATCATTTAAAATAAATTGAAATAAATAAATGAATTTAAATAAATGAATTTAAATAAATTAATTTAAATAAATGAATTTAAATAAATAAATTTAAATAAATAAATAACTTATAATAAATTATTTAAAATAAATTATATAAATAAATTTAAACATATAAATAAATGTAAATAAATGAACTTTAAAACATTAAATGGTTAACTTAAAATAAATTTAAGTAAATAAATAAATTTATAATAAACTTAAATAAATAAATAAATTTAAATACAAAATTTAAATAAAATAAATATAAAATAAATAAATATAAAATAAAAAGATATAAAATAAATAAAATAAAGTTTAGCACTGTAACTTAGTGGTGCAGTTCAGAAATACAATTAAGTGATGTCCCTTAGAAATACAAAGTAGTTAGCAATGCTGTTAAACAATGCAATGCATTTAAAGTTTACAGATTAGGAATACTGTTTAGAAAAGCAACCTATAGACAGGTTAGCAATACTAATAAATCCCAGCAATGTATAGAAAGTTTATGAATACATACATATAACATACATATAATCACGCCTTTATCCCTTACGGCGTAGGCAGAGCACCAAGGGCCGTTAGAACCACATGGTGCCACTTCTGACCAATTTTGAATACAAGTTTATGAATACAAGTTCACAAAATCAGTTTAACAATCCAGATGAGCCAGGCAGTTTAAGAATATGTTTGAATCACAACGGTTAGCAATAAATACAGTTTAGTAATATGGTTTAATAATCCAATTTTACAATGAAATGTAACAGTGTAGACCTGAACTGTAACTTAGTAGTTAAATTAATATTCATATTACAGTATAGAAATACTTTGCGATGATAGATATAATACAACAGGAAGTTAACATAATAATGCTAACATAATAGCATAATAAATATTAATAAAACATCGTGAAAATATTTAGCAAATTTAATGTGCCTCTGCAAAAGTCTGGTGCAGTTTCAATAAAATAAACCAGTTCGACTAATGTAGATCACTTAGAATAATATCGTACCATATGAGAAGTAGGTACCTACGGTTCATGGTGTTAACAAGTCGTAGATACTGCTAGTAAGAAAATTTTTATTCAGGTTATTCAATTGAGTTCTAGATTTCTAATATTAGTTCAATGTGAAGCTAGTAAAATTTATAAAATAATTAGGAAAAATTACGGGGAATGTTAAAACTTACTGGTTTAAGGCTATGTTTGAGGAAAGTATATTACACAATGATATGAATAGTGCCTAGAACTAAGTAAAGTCTATCACTGAGCTTTAACTGAAACCTGTAGAACTTGTCTTGATGTTGTATATGTGACTTAGTCTCTGTGACATAACCCACATTGTGATGTATTCAATCTATGTCTCCTAAATAAGAATCTACTCCTACTTAATAAATATAAACACCTTAGAGTTATCGACCTTGTTCCAGTTATTCTCCTCTATGCTTGTACCGAAAATAATAATATTAAGTGTCTTTGTGACGTATGATCTATATGACGATGTTGTGTCTGAATTATCCATAGAAAAAAGGAATGAATTATCTACCTATTTATTGCAATTATTATACTTCTAGTTAGGTACAAAAAGGGGGTCGTCATCGTTTTCAGCCAATTGCAGTCTACTGCGGGATGTACGCCTCCACCAGAGCACGTCACACTACTTGATCTCCCATTTTGTCGTCAAATCACTGCCAGCCCCATTCTTTAAGTCATCAGTCTATCTGGCTGGAGCGCGTGCAACGCTACGCTTACCGATGATATTTAAAAAAAAAATAAGGGAAAATAGAATAAACAAAACAATAAAATAATTTCAGTGTAGGATAATAACTTAAATATTATACATAGGTACTTTTACAAGCTTCAGAAAGTTAATTACAATGAACTTATAAGCCCCAAATAGTTAGCCAACTTCTGTCCAAAAAAATGTACTATGTGAACCCTCCAAACTTAAGCGATTCGTTCGCCCACTATAATTGATTAGCTACTACTTCTCTACTTGGAATGCATGATTATAATAATTGACTCTACAAATAAGTAGATAAATAAATACTTTTAGTACACACAGTTAAAAATGAAATAAGACTTAACTTACCCGAATCAAAACGAAAGAATCGCATACCTACCCGTTTGCAAAAGATGAAGACAAAGAATAATGCAGTTTACTGTCAGGTCTGCCATTATAACGACAGTGTGCTTCCATAATTATTATAACGTTGTCTATGTGACGCTGTCTATGTGACCCTGTCTATGTGACGCTCGCTGTCTATGTGACGCTGTCTATGTGACGCTGTCTATGTGACGCTGTCTATGTGACGCTGTCTATGTGACCCTGTCTAGGTGACGCTGTCTATGTGACCCTATCTATATGACGCTGTCTATGTGACACTATCCATATGACGCTGTCTATGTGACACTGTCCATATGACGCTGTCTATGTGACACTGTCTATGTGATTTAATGTTCTTTTTTTGTGTGATATTATACTTATTGGGAACAGCTGAAATCTGCGTGAATTTTATTTTACAGATCCTCGTCCAACCCACTAAGAGTGAGCGCCGTGGGACACGGCTTATACAGGATGGCCGAGTGTTACAGTTTACAGTCAGCACCACATCATACATATGAATATATAGCGTACCTTATAATATTAATTATTATTATTATATAAAGTCAATTGATTAAAGGCTATATTTTATAAAAGTAGCTATTATGACTCCTGCAATATTGTTCTGGGAGGTTGCGATGGTTGTATAAATAGCAGGGAAGAAACTAAATGGTGTCACTTTTTTCTTGACTGTTGAGTTTGTAAGACGTTACTCTGCTCGATCTCTGTTCTATTTAAAAACATTGCAACGATATAATCTATTTACGGCGAATCGGGTTTCTTGCTGCTTCTTTCCCCGAATGTTATATCGCCTGAAGCAGCTTTAACTGTATAAGTGATAAATAAATAGTTCTACATAGCAACTGCGATGTTTGACTCCGCATCCTGAATATACTGCTGCGCCAACGAGTAATCATCGGTGACAATACATACAAAAAGTTTTTTCATTTTGAAGGTAGCCGCGGCAGCTGTTTATTAGGTCTACGCATGACTGAACTTAAACACTAGGAAGCAAAGTTATTAAGACTTCGGAGAAAGTAGGTACCTAAACAAACAGAACATCTAATAATTGGGCAGAATGAGATGAATGATGTTTCAAGAGTACCTGCTGGTCATCACTCATTAAAACTTAATGAACTGGAAGTAACATGACCGATTAACATGACATTGTATGCGTGTATTGGTTTTCTCCGACAAGGCATTATGCCACTTCCATATTGCCATATCGTCTAATGGAAAAACGAGCCATACTATTTAATACATTTTTGCTTCCAAACAAGTCGTGGTCGTGTCGCTGTCGTGTCCGCAAGTGGAAAAACGCCCAATATGATCAACATCATAAAGACACTGCCTGTCAGAGTCAGTCAGTTTGAAGGGGGACGCAGAACACTAGCGAAACCTCAGAAGCCTGTTCTAGCCTTGTTCTAGCTTAAAGATTTGGCTACACTTTATTAAACTCGTATATACCGCCTTGGTAAGGAGTAAGATAGAGAGCTCGTCTATAGTGTGGAATCCGTATGAGTGTACTTACGCCCTGCTTCTAGAGAAGGTCCAGAAGGCTTTCCTAAGATTTCTCTACAAGAAAACGTACGGGTATTACCCTTTCCTTTACCCTACAAAATTTCTACAAGGAGCCTTGGGTGTCAACTCTCTGGAAGTAAGGCGTAACCACAACCTCATGTTGACAGGCTGTCATGCTTTGCGTGGCGACTCCGATTGTCCGTTACTTGTCGAGCAACTGGTAAGACTGTTTGTCCCCGATATCCCTAAGATTTGCCTTAGACCTCGCCGGCACGCGCTACTGGCCGTCCCGCCAGCGCGTACGGTAGCTCACAAAAACTCGCCACTTCTCCGCGCACTAACAATGCTAAATGCACTCTTGGCATCAGCACCAGAGTGTGATCTGTTTATGAGTGCATGGCCGTCTGTGAGTCGTGAGTGTCTGAGATACTGTGAGATGGTGAATGAGTGAGCATGAATGCCTATTTTTTTATCTGATATTTTAATGCACATTATACCTATAATTGTTAAAGTTATCATGATATCTACATTTCAAGGCGCATTGGCGCAAGCTGTAATGCTTTGTAATATGGTTATAAATAAATAAATAAATAAATAAAATAAATAAATCTCGGAAGGGTGGTAATGCAGAAGCAATAAAACGAACTAAGTATAGGGTACCTACCTAAGTGTAAAATATTTCCTTTCCTTAATGGAAAAAGTAAATTTTCAGTGTATTTTCCAGATTTCTTATACAGTTATTAAAATTGAGTGAATTCATGGAAAAGGACTTGGCTCTGACTTAGGTACCTAACTTGGCGAGCTGCCATGTTTTTTTTTTCATACTGCTACAGAATTTTAATCGTTTTCAGATATTTACAGGAAAAACATTTGATAATTTCGTAATTTCAGAATAATTCCTACTTGCATGGAATGTGTAGGTAGTTACATACGTATCTTACATACATACCTTCTTGCTTTTAACAGAGGAAGACATCAAGCTTTTAGAGAAAATTAAGAATCGCCCCTGATTACCTAATTTGCAATAGCAAAGCCGAAGCAAACCGATAGCGATAATTGTACAATACTCGTATTCGCCTTGAAATGTCAAATGCCTTTAAAATTCATTTTACGTAATACGAATTCGACAAGCAATCAGCGATTTTTGTACAATTTTCGCTATCGCATTGCTTTTGCTAGTTAGGTAATAAGGTGGCCGGACATGTAAGTATCCAGCTTATTATTATTCCCAAATACTTGGGAAAGGCTTTAAAGGGGCGTAGGTATGCAAGTAGTTCATTATAAAGAAGAACAAGAATCTAACAAGGGTAAAAGAAAAAAAACTAGATAATGAAAACCACTTTATTTAGAAACTAGCTGTTGCCCGCGACTTCATACGCGTGAACTACATAATCCGAGTAGTAGAGGTAGTCTATGTTTTTTGTACACCAGTATATGTATCCAATATTTACAGAAGATTGTTCAAGTAAATAAAACGTGAAAAGATAACAAACAGAGAAATAACAAACAAACTTACTTTCGCATTTACTATTAAGTCTTAACTTTACCTATTTTAGGTAGGTATTACGGGTTGGGATGGAATTAGGTTGATATGAGTACAAGTTTGACATATTAAAACTGCCTTTCTAAACTTCGGCCCATTTTGACAAGGGTATACCTACTCCCAGAAAAAGTATAGATACGAGTACTTACTATAGATTAGTGTTTAATTAAGCCTTCATTTGTTTTCTGTTCTATGCTGCCAGAAATTCATTTTAATGACATACTAAATATCCTTGTAATAAAATATGAGACCGTCAGGTAGAATAAAAAAAAACAATCAAATACTTATTTTGTCTCTATCCGATTCGAAAAACATTTCGCCTTTTAAATTATATTGAAATACTATACGCATGAACTTATGTACCTAGATAATTTATGTTAGAATATTTATGTTAGGTAGGTATAATACTTTATCAACAGAAAAATATTTAGTTTAAAGGGCTCTAATTAATTAATTAATTGAAAATTAAACATTAAAAATGATATGAATGAATGAAATATGAAAATATTTTTGTTTCCTCAAGCTAATTTGATGCCTGTTTGTACCTAAACTACTAAGCACTAAATATTGGTCTTTTAATTACCCTTGAACGGATGGCCCACTTCTAAAAGACAATTTTCTTTCATTACTTACCCGTCTCTTAAATGTCTATGTATTATTTTATAGGTAGGTCTTTATATAGGGTGTAACAAAAGAGGTATGTTAAGCTAAATGCTATGAAAAATCTCACACGGGTGATTTTTTTTTCATTTTAATAATATTTATAAGTAGTGGACGCCCGCGACTCCGTCCGCGTGGACTACAGAAAAAAAAAACAAAATATCGAAATTATCCAGGATAAAAACATTTTCCTGAGATAAAAAGTAGCCTACATGTTAAGTGGGACCTGTCACAATACAGGGTGTAAAAAGACAACAATGTTTTTTTAATACCTCGTATTCTTTGTAAGGTAACGATCATTTTCTTCTATGGAACCAACCCTGGGAAACGACAAAAAATTTATGAAAAAATACTGTCATTTTATTGCAAGCAATGTATTCGTTTGATGCGCAAAGAACAAATGTACCTACAAAACTAACATTTTGACATGGTGTCTTTTAAAAAAATGTTTGTTAACCGATTTCAGATGGATTTATGTAAAAAAAAAATGATAATATTAATGTAACCTTGGACCTCAATATCTTGGAAACCCGTGGTTTCCCAGGGATGCTTCCATAGAAAAAAATGATCGTGATGTTACAAAAAATATGAGGTATTAAAAGAACAAACTTGTCTTTTTACACCCAGTATATTCCTGAAAACTGCATCGAAATCGGTTCAGCCGTTTCTGAGATTAGCGTGCACAAACGCACAGACAAACAGACAAAAATTCCAAAAATCATTGTTTTGGGTACTATTGCGTTGATAAAGGTATTCTATAATATTTTTTCTTGTTAAAATACTTTTATTTATTTTAAAATAACAATAATAGAACCAAAATTAAAATTAAATATTAACTACCTATTAACTCCAAATATTTAAATAAAGACGGCCTGCAAATCCTCCACCGATGGCAGCGTGCCCAAAAGGCTGGCCGCGTTGCCCCGCTGTATAGCGGCTTACGCGTTGGCAAAAATAGGCCCAGCCCTCGGTATGGGATGCTTCGACCAATTTTAGAAATGCCCCTGAAGCGGGCATGCGCACCCGGACCCCACGGCCCCATGGTTTCAACCCAAACGGCTAAATATGTATCCCCGCTTAGGTTTGCATACTTGCGCCGCTTGAGGTTTCTGCTGAGGCCGCCGCTGAACCGGTTCTGATGCTTGTGCCTGGAGGTGAGACACCGCAAGGGTCGACGCGGGTTGCGTCCCATACCAAGCATCGTCCATCTCCATACAAGGGTCATGCCGTCCGGTCTCTTTCCACCTGTACACAAAGAAGGGGTTCTAAGACGATGGTGCCCCGGCGGTGGAAGAGCCCGGCGGATGATGTCATTTAGGGTCGAATGGCAGGTATTGCGGCCCGCGCTTTTGGTACATGACAGCCCATGGTTCCGAGTGGGTCGACAGCATCGCCACACCGACATCGGTGGGGGACGTTGCAGGGTGCGCTAAACGGAGGCAGGCTGCAATCGGAATGTTGTTCTATCCAGAAGGGTGCCGAATTGGCCGACGGCAGTGCCTGCACCATAAAACACGATTCCCACTCGCCTAAGGCTAAAAGACGAGCGCGCTCTGCGAACTGGTTGGCGTGTCTATAGATTTTTCCGCACCATTTTCAAAGCGGCTCGTCCCACAGCCTCTGCGAGGATGGGAACGATGGTTCAACGGCGTCGGGCAGGCCAACTCCAAGCATTTTTAGCTTCAGCCAATAGTAGGTTGTAGTTGAATTGTCGTTTAGGATTTTCATAACTAAGGAGTGTGTACCGTGGGCTGAAGTAAAAACGTGGGAGTGCGACACTGAAATTTTTCTATATACTCGTTCCATGTAAAGACAGCGATCCGTTACATTTTTATTATATGTATAGATAAAATATCTTACTCTAAAGAACCTGTACACAAAGACTCGAAATCATACAGGGTGTTTTTTTGTGCCACTTTTAACGAAAGGTAGATTCTACATGAAATAAAGTAAGTTTATGCAAAAAAAAATGTGGGAATTTTTTTTTTTTTTTTTTTAATTTTTTAAATTCTGATCGTGCGAAATTTTAGTTTAGTGTTTATGTTAGTTTTTTTACAGACAGATATTAATTATTTTTCTGAAAAAATCCTCTACGCGCGTTATTGCATTTATACAGAAAACGCAGTCTATTTACTCAACTTTGGACCCTAATATTTTGGAAACCAGACACTTCCCAGTATGCTTCCATGGAGAAAAATACGTGATGATGAGGAGATTCCTAGTTTTCGGGAACGTTATGACAAAAATCACCTGTATACAGGTTACTTGGGAAGTGTCTGGTTCCAAAGATATTGGGTCCAAAGTAGTGTAAATAGATTGCGTTTTTCTGCATTTTTTTTGGCATAAACTTTCTTTATTTGATGTTATAGAGTACGTACCCTTCGTTAAGGGTGGCAACGAAAAAACATCCTGTATTTATTTTTTAAGATTCTATGAACATTCCTGAGTTGTAAACATGTGGAGGTAAATTTGGAATATTCCGATCTGTCACCCTTTTTGTCCCCCTAGGGTAACAGACCAGAAAACATTTTAAAAAATTGTTTGGACTGTCCCAATTTTAATACTATTAGTGGGACATTTTGTTTCGATCTGTCACCTTAGGGGGATAAAAAATATTCGGACTATTTTCATGACATTACACTTAACATATACCCTTCGTTACATCCTGTATAAAAGCGAAAGATTACTCACGCTCAACATAAAATTTCAAAATTTTTGAAGATGTAAGTAGGCAACGTCCCGAAATTTTCACGGGAACGAAAAATCACCGGAATTCTAAAGTTTACGAAGTTGTGGGCGGACGCCCAGTAGATACATTACAAAACATTAAAGTAATAAAAGTTAAAATTAAACTAATTACATAATTAAAGTTGTGTGAATTTAATTTAAAATAAATGTAATTATAGTAGTTACTAACTTGTTATTTAAATGGTTTATTAATGTGTACATTTCTTGTCCTAATTGCTTTGTAATGTTCTTCTTCAGGAAATTCTCTGCGATCTCAGTGTCATTTTATAAGGTTATTTAAAGCTACATTCGGGATATTCATGATTTTCATACACTACAGCCATAAAAGTGTAAAATATTAATATGACAACGGACGTAGCCATTGTGTGGTTTGTGGAAAACGAGTAATGCCTTCTCTGCAGTCAGCTGTTTTCCGCTTCGTCCCAATAAAAAGGCTAACGTTGTACGTTCACGTTTGGTTATTAATATTTACCACATGTAGGTATAATACCTAACAGAATTTTAATATAAAATATATTCCCGGAAAATTTGAAGGATTTACCATTATAACCACTGACAATCGCATTTCTAAAAAACACAAATACAAAATATCGTTCGTATTAGAAAAATATAAATGGTTCAAAAAATCAAAACTACTATGCATTATGTTTTATGTAGAGAAACTAGCATAAAGTAGATTTTTTTAACTATATTCTGGTAAAATCGACTGTTTTTTAGCACAATTTTTTTGATAGATTGCTGAAAAATATCAACAAGAAAAACAAGTATTAAATAAGTTAACAGCAGCCATATTGGTCTAGTTGATCTGATTGAAGAAGTCTTAGTGATCTCGACATTTTTCTCCTATGCCCGTGCTCAATGTGCCTACCTACTAATAGAGTAGCTAATCGAGGGGTACGGTAATGCTGCTTTTACTACATTTCTGTCCAAGCGTTTCGTCAGCTTTTTACCCGACTGCACCAGAAGGGTTATGTTATTCGAATGTATATTTGTATGTATGTATAATATTTCTTGAGCATGAACGGCTTGTTGTATTTGAGCTTGAAAGATGTAATTTTTGTCATAGTCGTGAGAGTGATACTGCGTTAAAAAAGACAAATTGAGGTTTTTTTCTTTAAATACGCAAATGAGGTTATTTGAACACATAACTCAGTTAAATTATAGGTTAACTAACTTTAAAATAATGTGATACGAATATATGTATTTAAGTATCTATTAAAACATTACTCCGTAATCATAATCGTTCACATTTTAACCTCTTTGTTTTCTCGCTCAGTTGTTGGTCTGTTCTCTATCCGGCATAAGAAATACTTGTTGATGAAATACCAGTTCCAACCAGTATTTTGATTTTCGTTCATGCCATTAAAAGTTTTTGTTTTCGTGCCTACTTACCTACTTAAATTGTTTTTCTGTGTGTGTACGTGAATACACGTAAAGTTCATCATATTAGGGAACTTCTTAATCTCTTGTACGAGTATTCCAAGGATTATTATGAGAAAGGTTCAACCGAGCGTGGGCGACCTAATATTGCAGTTCATTGTTTAACCTCTGAAAATCTTGTTTCAAGCATTCTTTTGAGACATGGACTCATTTATTTATAACCTGGTACTTTGTAAAATTACTTAAGTATTTTCCAAACGTCAGATAGCCTATCTGAATTCTGAATTTTTATGATAGGCTATCAGACATTTGGAAAAATCGGCCCTAAATATGAGATAGATAAATAAAATTAATAGCACAATGTGCGAAATGAAGAGATTGGTTATTTTCGTCATATTGTGAGATGCCGTTTGGAAGAACGTTCATGTAGGAGAAAAGCCAATAACTAAATGAAAAAAAAAATGTAGACCTAGTGATGTGTAATCTGTGCACATTTTAGACTCAAAATCACATATTTATTTTTCAAGATTGTGTGAACTTCCCTGACTTCTAGAAAATAAACATTTGATTTCTGGTTTGTTTGTGGATACCCATTACCTACTAGGTTTATTAAGCATTAGGTACAGCTCCTATTTTACACCCTGTATAATGTGAAATTGCTTCAAACACAACGTGATCTTTGTTCTTTTTAAAATGGATTTAGATCCAATAAGATACAAAAATTAAAATGTTTCCGTATTATTTCGGATCTTTTTATTGCAATCTACATGAGAGAACATAAATTCCATTATTCTATTTACAACCGACAGGTTTCTCTATATACAAGTTTATTTTTGAAAATAATATTAACCAGAAGAAATAAACCAGGATAGGATAGGATAGGATAGAAGCCAGGATAAACGAACCTTTTATGTTGGGGCAAAGCAATCAACTTGCATTGTTAGGTTTTATATTTTTTACCTTACAAGGATATATTTTATTTATCTATAGTTTTTATGATTGTTACTAAAACTACATGGTAAGTAAATATACTCTTAAATATTATGTTAAGTCATATTCCTGAAATGAAATGTAAAGATTCGTATAGTGATTTTTGACATGAAATAATAAAAATACTTAAGTACTTATTGGGCGTTTTTCCACTACGACCACGACACAGTGCACGTCAAGATGACGAAATGTGTTCGTATCGTTGTCGTGTCGTCTAGTGAAAAATGCCCAGAATTTAAATAAAATATTGAATTTAAGTAGCAAGGCGCTAGTAGCGAGAACATTTGCCATAAACTAAGGCAATCGCTCAAGATGGGCACAGTAGTCATATAAAACAAGTAATAAAACAAGTGAAAAGGAAAGACCGTCATCGTTCAGTATCGGCCAATCATCGCCAAGCTTGCCAATAAAGCGCCTCATTCCTTTTCAAACGACTAATAAAATAAAGAATATTAGCAAAGCCATTACTTGCAGTTACTTTACGAGCGGTACTTTAGGAGACTGGTGGTAGAATTGACAGGTTCATTTCATACCTAATATAAACCGGAATCTCGCTGTTTCGGCTTTTGCTTCATGCAGAAATTTACCGAAAGATCGTTAGGGGAGACCGGGGATAGGTAGACTAACTGTCAAAATCTCATTCGGTGCAATATCTTTAAGGCAACCAGTGATGCACAAGAGTCCGTCACTGACCCCCGCACAATCACTAAAAAGCGATGTTCCACACGCAAATCGCTTGAGAGAAGGAACGTAATGTTGAAAAAGAACGCATACTAGTAACTATTTTTGTCGTAATGTTATAACACTTATAACGTTGCCAATATGTAATTTGGAAAAGAGATGGTAAAATTCGTCATCCGAGTAATTGACCCGGTGGCTGAGTGGTTAGAGCACTGACACGCGGAATGCAGAGGTCGTGGGTTCGATTCCCACCCGGGTGAGGAATTTTTTCCATTTCTTTATTAATAATTTTACAGTAATGTTATTTGTAATAATGCCTATTTATTCATGATTATTGATTGTTTAAGCATTTGCAACGAATGGTTGATTCATGTTTTTTCTTTTATGTATTATTCTATTTGATTTGGACGCAGTTTTGAGGTTATGGCCCTTGATAAAAAAAAAATAAAGGTGGTTCGAGGCTAGTAGACTAATTTATAATGGGGCTGGTAGACCTATATATATTATGACTATTACCAAATAACAAATATAATTTCATTAGTTAAACGAGATTATTTATTATCAAATAGTTGAAGGTTATAACAAGTTGTCTCGTTTTCTTTGAAATACTTAATAAGTTAGTACTTCGTTTGTATTGGGTACTGGAATTGATTGTTTTATTTTTATAACTTGAATTTTATTGTGTTTAATCAGAAGTTCCTAAAAACCGTCTATTCGAATTAATTAATAATTTTCTGTACATTTTTGTGTATTTTATACTATTTCTTCGTAAATTTTTCCCATTTTAACGTCATTTAACGCGCCTCACGCAATAAAACCCTGGGTGCCTGAGCGTAGTGCGGCGCTTTTTCAAACCCTTCTTGGCCACGGCTGTTCGTCTCTGGAATAGTTCCGCTGGAATAGAGAGTCTTCTTCGGCAGCGGTTTTTAGCAAGGGTGCAGAAATACCACACGACACTACAAAATGGACATAAGTACCTATAGTTATATTGTGATTTGTCTTGTCAGTTAAGTAGTTCTTAAGTTATTTTATTTTTATTAATGTTATTCTTTTATTGTACGGCCCTAAGCTTTTCTCCAGTAATTGGGTTAACTGGTAGAAAATGCTTTATAGCATAAGTTCGCCCATGTACCAAAAATTTTTTTTTTGTGTGTACAATAAAGAATTTTATTATTATTATTATTATTATTGTTCACTTTACCCCATGTGAATAGTCAACCTACCCCAAGCCTGGGGTAAGTTGACCAATTTTTCCTTTTGTACAAAAGCTGGTTTGTATTTATATCATAATAAATAACGTGCATTTTTCCACTTATTTCCAAAGCTTAATAGTCAATCTAATAACTGTACCTGTTTTTAAAATAATTCTCTGCAAAGAAATAAAAATAGACACCTCTAAGCTGAAAATTGGTCAACTATTGGTCTCCCCTATAACCAATAAAATTTATGTTAGATATGCCGGCTCCTGATTACCAAATGTGCAAAAGCAAAGCCGAAACAGCAAGATAGTGAAAATTGTACAATATTCGCGTTGAAATGAAATGTCAAAATTCCTTTGAAATTAATTTTACGTAATAGGAATTTGACAAGCAATCAGCGAATTTTGTACAATTTTCGCTATCGCTTTGCTTTTGCTAGATAGGTGACCGATCTGTCGTAATAGATGATAAGTATAAGAAGTTATTCCGGTGCTGATCCGGGACTACACTATTTTCCTTAGAGATACATCATTTATTATAAATACTTAATTGTGCATGGTGTGAGTGACTGCCAGGCAAATACTGAAATGCTGAAGTAGGTAGCTCTGTGTTTAGTTATACGACAGTGTTATTACTCGCAGGAAATGCATTTTTAATATGACTATCAGCAATGTTTGCTTTACGCGGCAATTTAATCGGGCGTTCCTGTGACTAATTAAAAGGGCTTATTGGTTATTGAGAGATTGCTGTTTATGGATCACTCTCATTGTGACTCTCCTTTCGGATTAATTAGTTATTTGAACTTGTTGGAGCGCAACTTTATTTTTGAAGATGTTATGTTGCTTTTACAGTTTTTAAATCCACTGATTTTGTCATTAAAATAAAAGAAAAGTTGGGATTTTGTTAATGATGAAATTTACATAATAAGAGAGGTAATAATCACTATATCACGATTCATAAGTAATAATATACCTACTGTTGCAGCACCCGTTTTTTTTGAGTCGGAGGAGATTGAAAGCTATAATTCTTGGTAAAAAGATATTTAACTCCTACCACTGAATACATAATAATAGGTACATAATGCTCTCAGCAGAAATGGGTCATACTTTAATTAAATTTATTCAGTTTATCATTTCCTTTTACGTCAATCAGCCGAATTTGGTATCAAATTGAAGAAACATTACAGAGAGGTCAGCGAATATTTTATTTCCAAATAAAAAAAGGTCAGGAAAAAGAAGATAGTCATAGTAGGGAGGAATTTGTGGTATAAATTATGACCTAGTTACGCCATGCATGTATAGCACTTGACAACGATTAATAATTATTTTAGACCCTCGCTAAAAACATCGCAATTCCAATTAGGAAAAATTACTCGTATAAGTGCAAAAGTTTCGTTGTAAATTTTTTTGTTATCTCTTCACTTCACTTTAATTGATACATTTATAAATGGTGTGTAGGATGAATGGAGAAGATTAATTGACTTGAATAAATTCCCAAGCGTTGTTTTAGATGCTGATTTTTATAGGTAACCTATGATACAAATGTTACATCAGAGTTGAAAATTAATAATTTAGTTGTTTCCAATTTAAGTATTGACCGCGCTACTCACATAAAACAAACATAATTCCATATCCGAGTAAACGAAGAAAGTAGAGTTGATTAAATTATCTACCAAGATCGGCATCTTTGACATAGGTACAGGACCTTGACCCTGTCAGTTCATGCTGCTTATTTGCCCATACGGAAGTAATCCGCTCGTCACAGCCTCCCAGATCCAACTCCCGTCCTAGCTGATGGTCACAGGATATACGTCTTGACATGCTATCCTTTATTTAATATGTGTACGTTTTGTTTTGGCAGATAATTTATTATTCTGCAACATTATTAAATTGTTATTATAGCGGTGATAGCCCAGTGGTTAAGACGTGCGGCTTCCAAGCGAGGGGGCATAAGTTTGATTTCAGTCACGGGCCTGTACCACTGTACCTATATTTATTTCATATACGGATCAAAAATTGTCACTTAGTTTTTTTTTTCGTAAACGAAACGAACCGTTCGTCGTCGATCGTCGACTAGTCGATCAACCAGTCGAATTCGTTGACTAGTTCATTACGTGACGAACAGTCTATTTAGAGTCCAAATGAACTAGTAGTCTAAATTTTAGACGATGATGCGTGCGTAGCATTTTAATTAAATGTAAAGCCGGATTGCTTTTAATTTAGATTTCTGAGGTTCCTGGCAGTTCCCAAACACATTTCCGGGATATAAAATAGTAACAGTGGCCGCCATTTTTAACTTTTGACATCGGAAATATGTTTGGGAACTACCAGGAACCTCAGTTGTCGAAATTGAAGGCAATCCGGCCCTTAACTGAAAAGTTCAAAATGGAGGCCACTTTCACTATTTTTGACACCGGAAATATGTTTGGAACTGCTAGGAACCTCAGATATCGAAATTGAAGGCAATCCGACCCTTAACTTAAAGTTTAATATGGCGGCCACTTATACTATTTTTACTTTTAAAATCAAAAAATTCTAGGAACCTGTTTAGAGAAATATAAAAACCAGTTTATATCCACTACTCTAGTTTCTCTTTCACGCACGTGAACATAACTAATTAGCATCCTTTTTCTTCAATCAACAGAATAAATTTGAAATAGTACAATAAAAGTATTTTGAAATATGAACGGAAGTGGTAGTAATAAGGCTCTGATTCATTTGACCACCGCGTCAACGTCTCATCGCATTCTCGTCGAATGTTACACGACTACGTTCAAAAGCCGTACCGTCGCGTGTCGACGCGGTCTCGTCGAAATGAACGTGGACTAGCCGTCTATGAATTCGACTAGTCTACGAACGAACGATAAACCGTTGAATCTTCGAATGTAGAGGGACTAGTCGATTCGACTAGTTCGTTGAATAAACGCTCATCGCTAGCGCTGACACTAGAATAATGGAATAAGGACAGGAAGATGATGGAATGCTTATTAGGCTGTATTTTTCTTGGAAAGTATATTTTGGAGATAATTAGAATACAAAGAGTGCCTACCAATGTATCGGATCGAAATAGACTGACGTGTAAGACAGATTTTATGATATCTTTCTTCTTTGAAAACTTTACTTGAATTCAACGAGGACAATATCGCAATAGGGGTTCTATTATTGACATGTAAAAAGATAAGGAAAAGTGATTTTGAACATACCTTTCTATTTTTGTTCACATAGCACTTTTATACTTAGTACTTACTTACTTTTATACATTTAAGCTGAAATAAACTTTCAATTTTAATATCAGTAGGAATTAATAGATACCTGCTATTTATGAAATATAAACGATTAAATAAACAATTTTTAATGGGAAGAAAATTAATATTCAATCGGAAAACTGGTCGTAAGCTTGTATCAAGAATATTCGAGGCTTGTAAGTACCTATACTATCTTTTGTTTATGACTAAAGTCCTGTCATAAAGTACGAAGGAAAGCACATTTTTTTATCTAAACTGTCGCGTCGTCAATATCATCATACCCCCATAAAAATATATGAGGCTGTTCCTGTTTCGACGGACAATAAATTAAGCATTTAATAGTGGAAGGCGTCGACGGCAATTTTTTTTTCTATTCCACAACGTAAAAATATGTTAGGTAGGTATTTTTCAAAAACATTGACATGATCTAAATACACTTGTTTTTGGATATTTTCACCCTCTGTCATTATTTAATATTACATTAACAAAAATTGAATTGAATTGAATATTTAATATTGTAACGATTTGTAACCGATAGAGCACCTGTTTCATATAAAAGTCAAAAGCGAGCGTAATATACCTACGTAGGTACATGATTTTATGTGATCAACGTTGGATGCAGAGGCAAAGGAAAATTCACAATTGATTCCTACTTTGCAATACTCGTAGCAGTGGAGCACCGTAAGCAAAAAAGGCATAGCTAGTAATACTTTTTTTCTGGTTAGCTGGAAGAGATCTCTTATAGAGATAAGCTCGCCTTAGTACAATGTTTCTTTTTTAAATTGTGTTATTTTTATCTATGTGTGTACAATAAAGAATATGAATTTTCGGCAAATGAATACGTCCCTGAATACGAGTATAATAGAGAATGCCAAACTTCTGAAACAGCATGTTCTTCACTGCACAATATTAAACTTCAGAAATATTTAAATTTTTTCCACAGTTCGAAGGTTTGGCCGCGAGACTTTTAAATATTAGGTATAAAGGCTTTCCCTTTGTTACGATGAAGTTATTGTTCGTTAACAGTTAACTATTAGTCTGTTATAATGGAAGTTATTAATGTTATTATGGAAGTATTATTTCGCTGCTAAAACGTTTCATCATAAACATATTTTCTTCGTTGTAGCATTAGTACCTACCTACCTACATATTCATTCCTAAGGGACAAAATGTCGCCTAATTAAGTCACATCATTGCGGGAAGTCTTCTTATTCGCTCTGTGAAAATTTAATATCTTTTATTCATGGTACATATTATAAATAGTTTACCTATATATGATATTACTAAAAATTAATTTCTTGAATATTAACGCGGATAGGTAATGTGTACAGAAATTTCGATAAAAAAGAGAAAAATGTCAAGTCACAGATAAATTTTGGCGAGAAAAATAAAAATAAATTAATAGTAATCAATAATTTTAATTAATTCCTAAATATATTTAAATAAATATGTAAATAGCAGGTACTTATATGTATAAAGTTTACCTAGCTAGAAAATAATTTACAACCACCTGTGTCGGCGTTACAGATTAACTCAGTACGAGAAATTGTTATTTTTCCCTACCATATTTAGTAGATATTCCTATGTGCTATATACTGTTCGTATTTTAAGGTAAAGAATGTAGTCAAATAACGGGTCATTTGAATGCGTGAACTAGGTCAGGCCCCTATGACCGCTAACCAAAAGAGCAAACAACGTTACTCTGGGGACCCGTTCTAAAAGGATAAGGTTAAAAGCCATTTAGATTAGGTTGTTGAAAAAGTGCCAAAAACTTCTGAACCTATCTTTGTAGTTTATCTTGGACCTTTAGAGAATTTTAATTTGAAATGGTTATCGTAGTCAAGTCTCATATTATTATGGTGTTGTTACTTTAATAACTACTTATAATTATATAATCTGTGTGAATGGGTGTGGTGTGAGAAAAATCAATTGCAAGACACTTTTCCACGAGAATAAAATTACGACCTCGCATGTTATGAGTCCGGTGATTTTCCAGTGAGAACGTGAATCTTTGTTGAAAATAATGAGCAAAGACAATGAAAAATAAGTATTTGAATTTAAGGTTTCAATTACCTTCTCTCCTTGCTTTTTCAGCATTAGTGAATCCGTATGCCCTACAGTTTACCTGTACTGTTTACCTATAGATAGATTCGTACAACAAACTCAATCAATTTGTGCAAACTGATAGATACCATTCGGTTTAGTAAAGCAATTGGTCCACATGTTTCACTAGATTGAACATAGGAAACGAGATTACATTTTAATCCAGTAGGATTTGGGTAATATTTTGTTATCATCAACCATTATCTTGGAACTGGAATATCTCTAATTCTTAAATAGTGAAAAAAAAATCAGCATTTCCATACAATCTCGAATAATTACTGCACTGAAATATATGGAACAGCCGATTTATTTTTCTCTATTTCGGAGTTGGTCCCATAGTGAAAGTTGTTTCTCTTTACCTACTTAATTTCGTGTCAAAAGATCATCACTAATTTTGAAAAGACCTTATAAAGGATGATTTTTGGTCGTCAATGTTCCCGAAAACTACGGAATCTCCTCATTATCACCCAAGATATTAGGGTTCAAAGTTGAGCAAATATCTAAACTGCGTTTTTCTGCATAAATGCACATAGACGCGCGTAGCAAGATTTTTTCATGAGAAATAATTAATATCTGTCTATGAAAAAACTAGCATAAACACTATAAATTTTTCCCAATCTACAAATTTTTATTTTCAAAAAATTTTCATCATTTCCCAGCAAGAAAAAACCCCACGAAAAAACACCCTGTATAGGTAGGTACTGACCCTTCTCGTAGATTAGGATAATAAAATATTCGAAGAAATAATACCCGTTTTTTCAGTCACCTGTAAACAAAAAGACAAAATATCAATTACGTTGACGTTATTAAATTACGGTAGCCGTACACCGTAGAATTAACTAACAAATTTCAAATTATAACAGACACTATCATTGTAATTGTAATAATTCGTTTGCAACTACATCGCTATATCTAATCTTCAATCATCTGTAAAAAAAATTTAAACAGCCTTTTAGTTTTTTAAATACACATTACACCGTTATATGATAAATTTGTATTCCTGCGTCACCGCAAGTTATACTTACGTCTTTGGCGGGAAAACTGTTCAGTGTATCAAAGATCCTTGTACTTGGTATACGATGGCTTGACAGAGCAGTGCGGGGAAAGATAGCTTAGTATCTATCTATGATGAAATAGTGTAATGTTCAAAATGCGCCAGCGTTATTGACTTTTTCCGCGTGACATTTTTAAAAAGCTGTTACAGGTACTACCGGGTTAAGTTAAATTACTGCTCATGGTGTAAATAATAGTGTCATTTAATGTATTTTTAAAATATGTATGTATTCTGTTAAATTAATTCACTCGAAAATTGAAATAGCCAAATTTATTTTTGCAAATGAAGTGGGGACATAGCACCGCATAGATTTAGAGCCTTTGATAATGTTTTTAATGCTTAAATAAATAGATTTTGGTCTTAAGTTTTAAACGTTAGTCTAGATTACTGTCTGAACTTTATGAAAAAAAAAAAATGTGCATTTTGCACTTTCCACTACAATTTTCATCCTCGCCGCGCTAAAAACGTACCTGGGAAATTCACCCAGATCCTAAACGGTCAGTCGAATCGAAAAATATTGAGAAAAATCTAAAAAATATTTTTAAATACGTATTCAATGATACCCCAAATGAAAAATATTAAAGTCAACAAATTATATCAAAATTTGTTTACTTTAATATTTTTCATTTTCACAATATGACGTCCAGTAGTCGCCATATTGGATTTTCACTAACGTCGTGACTGCCGTGTCGTTGTCGTGTCGTGGTCGTGTCGTTTAGTGGAAAAACGCTTTACAGGTATATCTATACTGTTACTTATTAATAAAATCAAATCAAAATGAACAGAATCACGGAGGGCAAACTAAAAATAGAAAATATCTTTAGTTTGCCTTGCGATAATTTGAGTACGGTTATTAGATTGTGGAAAGCGTTGAACGTTCTAGAAAAATTGGATGATGGATGACGTCCTAATCGCAAAAGCAGGTATCTTAAAATGACGTTAAATTTATTACCGAGAAGATTAGAATTGGAAATATCATACCATTTTAAACTTTGAAAATAGTTTTAAATTTGATTAGTATGAGTATTCGGTAAATATCTAGTTTATTAACCTCCCATGGCAGTAGCCTTGTGTCATGCCCTGGGGAAGGCCTACGTCTAGCATTGGACTGCAATAGGCTGACGACGATACGACCTAGTTTATTATTGACCTCCTCTTTCATCGTTATCACCATCAGCCTATTGCAGTCCACTGCTTAGTAATAGTTATTTTTACTGTTTTGCTTGTTCCTTGGTAACTAAATTTTTTAAATAATATGAATGTAATTCATGCGAACTATTTACACCGGCCCCCTAATTACGTAAAAGCAATAGCAAAGCCGAAGCCGAGTAATCGCGATAATTGAAAGAATGTGTGTGTGCTTGGGCGAGGTGCGGGGCGCGGGAGGACGCCGAGCGCTCGTTGCGCGCACGCACACACTCTCAATTATCGCGATTGCAAGGCCCTCTGATTACGTAAAAGCAATAGCAAAGCCAAATCAAAGCGATAGCGATAGCGAAATTGTACAATATTCGACTTCATTCATTTTATGTAATACGAATTTGACAAGCAATCAGTGATGTTTATACAATTTTCATATCGCTTTGCTTTTGCTAGTTAGATAATTCGCGCCGCTTCGGTTTTCCTATTGCTTGCTAATCAGGCAGTTTCAATAAAACTGGATCGGCCTAGTACGATCCACGCTTCACGCATCACGATCTTGGATAGCCAATCGTGGGATCGTCGATCCAATTTGGATCGTCCAGTGTGGACTGGTCCCCTTATTACCTAATTAGCAAAAGCAAAGCAATAGCGAAAATTGTACAAAAATCGCTGGGTACTTGTCAAATTCGTATTATGTAAAATGAATTTCATAGGAACTTTGACGTTAAAGGCGAATATTGTACAATTTTCGCTATCGCTTTTCTTCGGCTTTGCTATTAGGTTATTAGGGGCCCGGCTATTAAGCAATGATAAATTGCTAGCTTATGGCCTGAAAGTATGCCCGATTTCCTTAGTCGAGTCTTGCGCCATACACGGAAGGATATGCAGCTGATGTATTCCAGCATAAGTAGTTCTATCTGTTAATACGCGAAATATTATTTTCGGGTTACTAACGTTATATATTCATTTTCTAATTATTTGTACTTCGGCTTTTGAGAGAGGTATCTATACTTAACTACTGAGTGTTTTCTCTGTCCCCATAATCCTAGTTTGGGACGGTTTCTATTTGAAGTAAGTATGCTAATATGTAATTTAGAAAAGAGATGGTGAAATTGACCCGGTAGCTCAGTGGTTAGAGCAACTAGCACGGTATGCAGTGGTCGTGGGTTCGATTCCCACTCGTGTGAAGAATTTTTACCATTTATTTATTAATAATTTTATAGTAA
Organism: Carposina sasakii; assembly: GCA_014607495.2. Taxonomy (NCBI): domain Eukaryota; kingdom Metazoa; phylum Arthropoda; class Insecta; order Lepidoptera; family Carposinidae; genus Carposina; species Carposina sasakii. The sequence continues at coordinate 7,207,396 of CP053161.1, forward strand.
GTTTACCTGTAAATGTTGTCTAAAACTTTAATAGGCTAGAGCTAATTGTAGCTTACCTGCCACCTACGTGACTTGCGGAGGGAAAACTAGTGTATCTATCTGTTTTCATACAGAATATTAAATAGGTATATAATTAATTCAATACAAACTTTCTTCAGGTACCGTTCCTAGAAAACGTAATATCGTTTCAACTCGATATTACGTTTTCTAGGAACCCTGTCCACTCTCATCCCGGATTTACTGCCTATGAAAGTTATTTTACATCATTTCATAGCTATTACAGTGATAAAAACAATTGGCTAGAATTGTATAGGCAATAAAAAAGAATTAAATATAACGAATCTGTGATATTACCCTTGTTTATCCATAGTAAAAAGAAAACATGTAAATGTGAATAAACTACACGATTATTGATAAAACATGCTAAGGATATTTTATGTTTTCCATATTATGTAGCAATGTTAATACGAGTAATATGAATCCATGTGTACTCGTATAGCCGATTCGTAGCACATGCTACGCGGTGCTACGAACTACTACGACGACTGCTCTAAATGGAATCTCTTGCCAGAAAATTCACAATAGATTACCAAAATCATGTAGTAAATCATTCCTTGTTACGTTGTCACTGAATACGATATGTTACATATAGCCACAAAACTCCTGGAGCAATCAATCATTTGCAGCTTCCCAACTTTGGAACACTTAACACACCCTTGGCAACAAGTTGGTAACGCACTGTTTTCACGGGATCAAGTCGTATATCTTGTCCCTAGTTTTACAGTAATTCTACATATATAAAATAATAAGGACAGGCAGGCAGGACAGTTATACACCGCTGAGCAAATGTGATAAAATGTGCATTTCGAAGAGACAAAAGCTATGTGTTATAGGAATGTTCAAATTAACAACACATCGGTTCAATTTGAAGGCAATTTATCACCTACGTCAATATCATGATTGATGACTTATAATCAATCGTCCCATGGAGGTTTTGTGAGAAGACTTGAGTTATGTGCACTTTTAGTATTAAGTTGGCTCTGATTCAGTATTTAGGTTCAAGTCGCCTTGAAACATTGTTAAAAGCTACAACTTGTCAATTCTCAAGTTTTTTCACTAGACAATCAGATCGGTACTAGGTACTAAGGTAATGTAAAAGGGTTTCGCATTAACATTCGCCGTAATACTCCCACCAACGGCGGTTAGACTACATCACGTGATTTGACAATCGCCGAAGGTTTCCTATTGGAGCAAACGTTTCGACGACTAACCTCTATCGATTCGATCGAGATTTATGTTACTTTGTCAGAGCCTATGAGGCTTCTACTACTAGTAGTAAAGGCGATGATATTTAGTTCAACACAACCTATGCACAATATAAGTATAAATATTCACATAACTGACAACACATTAACCTAGTCTTATGTAAGGTCTTGTATCGTGATAAGTGTAGAAACATCCATAACTCGGCAACAAACATCGATATTGGTCATATCACTACCAACTATACCATTCGGCTATCAAATATCTACAGACAACTATTTTAATCGTAACTGATTTATATGTCAAGTGAGGCAAGTATTAGGTACATCAAACTTGTTTGTTACAAACTTATATTTAATTACAGACTTTAATACCCAGTTAATAAATTTCTGTTCTTTATTACGTGAACAAACTAACTAAAGGAAGCACTACCTAGTTGTTTGTTTTTTGTGGAACGTAACAAGAGGCTCTCGTCGCCCTCATTCTTTAGTGCCACTCCAGTACATGTGGAGTGAAACGAGTAGTTTTTGTTAACTCACAATTAGGTGGATATGTGGTCTAGTTGCATCTTAACAAGGCTTAAGAAAACTTAGGCTTTCGGTTAAAGATATACATGAAATATAGCAAAAAAACCTTGCACAGTGAAGAAAATATTTTTTTAAATCGTTATAGCAAAGTCAGAGAGTGCCTATTAATTATTTATTAATTACTTTGGAATTAGAATATGGACTCATATTAATACTTCATCTAAATAAATTATAGGCAATATTAAGTCTGATTGATTACTATTATTAAATTGATTGATTTTATTTGAGAGATTTTAAAGCCTCTCAGGGAGTTCGTAGACTGACAAAGTAATTCAGTCTAAACAGTGGAATAATAAAGATGAAGCCCCAATATACATATTTTATTCCTAAAACAATTTTAAAGCTCGTAAAGTAAACAATACGGCACATTACTCTAAATCCATCTTTGCACAGAAAGTACTACTATAAATATTGTTTGATAAATTGCAGATTAAAATGTAGAAGTCCCACTTGAGCATATTTCTCGAAAAGCGTGCATTGTATCGGTATACATAAATAAGTATCTGTTAAAAATAAATAAACAGAGACAAACATATTTTAAAATGAGTTCACAAGGTATATCCCCAATAAAGGGGCTTCGTAGCAAAATAACAATACATGCAAATACCCTAATTCGTAAGTTTACAGTGTAAGGATTTGTAATTGATATACTATTAACTTAATCCTAATAACTTTTTAAACGCTTTTCTGAAGTCCATATTAAAAATCGTGTAAATCAAAGGATTCAAAGTCGAGTTTACATAGCCCAGCCAAGTTATAAAGTTGATGAGCCTATTGCTGGGACAGCACCAAGAACAGAATGGCAGCATCACGTATGTTAGGAAAAACGGAAGCCAGCAAATCACGAACACACCCATTATAATACCCAAAGTTCTAGCCGCACGCCTCTCTTTAGATAATGATATTTTCTGCTTCTGTTCTATAAATTGGTGTACTACATCACCACTCTTTTCCACACTAGCTAATAAAGGTCTCTCTTGTTTCCTTCTTCTTTGACTTATCCTCTTGATTGACCCGGCAAGTTTTCTTTTACAACTTTCCCCTGAAAAAGTCCCAACATCGGGTGGTACTTCCGACTGTAGCTGACGAATATCACTCTCTATCGTCTGACGAGCCAGGGGATCGTTCAAGAGCAGAAGTGGCACAAAAAAGTTTTTCTTTATTTCCATAAAGGTTTTCTGGCGATATTTATTAACACTGTCGCCGCTGTCTGACTCATTTTCTGAATCTTCTTTATTCTCTTGGCTTTCCTCTTGATTTTCAATACTTTCAATGTGAATCGTAGGTCGTCTTTTATGTATACGAGCTACTAAAGGGCGTCTTCTCAATCTCTGCCTTGCTGCGATGAAGATTTTAATGTAAACAATGGTCATTATTACTAGTGGGATGAAGAAGGATCCAAATGAAGAATAGACAACATATCCGGGTTCCGATGTCAACTGACATGGGGTGTCGACTGTGAATTCATCTGGCCAGTTATTCCATCCAAGAAGAGGCGGTGAACTTATTATTAGCGAAAGAATCCATACACCGGCTATTTGAAGTATTACCCGTTTGAGCGTTCTCTTGTGAGCATATTTGATTGGATCAGTAATCGCCCAATATCTATCGAGAGCAATCGCACACAAGTTTAATATAGATGACGTACATGACATAATATCACATGTGAGCCACATCTTGCACAAGTGTTTTCCCCAGAGCCACTTGCCGAGGATAGAGTAGGCCACATTCAAGGGCATTACCAAGATGGCCACAGCCAGATCCGCTGCTGCTAAGGAGACGATAAAGAAATTCTGGACAATCCTCAAAGGTCTGTAAGTAAATACTCCCAAAATGACCAGTACATTTCCAAATATAGTGCTCAAAATCATGCAAGATAATGTGATAACCGTCGCTAAGGCTTCCCATTCCGGAACTGCAAGTTCTAACCCGGAACTCGAATTGTAAACAAAGTTTGGGAAGTCGCAATTATATTCAGCATAGGACCAGTTGTGAGAGTTATAAGTTTCATTGTAATCTATTGAAATATTCATTAGTTCATTAATAGTCATTTTTATTCAAAATCTTCTTTCTTTTTCAGATCCGTTAGAGAAGGGTCGTTCTGCAACAACAATATTTCGTTTATGCTATAATACGGATGACATGATGATTCTATGTTGACATTATGCTAACAATATTTTTTTAAACGAAAAACCGACTTCCTTCCAAAACTCGACCTTGCTAAAGTAAAATTTTACTAAAAAGCAAATATATATTGCGTTAAGCCGTGTACGAAGTTTAGCATAATATTATCAGATTTATATGCCAGCAAATGATTAAATAGGCTACATGACAAAAGAGAGAAATGACTATGCTTCGAAATTTTAAGTCTGACAATATAAGCAACATATAATTACACTTCCTTCCCTGTTTCCAATCATTTGGGGTCGGTGCAATATGTAGGTACTCTTCTTTCATTCATCCCTATTATCCGTCATCTCGTTATTCTCAAGTCTACCTCTTCCTCTATAACCATCTTACTTCGGACATGGCTTAACGCAACATATAATTTCACGACTTAACACAATTATCTTCATCTTCATAAGCCTATTGCAGTCCACTACTGGACGTAGGTCTCCCCCAACCATAGGGAGATTTTGTTACTAAAAAGTTCCACTATCTGTTTTTCGGCGGCTCCATCATCAGACCCTCGTTTTCTTTATATTATGTGTAATCATCATCATCATCATCATTTACAGCCCTGAGAAGTCCACTGTTGGACATAGGCCTCCCCCAACAACCTCCACTCCGACCGGTCGGAAGCAGCCTGCATCCAACCGACGCCCGCAACCTTGACCAGGTCATCCGTCCACCTCGCGGGTGGCCTTCCCACGCTGCGCTTGCCGATACGTGGTATCCACTCTAGAACTTTCCGACTCCATCGGCTCATAATATTATGTGTAGCTGACCAAAATTCTCTATAAAAATCTAAAAACGGACTACTCGTGCCTATTATATTTGAGGATATCCCTAGATTCCTTAGAGATTCTATCATCAGATGTTATGTTTTATATGTAGGTGATCAAAATGCTCAGTAAAAGTATAAAAACAGACTACATGTGCCTACAATATTTGAGGATTGCCCTCGATTTCTCCAAGATCCCATCATCAGATCCTGACATGGTGAATATGGGACCAACTTGGAAGCATACCATGACAAATTATAAAAAAAAATTGAAATCGGTTCATAAACGACGGAGTTCTGAGGTAACACACATAAAAAAAAAAAAAAACATACAGACGAATTGATAACCTATCTTTTTTGAAGTCGGTTAAAAACATACAAAGAAGACACATTATGTATGACTATTAAGCTGCTATTTTTATTAGTTGTAAGTAAGAATATTTTATAAAATATGTGTATTGATCGCTATTATAGTCATGGTATATTCGTATGGTAGGATCAGTAGGCGAACTCTTACATTTAATATTTTATTTTTTATTATTCATAGATAGAAACAGAAACGCTTGAATAAATATTTACAGTGACGAAAGGATATTTCACTAAATAATATGTAACAATAGCAAAGCAGCACGTTGCATAAATCCAGTTAAATTTCATATACGCTGCCAAGTTTTATATATGCTGTTTAGAAATATATGTAAACGAATCTATTACTTACACATTGTTCATAACAAACTTGGTTTCAAACATCTTCCCGAATATTTCATAGGAATCAAATAAACACAAAGGCAAAGAATGTTGTTCATTCTCAACGGTCGCATGGAAACTGGGGTCGACAGCACTTTTGTACACACAAGCACGAACAGCAAAAGAAAGGCGGACTTGGCGTAATAATTTTAAGTTAATTTATTAAAGTAGAGATAGAAATGTACAAAATTTTCAATTTTCTGCGGACGAATTCACGGGACACCTACACAGAATTTTCTAGATAGTACGAATAACACTGATTATCTTCTATGATCTAGATTTTTCCCCCTCACTTATGACGTTTTTATAACATTGAAAAGTACCTAAGTACAAGAAATATAAAGGCAGAAAATAATATATCACAGAATGTGGTAGTGGCACAGTAAGTTTGTTATACCTATGATGTCCGTGTTTCCAGCTACTTGAGGTCAGCGTCAGATGTTTGTTAAGGTTCCGCATAAGCAACCATTCGCAACGAGCATTTGACGATACGGTGCCAAAATCTATTTAAAAGCGGACCGTTTCTCTCTGGTTTCCCCGTGACACTACTTGTATGTATAAAAGGCTTGCCGTATAACATGTAAAGGTTGGTTTCTACGTGATAATGCGGACGGACGCGAACGTATTTGAAAACAGGGCGTCCAACTCTGATTGTATAAGTGCATTAGTGCAATCCAGCGTACCTATGCATGTGAGGAACGGCTGCGCATGCATGCACTTCGCACACTCACATAGTGTAAGAAATAGAACCATAAAAAATCAATTCGTCACAAATATCAATAAAATAATATTATATACATTTTTTTCTTGCGTTCGTTTTTGCTTGATCTGTGGACTTTTATTTGTGATGTGCTTTTATTCCAGCAAAATAAAGCCCCAGTAAAATATCAAAACATTTAATCATTCTTTTATGTCTATTCTCTCTGACATCGGAAACACGTGCCCGCCATGCGCAAGCCCGACGCGACTTGCGAATAATGGAACAAAGTGAACGTATTAAAGTATCAAACTCTTTATTTCCTGTATTGTGAATGGGAGTATAAATATATTATCTAATACTAAAGAAATCTTGAGTCTTTAATCTTGATCAAAGCTGCTTAACTTGTTTATTTAGGTAATTAATACCTATACAATCTACCTAAATCAAGTAAACCTATAGGTATTGACAATTTAACGTAAGAATAGGTACTATTTAACTAAGAGGTGTGTCAGGACCGTGGCAAATGGAGATCCGTGATCTTTGCCAACCGCTTCGGGAAAGGGGTGTGATTTTATATATGTCTGTATTGTATAATTATTGTATAATTGTTATGTTAGCATGTGCAATCATAAATAGGGATGATGACTGTTATTTTATTTGTGTTTATATCGAAAATATCATTAAGTAAAAGCAACATTTATGAATATAAAACTTCGCTAACGTGAAAACTTTCCCAGATATAGCATTATTAATATCGAAATTTTGGACTTGCTCCATACAACCGGCTGCTGTATTGTCACGTCACGTTTAAGTTACTATTATGCTTATTAAAAAGCCATTGCTCGACAGCTTTATTAAATGTTGCGTTTATAAATATGGTTACATAAAAAAAAATGCTGTAAATTATGCAGATTGTCATTGTGATGTTGTAATTTTCTATTAATCTCACACTTTAAAAATGGACTTGCCCACCTAACTTTGGATGGTTAATGCTGCTTCATTTGAACACTAGATCAAATTGTTATTTTACAGATAAGTTTGTTTGTATTGGTTAATTTGTCATTAAAATTCATCCATAGTCATCATCCCAATTAGAATCATAAGTAATAAATAAATTAACTTTGGTTAGAGAAAGAATATGTATATGGAATTTATTGTACATACTGTAAGTACTAATTTTATTTAAATCAAAAATTATTTTTGCCAAATTTAGCATGTACATGAATGTAATACAATTTAATTAAGTCTAAGTATACATTGTCATATTAATGTTATTTAGTAAATATTCATGAGATAATAAATATTATTATTATTATTATGTATTTATGTATGTATACATAGAGTTGAAGCTTTCGTGGAAGGATGATAAAATTATCGGAGGCACCGGTTTAACAGCAGTTTTTACTTAGGTACATACATATAAGTAATTTATTACCGGGATGTGACGAACAATTGATCAAAATAAACCAAAAGGTAAGAATCGAAGGAAACCAACTTAGGTTCCACTGTAGGTTGGTACTTGTGGATGACGTAGACGAAGTCAAAGCCGTTACGAGTTATAATTAGCTATACCTATAGGATATAATATACATATAGGTACCTACTGTGTTATTATGTTTATCGGTTTCGGTCTGGCCTAGTAAATCACGTGTCTGTTTTCGTGTTTACCGCTTCATTATACTCACAAACCCTCCAAATCCCTTGGGTCTGTTAATAGGAAACAACTCTGGAATATGCTCACTTCAGGCACGGACTTTGTAACTGTATCGATCAACTATCAGAACTGGATTTGAACATCGGCATTTTACACCGTGGATTTGGATTTGAATTGTAATTGGTGTCGTAGATAGTTAATTTTTAATGATTTTCTTGTCGAGTTAATACTATAAAACACTGATATCTAGTAAAAAAAATAATAATTTTCAATCTCTCTTCGAATGTATGGCATTCCCGTTACTAATTAAATTACCTACCGACACAAGCTAGCAAATAGATATCAAAGGTGACGACGCAAACAAAAATAGGTAAAAAACCCATCACATACGAAATGTTAACTGGCACGAGCGCCAGTGCAAGCCAACAATGAAATAAGTAATGTAATTTGCTTACGGCATTTCGTTCGCTGTAATTCATCAAAGTGACTTGGAGAGCCAAAATTTATTCGTCATTCGCGTGAATGGATGGTGTCAGTACACCTTGAGGCAGCCAAATTACATTAGCATAGACCTGATTGAATTTATATCTCATTATTAAGCGAAAAAAAATTATGGCTATCGACAAATAAAGGACTAGTTAAAGAACTAAAAGGAAAATAAATTATAAGTTTGAAATCTTATATCAATATCAAGATTCCTCTTGTTATCTACCTTCGTAATGTAAATACTATTCACGAAGAAAGAAAGTAAAAGAAATATCTACTTAACTACATTATACACACGGCGGGGTAGCCAGAATCATAAAGGAGCTCCCGCACCCATGTTTAGTATAGTGGGATAGATGTAAATGATCAGTGACAAGTTGCTAGCTCATCGCCTGAAACTACGAGTACGCCCCTGAGGTCCTTAGTCAACTAATACGACATGCACGGAAGGACGTACAGCTGATGTATTTTAGTGAAACCCCGAACAGGGTATATACCACTTAGTGTGGTGGGACCATGGGTATAAATAAATTACCCGTAGACCCACAGGCGAATATTGTTCAGAACGGTGGGACTACGGGGAAAAAAATTACCCGTGGTCCCACCAGGAGGTCATGTTGGGGGGACCACGGGTAATAGTCGAAAGAATTATCAATACTAATCACTTGAGTTATCAACTTAGCTTTACTTTCCAAGTCTCCTTTTCCAGCCCGCTGAAATATTGGTATTATTTTCTCGAAAATGCCATAGCTACTATAAATCTTAAAAACGGCCATGTAACGCTCTACTGGGACCAATCTATCGTCGTTGTCGTAACCAACGAACATGATATTAAGTTGATAGACATTATGTATTAGCAAGTCCCTGAATTATAGACCTTATAGATTATGAAAATCTCCTTAGATTAAAGACAAAACTAAATTAAAAATATATAAACTACAACTTGCCTGTAATTAAATCTAAGTCCATTCCATTCGATAGTATAAATTTACTTTATTTACGAAATACGATGTCCGGCCAGCCTGTTAAACATTTCTACATACTTACTCGTACAACTTTAATAGAATCTCTTCATTCCGATATTTCAATATTGGAAATTCCTAAGCGTACCGTGTATAGGCCCTTACTTTAGCATGACTTCGTGTACTAAAGGGGCAGTTAGAGCAGATCGCCGGACGACGGAATGTCTAGGAAAACTTATCTATAGTCGGGGAGGTAGCGTTGCATTTTACAAAATAATTTCTGGTCGATTGATTAATGTCATAACGTACTTTTCATGGATAGTCATTGAGTAACTCGAACGTCAGCAGCTCCAGTAAGGGTGGGGCGAGTGGGGAGAGAATTTCAAGTATGTCAAAAAAAAATCCTAAAATTATTTCTGTTCGTCCGAAAATTTGCACATCAGTAGTTTTAACAATAATGATAATTATAGAAACCGTCAGCTGTGAAGAAAATGGCGGGTTGTACGTCAGCAGGTTATATATACCTATATTAAAAATAATTATTTTCATTTCATTTCCGGTCGAATAAACTGATACAGGTTATTCTTTATGCTATAAAAATGATAAAAAAAAGCCTCAGCAGATCTATCGATAGGGGTAAAATCGTCAGCAAGGGGATTATATGTGCCGAGCAGGTATTCAATCCGAGTATGCATTAACCATCTATATTATTCAACTGACGACTTTCTCCCTGTCAATTACTCTGTTGATTCTCTTCTTCATTATATACATTGTTCAAATTATGCTTACGATCAATTTTCAAGCGACCTGAAATGAATTTGATTATAATAATTCTCATTTTTATCTTTTTCATATGGCATATATAATCTAACTGCTGTCTGCGAGCCGGCTGACGACTTTTCCCTCTTCAAATATTCTGCTGACTCTTTTTTTTTATTGAATATATTATTTTAATTACTCTTATCATCAATTTTGAGCGACCTTAAATCAATTTATTTATAAAAATTATTGGTTTCATTGGTATGGTAACGTAATCAACAGAATCGTTTAGATTTGTGAACAATTTAAAAATGAAAATATTCGTTTCTATGTGACTTTAAAGATAGTATTTATGTGAGTTTAATTTGTCCTTGACAAATATTTGCCCTTACTACCTGCGTCCACCTATACATACAATGGGTTGTATTGTACAATAGAAATATAACCTATAGATGTATAGTCCGAAGGCCGATTTTAGGAATTTTTATGGGTGCAAATTTGAACCAATCGCGGCTCTGTCATTCAGTGCTCAGCGGTCAGTGGCTACGTGTGTATGTCAACCTAAAGGACTTACCATGACGAAATGTGTACTGACATCCTGCCAAAACTATGCTCAAAAACATAAGAAAATAAATAACATCACATTTCACCGGTAAATATTTGATGTTTTTACGTAATTTCATTAATAAAACAATAAATACACAATCAAATTTTCATATTTTTTTATCTGTTTAATTGACAGGGAGAAGATCGTCAGTTGAATAATATAGATGGTTAATGCATACTCGGATTGAATACCTGCTCGGCACATATAATCCCCTTGCTGACGATTTTACCCCTATCTATAGATCTGCTGAGGCTTTTTTTTATCATTTTTATAGCATAAAGAATAACCTGTATCAGTTTCATTCGACCGGAAATGAAATGAAAATAATTATTTTTAATATAGGTATATATAACCTGCTGACGTACAACCCGCCATTTTCTTCACAGCTGACGGTTTCTATAATTATTATTATTGTTAAAACTACTGATGTGCAAATTTTCGGACGAACAGAAATAATTTTTGGATTTTTTTTTTGACATTCTCTCCCCACTCGCCCCACCCTGAGTGCGCCTGCTGACGCTCAATTCAATTGATGTCCTCATCTAAACTATCACTTGCACTCAAAATCGATCGGCCTAAAATCACCATCAAAAATACAACGCTACCTCCCCGACTATAGGTAGCTTGTAAAACAATAAGAGTAGCCTTCGCTATAGAGTTATCTAGTTAAAGTTATTTCATTGATAAATCTCTATGAAGTTTGACCATTAAGCATTAGTTAACTAATTCAGAATAGTTTGCTCTGGGAACACCTGGTCCAAGAGCTACAGGAAACTCGGAAACCTTTCGACTAAACCAGTGGTTCCCAAAGTGGTCCAGGTGGACCCCCAGTGGTCTACAGGAGACTCGACGGGGGTCTACGTTGGCGTGACAAAATTGAGGTTCACAATTAATTTGTATGTGATGTAGGCCTGTAGGGGGTCCACCAGAACCAGTAAACTTTTGAAAGGGGTCTACGAGAAATAAAAGTTTGGGAACCTCTGGACTAAACTATCTAGCTCGTTACGATTTAAGTACCTACACAATGATAGTTTATAACTGTTATTAGCCTTAGTCTATGCTGCTCTGGGAGTGAAAAAAAACGTATAATACTACAGCTGCTTCTCTTCCCGGGCATACTGTACAAGTCAGTAGAGGGACAAGAGCGTCTTGGTGTTTTGTAGGCGATGGGCTGACCACCTGTCACTACTAACCGAACTTGTACATCTCAACTATACCCCCAAAATTGGTCAGAAGTGGCACCATGTGGTTCTATCGGCCCTTGGTTTTTACTTATTATTACCTAGTATAGCTTATCTCCTGAGAAGATGCCCGAGTTCCTTAGTCCACTCTTATGACATTCAAGGAAAGACATGCAGCTGATTTATTCTAGTGAAGCCCTGCATTATCACAGGATTGTATGTACTTAATAAAGTAAAAAAATCATTTCGTTAGATACATATTGGTATTCAAACATCAAAAATAAACTGTCACATCACTGCCATCTCCTTTCATTTCATCAGCGATATTAAATTAAAACATTATGAGAAATCATAAAATGTCTCATTAGATAAGATTAAACTTTTCTCATGATTTTTTAAATATTTTTTATCTATCTAATTGCCAGCCATGAAGTTTCGCCCTTTCCGTCCGTCCGTCTGTATTATTTATTTGTTCACGAATTAGCTTAGACCCACAGACCACACATAGTTTCCAATTTGAATAGGTATATTTTGGTAATCAAATATCTAAAATAAAACTAAATTTTTCTAAATTCAATGCTTTTTAAACATTAGAAGTACATAGACTTTGAGAACAAAAGTGGTAGGTAAATCCAAGCAACTTATCAATATATTACGTCCTTCTTCAGCACAGCGTGTTGTAAAACCAAGAAAATTCGGAGATTTTCTTTCTGTAATTAAATATTATGTTCCCTTTCCGTCGTGAAATAGGGTAAATAACTTCGAACAAGAAGCTAGAGGAAATAATATTCAAAACAAACATTCGTAAAATTTTGGGTTCTTTGCAGATTTTTTATTGGTTTATTTTATGTTGTAAACGTAGTGCGTAGCTTCACCTGCACCAGTCACGACATTTCATTTGTCTTGTCACGTTGTTTGTAAGTGGCAAGTGGCCAAGTGAAGAGGACGGAAATTTAGCCGGCAAGGAACTTGAGATGACAAAAATGATGGATTAGGGTACAGTAGGTTCGATTATTACTATTTTCGATATTATTAAGCTAAGAGAACTAAACTAATGTAGAGGAAATTCCATGTAACTTCAATTATTAGAGGCTTGGAAATACCTAAGTATAGCTACAACTAAAGGTGAGTATAGACTAGAGCATTTACTTGTAACACAAAAACGAGTCGCTCTATGAAATGTTATAGTGTATCACCCTTTGGAACCATAAATGCTTTGAAAACTGACCTTTTACCTGTATTGTACCATTCGTAAGCACGTTACATTACACAGAAATGCTCGAGAAAATGCTCTAGTCTATACTCACGTTTAGAGGCATGAACGATGCATTATAAAAATATGGCAATCGAGTTGACATAACAAATACGTAGGTACGACGAAGAAGAGAAAAATTACTGTCCATAATCCCTTCCAATAATATTTATAACAGTCAATTCATATTCACTATGGGTGCGCCCACCACCGGGCCCTACACCCTCCACTGACCCTCGGATCTGATAACTCATAATTGCGACAACAGGCACTTGCACTAACTACAATCGCCATGAGAAACCAGACCCGAGCACCTAGCATGCAAGACGATACATTGCACTATTCCGCAATCAAAAACTAGATAAATAAGTGAATGTTTGAACTTCCGAATTGTAACGCCTAATACAATTTCATTTAGTCAATTCATAATTATTTCCTAGGTACCAAGTAGGTACTTACCTAAATCGTAATTATTCATATTTAATCATGTTACTACACTGTGTCAGTCTCTGTTCAGTAACTAGGTCACGTTTAATATTCCATTAATTTTAGTGTCATCATTATATTATACCATTCATCTGGGGAATTATAAAGTGTACATAGGTATGTGTATATGTATGTAGAGATTCAGACCTATGGTGGAATCTCTTTTTTCGAGTGTCTTTATGCAAACCTGGAAAAAGCTGGCGACTGTGCATTGCGGAAATTGGCGGCTTACCAAAAACTCCATGTTTCAATGTCGAAGTTTCTTCAATTTTACAATGCGGCGTGCACATTCAACTTTCACAATAAGTAGGTACGTATACTGAAATAATACATATCAAGTTAGTAGTATGTATATTGTATATGTAATATGTAAAATATGTTAGTCTCAGGTTAGGTTAGGTTGCAATAATGCCAACAAAGCCAACAAAAGAAGAACTTTAGGGATAACGGGGGCTCATATTTTTACAATGTGGTAGACTGTGCAAGGTAATAGATGTAGTGTAGGTAAGTGAACCCCGCAACATATAAGTATATCATCATCATCATGGCATTTGAATCAAAGTTGTAGGTTAGCAAATGAAAATACATAGATATCTAAGTGTATAAATAAATACGTTTACAAATTCAAAAGCTCGTGTTAATTCTTGTATAACCTAAGTATTGGAATCACAGAAAGTAAAGTAATTTAGACAAAACAAACAGAATTGACGCAGTTAGTAGTGTCCTTGCCTGCGGCGCCATAGCTCCTGGGTTCGAATCCCGACAGATACAAACATTGATATGATGATTGGTTTTTTGTTTACGAGTCAAAAAGTTTCCATAAATATCAGTATAATTATCTATGAATTTGTATATAGTTTCTTAGCACCTAGGTATCTTAGTGTGTGACTAGGTTAATGTAGGTAAATTAAAAGTAGGTATGTAATTATAATGATTTATTTATTATTTACCTACCTCAGTGTACTTATAATAATTAATGCATTTGTATATGAATGGTACCCACCTTTTTTCTCGTTCATTTCATAACAGAATGAACTTTAATTTGCGCTATCAACTCTGAAGTGCAATTTCTTTCTGTAGCTTTGAAGAATTATTTTTGTAAAATTATTCATTGGAATTTCCCTCGAAACCTTAATGTATCTACGGACTCAGGTAATCTCAAACAAAATGAAATAATACCTAGATACTAAGTAGGTACATAATTATAGATAACCTACATCTGTCCGTATACTTACAGATAAATAAAATTTGAGTGTCTTTTTGTAATATTAAAATAACCACTTTTTACTACATGCTGGATGGATGTCTAGGAATACGACAAATATGCCAAAATAATATTTTTCACATGTCTTTATGTCAGTTTGTTCCTAATTTGCTAATCTTTGAATCGGCTGAACCGATTTTCATGGGACTTTCACTGGCAGATAGCTGATATAATAAAGTGTAACTTAGGCCATATAGAGGAATAAGATGTTCATAGGGTGCTAATGTCATACTAACTGCCTCGATGCACCAATAGACTTTTCGGCGTCTCACAATTCCAGTCCTTGACACTTACTATACAGGATGATTGTCAGGACAGTCAACGTTCCTGAAAACTACGGAATCTCCTCATCATCACGATCATTTTCCTCCATAGAAGCATACGTAGGAAGTGTCTGGTTACTAAGATATTAGGGTCCAAAGTTAAGTACATAGACTTTTTCATCTGAAATAATTAATATCTGTCTATGAAAAAACTAGCATAAACACTGAGATGTATATATTAAGAGATGTATATACTGATATATATTAAGAGTTCCTATCGGAGACAAGAAACGCGTTATTACAAAAAGCGTGTCTAGAGTTAAATCATGCTTAAAACAAAAATTGACAGCAAATTGTATGAAATATTTAATGTTTCCATTTTCAGTTCAGTACCTAACTACACCAAATTGAAAATTAATCAATCTAACAATCATTTATATCTGTCTTAAAGACTACGACGTCTGGGATGGATGTCTTCGTATCGTAAAACATCTGTAGCATAAATCCGGTGCCTATCATACTAGGACACCAATGGTGACGTAGCCAGAGGTGCTCTTAACAAAATGTATAAATGTCGAAACCCAAATCTGTGCTGTTTTATTACCGTTTTGGAATATGAATTCTGGTGGACCTTTCGCTTCACTTAATAGTTAAGCCTCATCTAAGTACATAAAACCATTTTCTTGCCTGTTGCATACAATTTTATTGAAGAAATAAATAAATTCCTGGCATGGTCTAATATTTTGACTCATTGTTCCAGTTTTTACTAGTCAATCAGTAAATGAAATTGTATTAGGCGTTACAATTCGGAAGTTCAAGCATTCACTATGGGTGCGCCCACCACCGTATGCAATTTATTGTCTTGCATGCTAGGTGCTCGGGTCTGGTTTCTCGTGGCGATTGTAGTTAGTGCAAGTGCCTGTTTTCGCAGTTATGAGTTATCAGATCCGAGGGTCAGTGGAGGGTGTAGGGCCCGGTGTTGGGCGCACCCATAGTGAATAGTCAATCAGTAGTCAATATAGGGGCTAATAATTGTATTGACGTACGAGTATCAATAATTGAGTTCAATCATACTGCTCTTGAATGTAGGAGAATGGTATCATGTAAATTAGTGTTAAACAATAAACTACTACATCGGAATTGGTAGAATTTTAGCGACAACGTAGAATTTAAAGCAATTTTTTTAAATATTACGAATTCTTCTTCAGTCAAGATTTTGAAATCACATCTGGTAGGTTCGTAGTTCGTAGCACCGTAGCACAGACTACTACGAGTAGCTTCACTTGATACTATTAGCAAAATAACCAACGCGTAATTTTTGCAGATTATACAGGTCAAACTATTAGCAAAATAACCAACGCGAAATTTTTGCAGATTATAGAGGTCAAATGCGAGGTCGTATTTCAGCCATGTTTATCCCAAAATCCCAGGAGGTAGAGTTATTGTAATTCGCTTACAGGTTTATTCTCACGTTACACGTCAGTACCTATAACTCCTCAGAGGGCTGTATCGGCACGCACACCGAAATCCTAATTGATTCGATGCTAGACGTTTTATTTATGCGTTTATTGCCTGGATTTACTTGGGTAGCTTTCAATTTTTTTTGTTTATCATGATTTTGTAAGAGATACGCTGAAAATAAGTAGAACACCTACGTACCTAGATTAAGTATATTAGTAGTAGATTTTTGTGAAACTGTAGCTACATACTACTTAGTCAGCTATACCTACAATAAGGATATTATTATTCAGAACTAGTGGACGCCCGCGACTCCGTCCGCGTGGACTACAGAAAAAACAAAATGTCGAATTTATCCGGGATAAAAACACTTTCCCGGGATAAAAAGTAGCTTATATTTTAAGTGGGACGTGTCACAATATTTTCCTGAAAACTGCATCGAAATCTGTTCAGCCGTTTCTGATATTAGCGTGCAAAAACGCACAGACAAACAGACAAACCGACAAAAATTCCAAAAATCATTCTTTTGGGTACTATTGCGTTGATAAAGGTCTCCTATAATATTTTTTCTCATATATCTTCCATGTACAGATAGCGATCCGTTACATTTTTAACCGACTTCAAAAAAGAGAGGTTATCAATTCGTCTGTATGTTTTTTTTTTATGTGTGTTACCTAAGAACTCCGTCATTTATGAATCGATTTCAACTTTTTTTTTTAGTTTATCATGGTATGCTTCCAAGTTGGTCCCAAATTCACCATGTCCGGATCTGATGATGGGATCTTGGAGAAATCGAGGGCAATCCTCAAATATTGTAGGCACAAGTAGTCTGTTTTTATACTTTTACTGAGCGTTTTGATCACCTACATATAAAACATAACATCTGATGATGGAATCTCTAAGGAATTTAGGGATATCCCCAAATATAATAGGCACGAGTAGTCCGTTTTTAAATTGTTATAGAGAATTTTGGTCAGCTACACATAATATAAAGGTAACGAGGGTCTGATGATGGAGCCGCCGAAAAACAGATAGTGGAACTTTTTAGTAACAAAATCCCCCTATGGCAGGGGGAAGCTTACGTCCAGTAGTGGACTGCAATAGGCTTATGAAGATGAAGATAATTGTGTTAAGCCTCTAATCTAATTCTGAAGTAAGATGGTTATAGAGGAAGAGGTAGACTTGAGAATAACGAGATGACGGATAATAGGGATGAATGAAAGAAGAGTACCTACATATTGCACCGACCCCAAATGATTGGAAACAGGGCAGGAAGAAGGAGTGTAATTATATGTTGCTTATATTGTCACACGTAAAGTTTCGAAGCCTACTCATTTATCTCTTTTGTCATGTGGCCTATTTAATAATTTGCTGGCATATAAATCTGACAATATTATGCCTTCTAAACTTCGTACACGGCTTAACACAATATATATTTGCCCTTTAGTAAAATTTTACTTTAGTAAGCTCGAGTTTTGGAAGGAAGTCGGTTTTTCGTTTTAAAAAAATATATATTATATGTATAGATTAGCGTACTCAATATAGGATATAGGATTCTAAATTATTTCTTAGGTGTATCAAATACCTAACACATCCTTTCAAAGAATTAATCTACTAACTACTAATCTCTGCTTTCCCCGAAGGAATGGAATCGAATCTCCGTGATCTTTGAATCGAATAAAAGTCCCAAGGTTATGTACGAGTAGGTAGTTTCTACTCACAGTGAGTTTTAGGTGTAGTAGGTAGGTACGTAATTTTACATATATAGGTACGAAATAGATAAGCAGGTAAATAAGTAAATAGGCACATTCTGTATTCGCGATTATTTACCCTCGCATCGAAATTAAGATTAATTCACTCGGAAGAATGAATTGCGTTGGCCTTTCCGGCAGTTAATTACATAGGATTTATCCGGTGTTCCATATTAGAATCCTTAATGAATATTTTTGGACTCTTGCTTCCTGTTTTGACGAATTCATTCATACCTAATCTCTAGCCGTAGGGGAAGATCGGGTAATGGGAGTCAGCGGGTAATAGTGGTCACCCACACATCTCCAAAAGTAACACTAATAGAAACGCGTTAAGGGGCCTCCCTGCCCGCTCTGTTCCCCTCGCCGTCGCTGCGAGCGTGCCGCGTGGGTATGGCGACAGCATAGAGAATGAGAGGTGTGTTTTGTTTTTGCGGCTCGCCGATGTAAATTTTCACGGACGCATAATATACAGTAACTTTTATAGTTATTGATCTACTTGTATGTTATTTTTTTATGCCTTTACTGGTTGAGGCTGGCCAGCAAGCCGAAGGTGCGGTGGTGAGCGTTACATTCATCTGCGACGATAAGCTCGCGTGGGACCGCCTGGGCTCAGCAGCGCCAAAGCCGTGACAGAAACCATGCCTGCTGCATGCTGTATGTTTGCTTGTATGCTGCATGTTTGCTTGCATGCTGCATGTTTGCTGCATTCTGCATGTTTGCTTGCATGCTGCATGCTTGTGTGCATATTGATTAACTTTATAACTTTATTAATAATTTTATTGATTAATACTAAAAAGTTGTTATGTGAAAATGTATTATGGGTTCCGATACACATTGTAACATGTTTTTACGAATAGTTTCATCGTTAACTTAATACTTTTATGAAATGTAAGTTCGATATACCGTTTTTCTGGTAATCAAAACAACTTTGAAAGATTTTTTTAAAGAAAAGTTTTGAAGAAATGATATGAAACAGCGATAAATTGAAAAAAAAATGTAGAAAGCGAGATGGTATGCTTCGGTTCGGTGGGCGTGATCTTTCTTCAGCAAGAAAACACTGGTTTCAACGTTATGATATATTAATAACCAAACTAATAAACAATAATCTATAAGAGTAAAATATAATAAATATTGGGCAAGAGAGCTCCTAGCGGTAGCCAGCGGGGCAACGGACTACGCGAGCAGGCCGCTCGCGAACGTGCTCGCTGTCAGATAGGTGGCGCGCTACACTCTTCTCCTCCAAGCCACATCTTCGTCCCGAAGGTGACTTGGCACTAAGAACAGGTGTGTGTGAGGCCTTTTGTGTAGGTGTATTTATAGAAAATGCGCGCGGTCGACCACGTAGTTTACGTGTTTGCACAGGTTCTGTTTGTATGTTATCGTGTCCTACACAAAGTATTACATCGGATGTCTGGAACCGACCTAACACCAAACCCTTAGAATGATGTGAGCGCTTTAAGTTTAAAAAACTATTGGAACTATTTACAAAATTTACTTGGGAGTTCAAACTTTTCAAATCAAAATTTCGTTTGTAATAACAACCCGAATGATAAAAGAAATTATTGTCAGAGTCTCAGGTCAGAGTCGTCAGTAATGTCATGTGATGTTTTCATGTCAGTAACAGTAACATTAAATGTGGAAATGGGCAAGCGTGAGTTGCACTTGACGCACTGCGATCGCACGACACCTTTCTGACCACAACGATAACAACTTAGTTGCTGCGACTCGACATTATTTACAATAGAACTATGTAGTTTTATTTACAACTTTACGGCACTCTTCTCTTAAATGTCCATAAATCTTACAATATTTACAAAATTTAGTTGCACGGCTAGTTGAAACGGGTTGCGATACGGGCGAATTAACTTGATACTGAGACGCGCACGACACAACGCGGCGCGGTTGAGATAAAGAAGAAACAGGTTACGGCGACAGTTCAGGCACTTGAACAGGATTCGTTTGGACTTGCTCTGCACTCTTTGCTGCGGTTTCCTTCACGGACTCTTCAATTAGACGTGCGGCGCACAACAGGTCTGCGAAGTTGCTTATGTTCTCTCTGCTCAAGCGTTTCTTGATGCGACGATCAAGGAGACCGTACACCATGTCCACCTCAGACAGGTCACCTCGTGGTATCCTCGTCAGTAATACTCTGGCCTGTGCAACAAAAACGTCGGTGTTGTGTGACCCTTGTTTCATCGCGAACAAATCTTTTTAAATCTGGTGAGACGGTCGGCGGTCACCATACGCACCTCTCAATCGGTCAGTGACGTCGCTCCAGCATTGTTCTTCGAACCGAACGCTTTGCTACCACACTGCTGCAGGGCCGATCAGAAGCATGGACATACCCCTGAGTGCGTTGGCGTCGGAGATGTTGCAGCACTCCATGTAGACTTCCACGGCGTCAATGAAGCTGTCAACGCAGCCGTCACCGGAGAAGCGGGATGTGCAGCACGATAGATTTCCGGAATGTACATCTCTTTGTTTTTCGCTTAGGATCGCATGGGATCTTTGCAATTCACCCAACATTGTCTCTATATTTAATTGGTTACCTCCTTCTTGGATATTATTGGTCGTGGTCGCGTCGGTGAAGTCATCTGCGGACTGACGACGCGATCTCATCTTCCTGGGCATCACTCTTCTTAAATATTTTCTCAAGATAGACAGTTAAATACAACGAAAAAAATTTCACGTGTTGGGACGCCATTTGTGGGAAGCGAGATGGTATGCTTTGGTTCGGATGGGCGTGAACCTTCTTCAGCAAAAAAACACTGGTTTTAACGTAGGATTTATATTAAATTGATTAAACCAAACAATGCATACGAATTAAGTAAAATATAACATAAATGCAAGAGAGCTACTAGCGGTAGCGAGCGGGGTAACCGGGGAGAGGTAACTCTTTTTCGGCCAATCAGATTGCGAGCACAATTTCATTTTCTACCACTGAGAAGGAGAGACTTCATTCTTTTTAACATGTATTTGACCAATCAGGAGTCAAACTATCATCGCCATCTATTGAATGGGTTTTGAATAAAAATATAGAAAAAGATAAACTTTAAAAAGTAACTTTACCTATCAAAGTTTATCTAAACTCTTTATATGTTCATAGACATAGACCTATTGGCAATTTTGTCATCTTTGACAACTTCAAGATGAAAACATTCTAGCCGCTCGCTTCACCGGACGCGCGGCGCTCTGGCAAAGAATATACTACTCTCTAACGAGAGCGCTCTGGTCCGTTGATGCACCGCGCTTTCGAGCAGTGGCTGTCAATGCGTCACACGCGTCCAAAGAATCATTATTTATTTGTACAAATCGTTGTCGGAGACCTATTATTTTGTGTTTTTATTGTTTACTATTTATTAGGCATCATATTAATAAACTTTATTAGTCTTAATTGGTTGCCGTAATTATTTTTATTACGACTCAAAGTCGAAATATCGTAGATTTTTCTATCAAGTATGCATTTAAAATGAATGTAGTATTATTAAGCTAATTGGTTTTACTCTTAAATTTATCTCATGTATATATTATGATAAGTTTTAAATGCTTAAAGTCATAGTTTAAGTAAAACAATAAAATTATGAGACTTTTATTTCAACATGTTTCACTATCTCGAAATTGCAACGCAACATTTGAAAGATAGAACTTTGTTCGATGGATGAATTGTTGTTACTAATTGTAGAATCAAAATAAACAGTAATTAACAAATTTTATACATTTATTCACAGTTTTGTAGAAAAAATAAATCAAATATTCGAACAAAAATGGTTAAACGATTATTTAATAATTTTTGAAAAACAAAAAACCGACTTCCTTCCAAAACTCGAGCTTACTAAAGTAAAATTTTACTAAAGGGAAAATATATATTGCGTTAAGCCGTGTACGTTTAAAAGGCATAATATTGTCAGATTTATATGCCAGCAAATGATTAAATAGGCCACATGACAAAAGAGAGAAATGACTAGGCTTCGAAACTTTACGTCTGACAATATATAAGCAACATATAATTACACTCCTTCTTCCCGCCCTGTTCCCAATCATTTAGTGTCGGTGCAATATGTAGGTACTCTTCTTTCAGTCATCCCTATTATCCGTCATCTCGTTATTCTCATGTCTACCTCTTCCTCTATAACCATCTTACTTCAGACACGGCTAAACGCAACATATAATTACACGACTTAACACAATTATCTTCATCTTCATAAGCCTATTGCAGTCCACTACTGGACGTAGGCTTCCCCTGCCATAGGGGGATTTTGTTACTAAAAAGTTCCACTATCTGTTTTTCAGCGGCTCCATCATCAGACCCTCGTTTCCTTTATATTATGTGTAGCTCGTTTCCTTTATGTTATGTGTACCAAAATTCTCTATAAAAATCTAAAAACGGACTACTAGTGCCTATTATATTTGAGGATATCCCTAAATTCCTTAGACATTCCATCATCAGATGTTATGTTTTATATGTAGGTGACTAAAACGCTCAGTAAAAGTGTAAAAACAGACTACATGTGCCTACTTTCTCCAATTCTTCTTACGATTTCTCCAAGATCCCATCATCAGATCCTGATGTGGTGAATATGGGACCAACCTGGAAGTATACCATGACCAACTATAAAAAAAATTGAAATCGGTTCATAAACATACAGACGAATTGATAACCTCTCTTGGTTAAAAATAACAGTGCTCGCTACCAAAAATGCTCCGCCTTTCAAGTTTCTGTACAGTTAACTTTTGTATGGAGGTAACATTTTTATTTAATGTTTGCAAACAATAGTATGTCTAAAAGCTATAACAAGTCTAAAAAGTGAGTAAAAACCATTAAATTGCGGTAAAAATGGAAAAACTGTACTGTATTTATTTGGGTATTGTAGTGTCCAGGGTGTATTTTAATACTTAGAAACATAAAGCCAGCGGTATATTGAGGACAAAATTAAAATCTGGCTATGACGGTTAGTTCATGGTACATATCATCATAGTTTGCAATTTATTCGTTACTGAAAAAACATTAATCGGTAGGATAATGTTCATATATAGAAAAGTTGCATAATTGGCACCAAAAAAAGTTGGTGTAATACAAACTTTCTATAATTCCTTCATAATTAGTAAGAATAAAATGTGGTAGAGAGAACAAATTGGTATCGTGCCCGCAACCAACACATAAGTCACGTTTTATAAAAATGTGTTACAAACCATGGTCATTTTAAATTTTGCTGTCAAAATAAATAAAAGTCTTTTCTATCAAAGTAGTCGTCAACATCTAATATGTAACTTGGTACCTTTTTCTTTGTATTTGCAAATTCTCTGCAGTAATTATTCTAGCCTATAAAATATTATAATGTTATTATTATATTATACAACTTGTAGGTACATCTCAACTATTCTTATTCTTTATTGTACACACAGAAAACATAAATGATAATAATATTAAAAAGATAAAGTACAAAGGCGAGCTTATCTCTGATAGAGATATACTATACCCTCAAAATTGGTCAGAAGTGCCACCATGTGGTTCTATCGGCCCTTGGTGCTCTGCCTTTATCCCTTACGGATAAACGCGTGATTATATGTATGTAATTATGTATGTATGTATAATATAATAATAATTATGATCTGTTCAATCTGTCTACATACAAAGTAAAAAATATTCGGCCCTTGGTGTATCCTAGCCTTACGTATGAAATTCACATTCACCGTGGACACTATGATACCCAAAAAAAAACTATTACGAGCATCGTGTTATAATATGAGGAATCCTACATAAAAAGACAACGAAAAGTAAAAAAGCATGCTAAAGTCTCATTAATAGTCATAGTGTCCTTTTCATAATGAATCTTTCAGTCAAGATGTCAATGTAGATGCAGAAACTTAAAATGTTCACTCCAACAACTTAGTCACATGGGGTCAGCCCAGATAAATTTAAAGAAATATAAATCAATACTCTCGTATTTGTTGAATCTGCTTGCAAAATATCACAGTCGAATAAATATTTTAACTATCTAAACCAACCGGCGTATTATAAAGCTTCAAATAAACAATAAAAACTCAATTTTTCACAGAAGGTTAGGAGAACAACTTGCACCCACCAAACGGCAAACTTTAAATGAATATAGCGAATAAACGAAAGTCTCATTCCTAACGATGCTTTTTCATCTAGTAGAAAAAGCATCGTTATTTAACCAAGAAAGGGACGGAAAATAGTAATAGCCGTATTATTAATGAGTTGAAGTAGGATAACTATATTTAACTATGTCCTACCAATTACTAATGTTTTGGACACTATGGTGTCCAAGGGTAAGTGACAGACCTTTGGCCTTGGGTACTATAGTGTCCACTGTGAAGCGAGTGGCTAAGAAACAAATCTATCGAAAGACATGGACTTTATTTTAAAAAATTATTATTGTCTTCGAGGATACTTTACAACTATTTCAGGCCTAACTACGAAGTTCACGTATGCTCACCATAAATGTTATGAGGCAAGGCGGTCTGCTAGTGAAACTGTTGACGACTGGTCGGTGCGGTTAAAGGATCTCACGACTGAATGTGCATTTAAATCAGCGCTAGATCAGCTTTTGACGGATAGAATCAAATCGGATGTACCTGTGTCTGGTAAAGCTCGCTTATGGTTTGGGCCCGAATGAGGACGCGCAGAAGCATGAAGCGTACCTGGCCTGAGTTGATGCTCGACGGCGCAAAACAAGGGATTTAAGAAGCAAGAAGAGGTCCTATAACAGGGCTGCCAAGTCCTGCAAGAGGGTCTTGCAGAGGGCTCGTTTTGACCACATAAGTGTAATAGGGAACAAACTGGCCTCTTATCCAGCTGGTAGTAAAGTGTTTTGGTCCCTAGCCAAATCGGTGGAAACGAACTAAAGGTAGTCGTGCTGACCCTGCTAATTATAGGCCCGTTTCGATCACCTCCATACTCTGCGAGAGCATGGAGCGTGTCCTGAACAGCAGGCTCCTGGCGTACCTAGAAACCAATGACCTCCTTAGTGACTGGCAATATGGCTTTCGCCGGAACCGGTCCACTGAGGACCTTCTAGTGTACGCCACACACATATGGAGTGAGGCCATTGAGAGGTACGGAGAAGTCCTAGCGGTTTCCCTAGATATATCTAAGGCCTTCGACAGGGTTTGGCATGACGGACTGATAAGCAAGCTTCCATCTGATATGGCCATATGGCCTGCCTGCTGGTTTTTGTGCATGGATATCGGATTTTTTGTGGGGCAAATCCATTTGAGTAGTCATTGACGGCTGCTCGTCTGATCCTATGGCTACAGATGCCGGAGTCCCTCAGGGGTCGGTACTTTCTGCAACACTCTTCCTCCTGCACATCAATGACCTGCTGAAACCCGGTATATTTTGGTACGCAGATGACAGCACTGTTGTAGAGAAGTATACATCCACCGCAAAAGCCACTGCAGCCGAAATCCAGTCGAGCAGAGAAGCAATGATTAGGCGATTAAACTTTGCCCTCGATGCAGTTTCCGATTGGGGCGATGCGAATCTAGTAAAGTTTAATGCAGCTAAAACGCAGGCGTGTCTATTTTGCTGCAAAAAAGAGGCCATTTCAATTGGCTCCTACATTCCGGGATGTAACCATAGAAATCTCCGATCACCTGGACTTGCTTGGCGTGAGCTTGTCTCCAACACTCAACTTTGGCTCCTACATTGAGTCGAAGGCCCAACTAGCTGCCAAAAAGCTGGGTATTCTCTCGAAGGTGCGAAGGTACTTCACACCGGAACAGCTACTAGCCTTGTATAAAGCGCAAGTTCGGTCCTGTATTGAGTACTGTTCGCACCTTTGGGGTCTATCGGCCAAATACCAGCTTGAGGCGGTGGAAGCTATCGAGGACCGAGCCAAAAGGCTGATCGGCAATGACTCACTGTGCAAAGCTAGATTGCACAGCCTTGAGCATCGACGTAAAGTTGCAAGTCTCTCGGTATTCTACAGGTTACATTTCGGAGAGTGTGCGTTGGGACTTCACGACCTAATTCCCCTAGCACCCTTCTACCTTCGGACGACCAGGAAAACGTCAAGGCGACACCGGTTTACAGTTGAAGTGCCGAAAACTCGTACTAAGCATTTTGCTTCTACATTCATAGTGCGAACGGCCAAACTGTGGAACTCCCTGCCTGAATCCCTGTTCCCCGTGAACTATAATCTTACGGTCTTCAAGGCGAGAGTGAACCGGTTTCTTTTAGGCAAGCGCGCTCCATCTTAGACTGCAACGGTACTTACCATCAGGCGCGTTGTGATCAAGCGTAAGCCTATTAATTATTTTAAAAAAACATGTGTAGGTAGGTACTTACTTTAATCCTCGTCGCCACATGTTATGTCGCAGTATTCCACTCTAATACCTAGCTCGTCAACGCACACGACACCCTCACGTCCGCACCAGTCAACAGCCTGACACCGACTGTCGTGCCATCTAGTGACGTATGCGCTTGAGACAGGCTCATACACTACAGTCCCTGATATTAGAAAGTGATGATTGGTCTTCCTCCACTAACATTTTAAGGCTTTTACAGCAGCTATCCGGTATCCGGTATCCGGAAGACTCACTCCATGTGCCTATGTAGACTGCGGCGGACAAATCGCGTCGCTGTGAATGATGTTCTTGCGCCGCAACACGACCCTACAGACAGACATTTTGTGTGCCTCTCATGTGCCTCTCAATCAGATCAGGCACATCAATCAGATGAAAGCGTTTTAAAAAAGGCCACGTTCCCGTACGCAACAAAGCGAGCATCGGATTAAACGGAGGCGTAATAAATCTATGCGTAGGCGTATCGCCATTGGTTAGTTCCTTAGTTTAATGCGAAGCGAATCATTATTCTAAGGTTAGTTCTATGGTTAGTACCGTCAAACAGTTCCCTCCAGTTTATGGGGGAATAAGTGAATACTGAATGGGAAGCTCATAAATTTCCCCATCTAAACTCGCGGTGCGCGGGCCAAGAAAATAATTCACGTTCTCGGAATATTGAGATCTCAGTAATATAGGATGCAAGCCATAATATCATTGGGATTTATGTAAGTAGCTACTATTGAAGTTTTCCTTGCAAAAATACCTATTACTTGGCTGTATTTACATAACTTCTATCATTGCCTTTTTTAAATATAAAGAAGTCAAAGTGTCAATGTCAAGTCAATATTGATTTTTCCCGACGTTTCCATTCATCATCATCATTTATCATCTTCGAATATCTATACTCTCTCTACGTTTACTTTCTACGTTTATCATCCATCATAAATTTAGAAATCATTTACTTAAGACAATGGCTGTATGGGCTTAGTTCCCCTTGCTTTTCCTTCGGGATAAAATAAACAAAAAAAAAATGTCAAACTGAAAATAAATAATGGTGGCCACTGTAACAATGATCACATTATTTTAGTTGAAAGTGTTCATGTTATCAAAGTGTTGCTTAAAGATAAACTGAAAACCGAACAGCAATATTTCAGGACTTCTATTGAAATTTCGATGTTAGTTGTTAAACCATGGGTTTTTTGACTTGGATCCGAGGTATGACGACTTCAACCTTACACCAATGTTTTTCAGTGTTAGCGCTTGTTATAATTGTTTAATAAACTGTTTAAATTTACAGTTTGCTCGAGTCTTTTCATAACTATATTTAAGTAAGCACAAAGTTGATGCGTTTTCCATGACGTGGTTCACGATTTATGTACCTAGCTAGGTAGATCTATACCAAAAATTACCAGCTATTGTTAGAAATACACATTTATTTTATGGCTATCTTATGTATTTATTGTCAGTTATCGTTTAGTAGGTAATTAAACTCAACTTTAGGTAAGTACTAAGACAAGCTGTCTATCTGAAGATACACCTCCCCAGCAAAGACTATTTATAGTAGGTTTGACTTCAATTTTTATTTATATTGCCTATTGTTTACTATCAAAATCTATTTCCTTGCATTGGTAGAATAATCTACAAGTTTAAATATTCTTTTTCCAGGTTTGAAAATCTCATTCCACTTTAGAGACAAGGAGCTAAATATGATAGCTGCGTTTTTTAATATGTTGACATTCCTACTGACATGTGCTGCTCTAGTCCAGCCTAGTTGGTTTAGGATCAAAGGCCTGCATTGTGCTCAGAGTCTCTCATTAGCACAATTCTTTTCATTTGATGATGATGATGGAGATGATCAAATTATTATTAGAGCTGATGAATATGAACCTTTTTCAAGGACAGATTTTAATGGTAAGTGCATTTTTATTTAAACAAACACAAGTCTAAAAATATTAGTTTACAGAATTACAGCATCTGGTGTTGTCTTGACCTTGTCCCCGTTTTCTAAAGAGTTACAAAGACATTTACCATCAACTGTCAAATAGATTTATGTATTAGACTTTTTATCACTAACTTTATTTCCACTGACTTCCAGGTTTGCCAACTTGCACAACACCAGAAACAATAACACTCATGAGGATTCTGATACTTTTATGTTTCATGGTGTTGTTATGCTCATGTATTGGAGTGTTAATCAACATTACTAGAGTTGACAGTAAAGCAGTGAAGATGCTTCGCAGAAATGCTGTTCCTAGCATTTTATGTGTGTTCTGGGTCATAGCGATAGTTGGTGTGTGCTATTATACTACAGTTGTTTTGGGCAATACAAACAACAGTGATCCAGATTCGATACAAGTGGATTATGAGTATGGTTTCTATACAATAACAGCTGCAGGTTTGTTGTCTTTTCTTTTCTATTGGTTGTACACTACTCTACATCAGCAGCATGTGTAATGTACTATTGTTATAGAAATTATAATGAAATTTTCCAAATTAACTTTAAACATCCATTACATTTGTGCTGATTTGTATCCATTTAAAAAAACCTTGTAAATTTTTATGTAAAAATAATTTTATAAATATCTGTATTAATAAAAGATTTCATTCAACCAATTTCAGGTGCCCTGGCTTTGTTAGCCTCTGCTGCTAACCTTTGGGGTGCTCCTTTAACAAATGATGAAGACATTCAGAGGAGGAATCTCATGGAGGACTGGGATGGATATGAAGCACACAGTGTGGGGCCTACACCAGCCGTCCCTACCCTACCGCCATACACACCTAGTGCTGATTATGTGCCTACTTTGACAGCCTATGCCCCACCAGTCTTAGGCACCCAGCAGTATTTTCCATTTGATGATCTGTCTGTCCTCCCCCCGCCACCTCCTTACACCCCTTGAGCCTTATAAGAATATTTAATTTGGCTCTATCACAAAATAATAATATAAGGTCAGTGTATTATACTAATAGGATATTTTGCTTATGTTATAGTGAGTACATATAGCCATGTCTACTTACATTGTTGAATTGCTTGATGTGTGAGAATACTATAATCAATTTTGATGAATTGGTTTAATAGTGGGGATGGAATCTGTAGTGTAACAGGTTATACTATATTTTCACAGCAAGCATCTAAAAAAACAGCAAAGTTGACTTGAACTAAATTAATTAATTTTAAAGTTACATTTTTTTGTTGTGGACCAAATTTTTTGGCATACCTACCGCATTCTACATTCTATGTATGGATAGGTACAATAGTTTATCATCATGCAAGTGATGACTATGTCCCTGGAGGGGTAGCCTTAGACTAAACAGCTGCCTACTGTAGACAAGCATGTATGACATACTTATGGCGCATGTGTCTCCCTTAGTCTTGACTAGATATTAGTTTTCAAATGATTGGCTAAAACATGCTTGTTTCCCAATAGGTATTAAGAAATATTAAGGGCCAAAAATTTGGTTATGTGAAGATCATGCTTAATTTCTTACTTCTCATGACACCTTCTTCCTTATTTTTTTGGGAGAAAATAGAACCTCTTGTTTTGAAATAGTTCACCACATTGCTATAATGGTACAGTACCTTGTGCTCAATGCCCATTATTATTTATTCAAAATATTACCTAGTAATAATATTTCCACACTCTAAATTCTAACACAGAGATATGACTTACAAGATTTTCATAGAATGTTTGAGCGTAATAAAAATACAAAACTGCGAGGTCATAATTTAAAACTTAGCACAGGCATCTCACATAGCAATCCCCGCAAAAACTTTATTACCAACAGGGTAGTGAACCCTTGGAACAAACTACCAGAAGAAGTGGTTTTGGCACCAAGTGTCAATAATTTCAAAAACAAACTTGACAAACACATTAAAGAACATAGAAAAACCTAAGAAGAGAACATTCAGATACAGGCAAAATCAGTTGCCTCAACTGCCTGCCTGTTTACATATAATAATAATAATAATAATAAATGCCTAAATATTTGTTCTAAATGAAGTTATATTCGTATATTGTGGTTGTGAAATGTTAATAATATAAAATAACACTTAAATTGTTCTTTGACTTCCGTAGATATGTGATTTGCCATTTTAGTGCCTAATTCATGTATCTTCAAATGCTTTAAAATTATATTAATACTTATTAAAATTTGTTTGTTATAATCAAATTGTATTCATGGTGTGAATAGTTATGAGCTATAACTTAAATTGTAAATTAGTATAAATAATGGTCTATTAATTTAATGAATGTAATGAACTTAATTTTACACAAGCTGGTAAAATATCAATTCTGCCAACATAATGAATTTAGTAAAATCGAAAAGCTAATAATATTGTTAAAAACAGATAAAATGGATAGGTACTGGTACTTACCATTGATTCTTCATCTTTTAAAGTAGTTGTAGTAAAACCTGCTTTTCTCCCTATTATTATACCTATACATAGCACTACTAAATTGTATTTGTAAATGAATAGTGTCCAGCATATGTCTTATTTTCATCTACAAACTTTCTCTCATCAAAACAATCTTGATAGAAAGAAAATGAGCTTTTAGTATAATAATTAAGATATAATTAATGATCTGAAAGTTACAATAAAACATTATCTTGTTATTTAGAACATTGTCTCTATACTGTTTAATTTAGAACTGGTAGTATTTGGTGTATAATATTCTGTGTTACCAAAAATATAAGGATGTTAATAGATTGTTTGTTAATGTATAGAATTCTTCTAGGCATAAGAATAGTTATTCCTAGTTGATGAACTGGGAAATTTATTTTTACATTTAAATATAAACCAGAGTAAGATTTTATTTTATGTACCTACCTAAAACCATAATTATATGCAATACATATCTCTAAAATATTATTTGTTTATTTATTGTGTATATGGTGATGTTAGCAATGCACCACTTGCACCTATTCCCAGAATTATTTAACTGAATTAGTAATCATACCAGCACCCTTTATTGTTACACGGAAGAATTAATAATCTAATGTGTAACATACTCACATAAATAAATTATAATAATCAATAAAAGATGCTGTCTCAGCTTCAAGAGAGTCACTTGGTAAGATAAGAGAAGTGTGAGAAAAACAAAAGATTTAGTAATTATCATATTTAATATTTAAAACAAAAATATGGTTGTATGTAGTGACATTTGTTTAGTGTTCATTTCATATTGCTTCAGATCCGTAATATACCACCCATAAAGTTACAACTCATCATACTTGATTTTTGACAGCAAAATATATAGAATATCTATCCAATCAAACTGAATAGCTTACACCTGATTTAAAGCATTTTATTAATAAGGCCCTAAATGTTTGCTAACATAATGTTTTGGTGGGGCACTACCATACTATTATAAAGGTGTAATTAATAGTTATCATTGTTTGTTTACCATAGAATAATACCAGTTATTAAATCTAAGAAAATATATTATCAACTTGTCATGTAACTATAAAATAGGTACCTAGTCAGTCATCTTTCAAAGCACTTAAATCAAAATAAGGTTTTTGAGTTGGCCTTTCTATTTGATAATTGCTTATTACAGGTAATCTTTCTGATGTTTCTTTTGGGGGTGCCTCATTATGACTTACATCTGGTGCAAATTTATTTCTTTGAGTCATAATATCTCCTTGTATAGATGATAGATTGAGATACTTTATTCTTTCCTTTTCTAAATAAGTCACTCTATCTTTTAAAGTACTATTTTCATCTTTCAGAACTTCTACTTGAAAAACAAGCTGTTCTACTAAAGAATGCAGATTTTGGCTAAGTATTTGTAATTCTTCTACAACAGTTTGTTGTGTTTTCTCCGTTTTTTTACCATCTGAGATATCAATCTTGGCTACGGTGTCTTCCAGTAATCCTGTTTCACTTGATGCATTTTGATTCAATAACATATGAAGCAGAGAATCATTTTCATTTATAGCTTTGTAGATAGCCACCTGTAACTTGGAATAATCATTACTTTGTGCATCAGGTAGTTGCTCTTTACTCAACCATTTAATGTTATCCATCGCCTTTTTAACTCGAGAGAATTGTTCTTTTTTGGTTCTGATTAAATCCTTTTGTTTAAGATGATAGCTGTGTTGTAATGATATGGATTCTAGGGCAACAGACGACGCAGTTGATTTCATAGCATCGAGAAGTAATTCAGCGGCATTGTGATGACATTGCATTGCTTCATCAAATCTGTTGTAAATAAGATGAGCTTCTGCACGACGGTGTTGTTGATGCGCCTGGAAGATAAAAAAACAAAACAGAATGTAATAGAAACATTTAGGAAGATATGAGCGAAAGAACGAAAAACCTTGTTATTTTATTTACATACCAAACTTAGAGGGTGAGATTCCATTTTAGTAACAGGTCTCAACTTTGTCGATATTAAATGAAGATCCAGCAATTGTAGAATTTTATTGATGTATTAATACAATTGTTTTATTTCACATTTTATGCATAATTTATATATTTATCATCTGTTTGTTATGCTGCTGTGACATTCGTTCGCCAACCAACTGACATTGACAGCTCGTTTTTTTTAAGGTACTCGCTATCTAGGAGGGAAACGAAAAAAAGGAATCGTAGAGCCACTTGGTTAGCATGGTTACGGTATGAAGAAAAGAGGTACATATAAAATCCTTAAAAGAAGAAGTATACCTGAGTCTCTCAGTTGACGTGATACTAATCAATCATCCCCCTTTTCCAGTTTATACAATCGAAGCGAATCCATGGAACTACGGTTAACTAGGTACCTACCCCTTATGTTACACCCTGTATAGAGAATCCAGGAACAATGGGTGGTGCGGTGGGCCTAGCAACCTACAGTGGCTACCACAAGTAGGTAGTATAAACTGTATGCCTTTCGTACCTTTATATACAGGTGTTTTTTCGTTACCACCCTTAACGAAAGGTACCTTTCGTTACTCGTACTCTATACATGAAATAAAGTAAGTTTATGCCAAAAAAAAATGCTGGGATACGATGTAATTTTTTTTATTTATTAATTTTTTATTACTTGATCGTGATTATGAGGAGATTCCGTAGTTTTCGAGAACGTTGACGACAAAAAATCAATCTGTATACTATAATTAATTTAAATGATCAGTTAGAGAACAGCCACTTATAATTAGTAGCTTAGGTTTAAGAACCGAAACGTAAAGTAGATAGATAAACCACGAGGTTACGCATCTTGCATAGGTACATAGGTAAAAGCATAGATTTATTATTGGGTAAAAGTGTAAAGAATAACGCTTTGAAAATCATCATGCTTATCTAGGACTTTGGACTGTGTAATATAAACACGGCTTCCTACGGAAGTGTACCTCCTACTCGCAGCCTAGAATAGCCGAGTAAGGTGTGGTACAGTTCTTTATTAAAAGTCCTAGATGCTTAGATACAATTATATAGTGTTCTGTGATAAATGAAATATCTATATTCTGTGTAGTAAAGTAAAGGTAAGTACCTAATAAGTTAGGTACATTGGGAAGTTAGAGAATAGTTTATACTTTTTGTATGGGTGCTAAAAATAACATACGTTAAAATTTCACGTCATTCAAAAATGTAAATAAATAAAAAGATCCTAAAATATTCTCGTTATGGATTACTCAGTAAAATGCCTAGTAGAAAATTAAAGAATTTGTGGTCTAGAAAGACTGAAGAAATTTTAAACAAGCCAAATATGTCCGTTGCGAAGAAAGTCCTTGCTTACAAAATTTTTATGAGACCAATTTTACTACAGAAATGGTTTGAAAACAAGGATAGTGATCTAAAACAGTTGGAAGTACAAGCCCTCACAAATATTTATGGAAGTTTGGAAGAAAAGGCACTGTACGAAAAATTTTCTGATATGGATGTAATAGGTTACATTGGCTTACAAAAGATACGATGGAGGAGGTCAACCGGATGCGAATGCAATCGGCTAAAAAAATTGTTACAAGATAAATCTACTATTACTTCTGATAGTTTATCGCAATTTTTTTTGAGAACCGTACGACCAGCAGATGTTTCACGTAAGATTTTAAAACGAAGATGTATTCATAAACGAAGACGATTTATTAAAATTAACTTTTCAAGTGCATGTGTATTTGAATAATTCCCTTCTGACCCATGACACTACCAGACCACACTACCGGTAGTGTCGCGGGGAATATTTAGTCCCTTCTGCACTACTAGCCAGTAGTGCTGTGGGTACTTTATGAAGGGTCTAACATCTTCGTTCCCATCGACACTACTAATACATAAGTAATTAAATTTGAAAATAATTTCAAACACTTATACAGGTGATTTTTGGTCGTCAACGTTCCCGAAAACTACGGAATCCCTCATCAAAATTTTTCTCCATGGAAGCATACCTGGGAAGTTTTTTCCAAAATATTAGGCCAAAGTTGAGTAAATACGTTTTTCTGCATAAAACAACGCGCGTAGTAGGATTTTTTCCCAAAAATAATTAATATCGCATAAAAAAACTAATATAAACACTAGACACTATAAATTTCGCACGATCAAGGAATTTAAAAAAAAATCTCAAAAAAAATTTTTTTTCCAAGCATTTTTTTTGGCAATTACTTTATTTCATGTATAGAGTACGTACCCTTCGTTAAAGGTGACCACAAAAAAACATCCTGTAT
Source organism: Carposina sasakii (assembly GCA_014607495.2). Taxonomy (NCBI): domain Eukaryota; kingdom Metazoa; phylum Arthropoda; class Insecta; order Lepidoptera; family Carposinidae; genus Carposina; species Carposina sasakii. The sequence goes on from CP053161.1 coordinate 7,242,701, forward strand.
ATAAAAACCATTATTTTTGTTTTACGTAAAAAACAAAACGACCCAATGCAACTAATTAATTACATGTACAAATGGGGAGATAACTTTAGGTCATGCACTCGACAAGTTACGAGTACGATAACTTAATAAGTATACTTCTTAAAAACAAGCTTTGGTGTGGCTGTAATAATAATGAGTTCATAGTGATTTCTTTTACGTTTTATCACAATGATTTATTGTTTTTACGGTGCCGAGCTGCAAATGTATGCCCAATAAACTTCCAATAAACTAAATACCATTAAATTTTTCTTTTTCTTTCGTAACTATTATGAAGATTTTAGTGCATAAAGTATAGTAACTAAGTACTTAGTAGTAATTCGCATAGAGCTTGCATATAAACTTAAATTTTTACAAAACAATTCGTTCATTATTATTATTACTTGTCGATATTAAAACTTTAATTTTTAAATTTAGTACCTATTTAGTAGTAGTGTCGATGGGAACGTAGATGTTAGACCCTTCATAAAGTACCCACGGAACTACTGACTAGTAGTGTAGAAGGGACAAAATATTTTTCGCTACCGGTAGTGTGGTCTGGTAGTGTCATGGGTCAGAAGGGGAATAATTTCAATACAAAAATAACACTTGTAGGTACCTACCTACGTTAAAGTAATGTTATGTAGAGCTTTTAAATATTTTTAAAATAAAAGAAGATTGATTTGTCTGAATCAGTTTATAATCTTTTGTATCTTCTTACTTGGGCCCCCACTTCATTGGTCTAAATTGCCGCTTTACATAGGTAGGTAAGTTTCATTTAACCATAAGCCTCGGGCGATCAATCTATGGTCGATCAACCTGGATTATCGTTCATCCGCAACGCCCGAGGGGATTCAATGGTATTTTCAGACGTTTTTGGGATCAACTCGCAGATTTCCGGAAGATTTTTCGGCGAGGAAAATATCTTGACCCTTTTCTTTTTCTTGATTGCTTTTCGAGCTGATTTTCCGTTATTTGGATGGAGTGATCGCGAAGAAAATATATTGATTCTCCAAGGACTACGTTCCGGCGCATTTTTGTCGAATTTGTCCCACCAATGAACCTCTCCGGACTGGCACGGTCGGGTCACGGGGTGCATCGGTAACTTGGGTAACGTTTTCTTCACAACGAAGTAATATTCTCCAATTCAGTCGTTCTTTTTTAACATGATCTATAACGTCTCTGTATGCATACCTGTTATAAATATTGCCAAGAGTTAGCCGCAGCCGTTTGGGATGTCTTGGAGGGTATTTGGACTTGTAAATTTGTTTTAGAATAGAAGATTCGAAACGGAGTAGTTTCTTTGCGCATGCTTTATCTATTTTCCACAATTCGCAGCCGTACGTAAGTATGGGCAGTACGAGTGATTTGTATATTTCAAATTTAGTATAGCGAGTTATGTTAGGGTCAGATAGCTTACTCCAATATTTGTAGCACCATGTACGAGCACACCTTATCCGCATGGTCACTTCTCTATTCATCTGCATGCGATTTAACTGAGGCTCTCCTAGAGGATGAATATTACAGTCAGGCATTGTTGGAATGCAGATAAGGTATTATTAGGTATTATCAACTTTATAATTTAACTTTAACCGGGCCATCGGGCTGTTTGTTTTGTTTGTAGGATTTTCAATTCATTATTGATTTATGACATATTTTGACATAAACTGGCGCAAACGCGCAAACCATAGACGTAGGTACTACCTGACTAGGCATAGAAATGTAGAGGAGATACCAAATCCCTGGGTACTAGGTACATTATATTAAATATGGCAAATGAACGACATAAGCAGGGCAAAGCAGAAGTGTAGTGTAGTGTTGCAAATATAGATGGATAACTCGTCATATCAAAACGAGGATGTACTCCCATACCTCGATTCTCCTCGCGAGGTACACCTCATTTGAGGTGTTCACCTCATTTCACTAAAAGCAACTCTATGTTAGGGTAATAAGACTGGATATTAATTGAGTGTAATGGTAATAAACCTCGAATTCTCCTCGCGAGGTACACCTCATTTTGAGTTGTTCAACTCATTTAACCAAAAGCAACTCTATGTTAGGGTAATAAGACTGGATATTAAATTAGTGAATGGTAATGAACCTCGAGTTCTCCTCGCCAGGTACACCTCATATTGAGGTGTTCACCTCATTTATCCAAAAGCAACTCTATTTTAGGGTAATAAGACTGGATATTGATTGAGTGAATGGTAATATATAATATAATAACCTCAAATGTGAGGTGTTGAGGCGATGAGGTAATGGCGCTCGCGACTCATTACCTCATCGCCTCAACACCTCACATTTGAGGTGTTCACCTCGTTTAACTAAAATGTTATCTAATGTCATGGTAATAAGACTTACCATCGTGACAGATATTATTGAGTGAGTGAGTGAGAGCCTCGACGACGGCGACGACTCGACTCGCGAGCGAGTTATGTTTCATTTCTGTTCGTTCGTTCAGTGAGTGAATGAGGTGAGTTGTAGAATGGGTGAGGAGATTGCGGGTGCAGGCAAATAGGAGCGCTATGTCGACCGTGATAAGTATCTTAGTATGTAAAACGAGGATGAGGTGTTGTAAAATTAAAACGAGGCCTCCCTCGAATTTTGCCGCGGTGAGGACCTCAAATGAGGTGACTCACGAGTGAGGAGCTCATCGCTAGTTGCAAATTTTCTGGACCATCTGATCATATTAGACTTGGGAGGATAATCCTCTCTTAACTAAAGTTAAAAATAACCGTGGCATCGTTACCTTAGTTACTACTCCATAGTGGATAAGTACCTTAGACCGCGTCTAAAATTTATCGTTCGTCAAACACAGTGTAGGTAGGAATAGCTTAAACTTTTGTATAATTTGATTATATGTAAGTACCACGAATCAGATGTACCGGATGTACCTAGGTACCGTTGGAAAAATCATCTTTTTGTACCGCACCTAAGTTGCATTGTTCCAAATGCGATGGCAATATTCCAAAATGGATAACGGCTTTATTTATAGTTCCACGCCTTAAAGGCATCAACAACCTTTCTTCAACCATAACATTTATGAAAACCATTTAATCGCTCGATCAGTTGTTGGTCAATATTTTTTCCGTTACCGTGCGGGCATAACGCGTTGTTCTAAATTATGATTTTAATTTTAAGCTTACTGTTAAGTATACATAATGTTTACGGGAACACACCACAGTGTTCTGTGGCAGATATAAAGAGCCTGCTGGAAGGATGTGATCGGCTCGTGGGGGTTAATGTGACGAGCGCAGGGGGGACGATGGTGAACGATCACAACTGTGACGTCTTGCTGCCGAAGCAAGTGTTTAATGATGAGCCGTTGTTCCAATATGCGCTTGCTGATTCGGTAAGTTGTTTTGTGCTGTTGTAGAAGGTTCCAGAATTTTTCATCAATCATTATCAATATTATACTTACCAAAATGTATTGATATGTATATGCTCATCTACCTTAATTGATAAAAAAATTAATTAAATTTTTCAGAAAAAGTTTTACACAATTATCTTGATAGATCCAGATGCACCCCCGCAGGTGGAGGGTGAATTCTATTTGCATATGCTGAAATCAAACGTTCCGGTAAGTGCATGAAGTCCCTATTATCAGATACAAAATAATAATGCCTTGGAAAATAATACTTAAAATGCTTAATTATTAGTAAATACCTACACAATTTCCTCAAAATTCACTCAACCATTCAAATGTAAGTAGGTACCTAAAACTTACTTCGTCACAGTGCGAATCTACCATGTTTATAAACATTCGCTGCAAAAAGAAAGTAGGCACAAGCAATTAATAGCTTACAATCAATCGTGTGATTTGGATATGATGTTAGTTCCTACTTTTTAACTAACGTTTCAATATACGTAAGTGTATTTCTCGTGTTACCTGTCATTGCTTTTTACAGGGGGTAGCTTTAAAAGCTAAGGAGAGCAGCAAGACGGTCGGAATCGATTATCGAGGTAGGTATAGCAATCAAATTTAGATCTATTTCGATGCAAATAACTAACCTTTCTTCCTGTACTTCCTGTGCTGATACGGGTCTTCACTAGATCATCAACTGCATCTATTTTCGTTAATGTCGGAAGTGTAGACTAAGGTACTCCGGCATTTTATCAGGCGATAAACTAGCTTTCTCGAAGGTTCTCGTGCAACATCTCAACAATACAGGTCTACGATTGAGTCAAAGTTGCTCCAAATGAGCGAATATTGATTGTAATACGAAAATAATACATATGCATTCATCCCTCTTTTAACTTTTCAGGCTACAAGCCCCCAACGCCACCTCGCGGTACAGGCCCGCACCGCTACGTAGTATTGTTGTATGAACAAGGAGACGGCAACAACTTTTTGCCGAACGTGCCGACTAGTCGTAGTCGGTTTAAGCTCTCCGACTGGCTTCGAGGCAAGAACTTGTGCGGCCCAGTCGCTGGCACTCAGTTCCGATCGCAATTCTAGATGGCCCTAGTTGTATCAATTTTGTAACCGATAGCACACCTACGTATGTACTTACCTACTTACTTAGAACATTACAAGTTTTCTGTAAAATGTGAAGGATATTGTAATAAAAATACGTTCGTAATGAAATATAATAAAATCGAATTTTAGTATCCTGCTGCATACATATCACACTTATTTATTATGTTTAATAGCAAAGATAATTATAAACAGATTTATTTATTTGGAGCTACTATATATACTATATAACTATACATACATTACGGTCACCTACTTTTTATCATCCCATTTACCTACAGTAATTATTTGAACTGACGCTATATTCAGCACTTTTTTGGAATAAGATACCTACTTATTAGCAGAAGATAGGTACTCCTAATGTTTCGCACATAAATTTTAAAGTTAACAGATTTCGTTACCTTACGTGGTTTATCTCACCCCAACTAATATCAATAATGCGAATATAAGTTTGTTTGTTACCTCATCACGCTTTATTTACTCTACCAATCTTACCGAAATTTCGGGCTTAGTAGTCGATTCGCACGAAATTTGTTCGCACGAACGTGCCAAACGTCCCCTTTCACCACTAAAAGGAACCTATTTCCAAAATTTGAGAATCGAAATCACATGTTTATTTTCAAGATTGTATAAACATTCCTGAGTTGTTTAGCAATCCTCCATACTATCTGGAAAAATAAACATGTGATTTCGAGTCTCAAATTTTGTGGGTAGGTTCCTTTTAGTGGGCTATTTACATAGCTTTTCGCTTAACATACCTCTTTTGTTACACCCTGTATACATGGGCCAAACAATTACTAGTGGCCCGGTGCCGCGGTGGGGCCGGAAGCGCTTCCCTTGTCAACACCACTGGTGACCCCTGTGAACTGGACATACGCAACCTTCAGCCTTCAGGAACTTCATCATCATCGCAGCACTCCGCAACAAGGTATCATCACAGCAGCATCACCTCTCCTCTCTCTCTCTACTCTCACGAGAGCAGCAACAGCACGCCAGCAGCCAGCAGATTTATAAGAAGCCGCCATGACAGCTTCCTGGACCTGTTAGCAACGCACACATGCAACGGCACCACGGCACGACATGTTCCCAGTTCACGCGCAGACCAGAACACATCAGCCGCAACACGTTCCCAGTCGCCTCAAAGACTAGAACGCATCGCCTGCAACACGTTCCCAGTTGAATTTCGGCGAATTTTGGTTCTCTCTACATCGCTCTACCTAGGTACCTACTGGAGCTTTTTTGGACTACATAAGAAATGCACGTTTACGAGTACCTATAATATAAGAAAACCAAATGTGTAATTAATGCATGTCTGATTCTAGGTTACCTATGTTACTATGATTAGGTACCACCATGTCTGCCCGTGGTATTAGAGGCAATATAGACCAAAAATCATACTGCGTTTACCAACCCGCGTGCCCAGCGTGGTGACTATGGGTAAAACCCCCTAACCGCAGTAGTCTTGTAGCCTGGGGGAGGGCTCTACATCCAGCAGTGGACTATGTACAATCGGCTGATGCATTTGTTGTCTGTATGTTACGTTCTGTATAAGTAGGTACTTCATTCTTATATAAAGAAAATAAAGGAGTAGGTAGGTCTCGCGTCTTTACATTATCAATTTTGTAAAATAAAGAATCAGCCTGTAAGTATACTTCAAGAGATTTTAATAGTTTTACAAATGTAGAGCAATTTGCTAATATTCAATAAGATGCGCTATAATTCTTTTCTTTAATACCTCTATAAAACGAACACGACCACCCGAGGCAGGCCGCATTCCGAGAAACGCTTGTGACATGACCAGCTTTTAAGTGCCAACATTATTGTATTTCGGGTTGTATATTGCCACCCAGGTATACGTAAACGGGTAAGCTGTTTTATATTGTCCAGTAATATAAATTATTTCATAGTATGAGATATCCAAACTTGCGGTTAAAATTGAAGTTTTTTTCAAAACCTGAAGTCTGTAGTAAAATGTGTTTTTTTTAGGTTTCCAGGAAAGTAAAAATCCGTGCGCGTTACAGATCAAGCAGTACCTATGTGCTTATAAATAAACTAGTGGACGCCCGCGACTCCGTCCGCGTGGACTACAGAAAAAATAAAAAGTAGCCTATATGTTAAGTGTAAAAAGTAGCCTATATGTTATCGCGGTTGTCGTAAAAAATTAATTCACGTTTGTCCCCTTCCCGTGGGAATTTCGGGAAATCCGTTCCCAGTGCTTCCTCGGGGTCTAAACATATATGCTCAACTTCAGATTCACATGTTTAACCGTTTTCGTAAAAAATAAATAATTCCCGTTGGTCTCCTTCCCGTGGGAATTTCGGGAAATCCGTTCTAGCCTCGCAGTCCCTAATGAACATATATGCCCAATTTCAGCTTCATATGTATAGCGGTTTTCGTAAAAACTATGAATTCCCGTTTGTCCCCTTCCCGTGGGAATTTCGGGAAATCCGTTTTTAGTCCTCCCTCGCTGTCCCCAATGAACATATATGCCCGATTTCAGCTTCATATGTATAGCGGTTTTCGTACTATGAATTCCCGTTTGTCCCCTTCCGTGGGAATTTCGGGAAATCCGTTTTTAGTCCTCCCTCGCTGTCCCCAATGAACATATATGCCCGATTTCAGCTTCATATGTATAGCGGTTTTCGTAAAAAATATAGAATTCCCGTTGGTCGCCTTCCCGTGGGAATATCGGGAAATTCTTATAGCCTATGTTCATCCAGGTCCAATAAGGATTCTAACGGTGAAAGAATTTTTGAAATCGGTCCAGTAGTTTTCGAGCCTATTCATTACAACCAAACAAACAAAGTTTTCCTCTTTATAATATTAGTGTAGATTAATAGCGCGTGGGCCGCTGCGAGGGGAAGCGTCGCGTGCGCATCCCACGCACCGCTCGTGCCATTTTTCAACTCAATGAAACAAAAGGAACATGTTTACACTGTTATTTTAATTATAATATCGAATATTAATATTGTGACACGAATGGGTCTAAGATTATAAATATTATTTGTGTTACATAGGAACATAGGAAAGAATAGGTCGAGACTCGCGTGAGACGTTTACAAGAAATAAATGGGAAATCTAACCTAACCTAACCTACCTGTATTATTTAATTTTGACCAATAATGTGGCTGAGGTTTAAGGCTCCAGCACACCGGATGCGTATGCATGCACGTAAGTGTAGACGTAAACGTACCTCTGAGATTAATGTATAGAACTGTCACCGCTTGACGTCTATGCTTACGTCTACGCATACGCATCCGGTCTGCCCGTGCCTATACAGTTCCATACATTACAACTCAGAGGTACGTATACATCTACGCTTACGTGCACGCATACGCATCCGGTGTGCTCGAGCCTTTAATTGCGTACTTATTATATATTGGTATGAAGAGATTTTAATAGTTTTACAAATGTAGAGCAATTTGCTAATATTCAATAAGATGCGCTATAATTCTCAATACTTCTCTAATTTTCCTTCTCTACTAGTATACATGGGTGAAAAAGTATTTACTTCGACTTATACATAATTATAATATAATTATACTTCTTAAAAGCTATAAGCATTTATTAAGCCTACTTAACTACTTACGAGTAGGTAGAAAATAAAATATTAAAAAAAAACATATAATTGGGGCATACTCAAACATTTCCAAAAAATCTTCAAACGTGGGATAAGGACATAAATAGATTGGAGATTCATTATTATACATTATCAAACCTTAGTTGAACTGAAATTCTCAATATAACACCTACATTTTATTTGTCTAAAAAGAAAATCATTTTATCTGAAAATATATCTTGATACCCACATTGTTGGCGCGTATTGTTGTATCTATACTTTGCTCGAAAATAGATTTTTATAAAAACCCAATTCTATTTGTTCATATTTTTTTCTTAAGAAAACTGAACCTACCCACTTATCTACTTTCAAATGAAATATATTAAACCAAAACTATTAAAGCTTCCAAAAAAGAAGAATTCAAAGCAACAACAAAAAAACAACAGTAGGTATATTATGGTATCTTACTCTTTAGTAGGTAGGTATATTACAGTTTTGCCTACCTCAAACATGATCAACAATATACCTACATAGAAAGAATAGTCGCAATGACCATTAGAATGAAATATGGATGTAAACAATCTTGCGGACATGCCAGTGTTAATCATCTGAGAGCGACGCCATTTACAATAATTATGAGCATTGATATTCACAATTCTTAGAAATCTAATTCTTTGATGATATATTAGTCATGAGTCCCGTCTATAAAAATAAACCTAGTACCTTCGTTTGCTAACTAGAATTACCAAACAGGAAGCTATTTTATGCTTCCTACTAAAAGCTTACTAAAGTCTTAGCTTTGCCACATACTTAATAATACCTTTATTATTTACACCTTTATATTTTTATATCATACATAATTATTTGCATTGTAAATCAGTCACTCTTTTCCCAAAATTCTAAAATAAGATCTAAATACGAGTACGAAGATATACAGACGAACTTCGTTCTCACTAATAGAAATTACCTAACCATTCGGAGCTTTCCTAAGAAAAATTAAATAAATATATTATGTTAAAAATAAATAGACAAGGAGATGCTAACTTACAGCCTACGTATTATCACTATAATTTTGTGTTTTAGAAAAAAAAAACCTTTGCCAAACCTCTCAAAGCCTGTAAAGACCTCGGCAAACTACATTAAGTTTTCACCATGCGCACGAGTGACTTGAGCCTGCATTGAGTTAACTCGACGGACTGCGCCTTGTACATGTCATCACTCTAATTAACATATGTGTTGAAAGGTTAAAAAGACGAGTTGTAAATTCTTCAGTAATGGCCGAGTATCGAGGTGTCATCACAGGTTTGTGCAGCGTAGTTCTTCGTAGGAGCACATATATCGTAAATGAGCTTTGACACTATGTCAGGGCTGCGATTATGTAAATTATATTCTAATTAAAGCTAAGTCTTATTAAAGAGCACCCGAAACCAGCAAGCATGTATGAAGAACATAATGAATGTGGTCATCCACATGCCGAAAGAGGTATGTTTAGAACGTACTAAATGAAGATCTGTGGTCTCTGCCTATCCCTGTAGAACATAGGCGTTAGGTTATGTATGTAAAGCAAAGTCTAAAGTTCAAACATAAAAAAATCGTAGATCAGTTATGTGCTGTGAATTTACAAATGTACCTATTTATAGAGTTTTACAAGTAAAAAGGAAACCTAAATAACATGGCATAAAGTAAAATACTCAGCAGATATAATGATTTAATTAAATTTAGATAAAGGCATAAATAAAATGAACGGAACATAATAATATCCAAAACCTACCTTATCATAAACTATTTAATAAATAAGATTGTAAACCTGGTAGAAAGTTATTTAGGTACACCAGATACAATCTGTATAATTAGAGCTACCGGTATAGTTTTCAATTAAGAACCATTTATTTTAGTAGAAAGTATAAGCAGTTTGCTTACTATGGAAAAATTAATACAAAAGTTGGCAATAAGTTAAAGGAATGGATCGTCGCAGTCATGCGGTTACCAGTCAGAAGAAATTACTTATAGAAATTAAATAGATATAGAGAAACTAAGAATTTATGTAAAATGGCATTTATAGCAACTAAAATCTTTTGATCGTCGCTGATACCGCAGTTTATATTTAGAACCCAACCCTAATGCACGAATAATCCAAATTGTAAAACCGGTTTAGCGTGTGCGAGGTGCGCCAGCGCAGCCGCTGACCGCACCGGAAATACTTGCGCGACGTGATATTTTACTTACATGTATTAATTAAATCGAATGGTTCCGAATTGACATGGAGAATGAAACCCGTCAAATTAGCGTTCACATCAAAAAAGTCTATGGATAACCACGATTGAAAAAAAAACAACAGATAAATAAATTAATCAAGATGTCATAGAACATTTATTAATTTGCAACGCAACGTGGAGTTTGAAAGGTTAATTTTATTTACTCTTTTTCCATTTAAATGACAAACCTACATTTCTACAAACATCGAACTTTACACATCGCCATATTTCAACATTTATATCGCTCGTGGAAATGTTAATTCTTGCCAAATAATAGATTCGGATGTGGAAAGTCAGGTAGGGCTTCCTTCCGGCGACCCACGCGTGGCCCACGCACGCCCACAGACTAGAGTTGTATTAATCATAGGTAAGTGAAACGATTATTATTATACCGCTGGTCTTGATTACCAAAGCTGCTAGATTTGTGAAATTGTGACAAAAGCTACGAAAATCTATGAAGTTGAGAAGGGTGGTTGTTGAGAACTTTCTTATAAATGCAACACAGTTTGCGAAACTACCATTCTTTGCATGAATTTCCAACTAAGAACTTCCGCGATTTTATTACCCGAAGAATGTTTCGGTATCTATGTTACAAAACACATGAAATATGGTTGCAAGAAGTAAGATACAGTCAAACAGAAAGATCCTGAAGAAAATAGAGATAAGTATTTACATATTAGATAAGGTACTTAGGTAGGTAGCATAAACTTACTTATGTATAGAAAAGTGTCAGACAGAATATGTCGACTTCAGATAATTCATCTGAATCCATAACTAATAACTCCTTAAGGTTTCTACTGTGACTGGGGCAAGTCCTGCTATCCCGCTGTGCAACTAAATATGCCGTTATTTACTGTTTATTGCTTATTGTCAAGTGAATTTGTGCTATAAGGTCGGACAACTAAGTGCTTTTCGTGATAATGATGGTAATACAAGATGCATGTTACTTGCAGCCAGTGGACTTGTACTGTCACAACAAATTACTTGTCTATAAATACAATGACTGCTATGGTTCAGGTCTGTATTTTCCATCAATTTTTTTGTGTTTGTTCATTCAAATCTTTATAAATTATGTCATAGTATAATAATGCTGGCTACAATGATATTCAAGCAATTCAGTAGACTTATATCTGCTAATTAACTGGATAAGACGTCATAACTTCAGTATCAGGTTAATCAAATTCGAAGTCAGGTTTAAAAGTATAACTCAAAAAACGAGATGTAGAATAGGCAGAGTAAATAAGCAACTTGTATCCGCCTAAATACTATGTAGCATCCATTCTACTATTATGCACATGCAAACTATGCGAGTAGTTTACTAGTCCCAGCAAAAGCTCGTGTCACATGTCTCGTGTACATGCACCAAAAGTGCGTTAGTTACCAAAGGTCCCAAATGCAGTCATCGCCAAATACAGAGCCAGTTGTTTCTCAATGGGCAACATAACTGCGACTACGTCATAGTTAAATCTGAACGAAGGCTAACCTGGAGGCGTTAACAGTGCCGAAGCAATTAAATAAATTAATTATTTCCTTTTAAATTTGTTTTGAATAAATTACTTAGCGCTGGTTTAGACAAGGCAGCTTGCATGCAGCTTGAAATTAGAGGGTGGTTTGTGAACATGATATAGTTTATAGTAGTACCTAGCTAGCTAGATATCTTGCATAGCAGCAGTAACTTGATGTGTTATTTAGATAAAAATATCGGTCATAACTTTTTTCTCTACATAAGCAAAACAATATCGAGAAACAATACAAGAAGAGATCCATTGAACCAAACGAATACTATATCGAAGGGATAAATAAGTACCTAAATAAAGCAAAGCCTCCGGCTTCTGTTACTATACCCGACCCAGTAGTTACATAATCCAATGTACCTACAGAAAACAAACCCAATTTGCATTCGCTCAGATACGCAAGATACGAATCTCTCTTGTGCAAATCTAAATTACAAAGGTCTCGCTAATCTATTAACCAATATCTCTGGTGTGCGTTGACATTTTCCATTAGCAAGGTTGGCCGATTGGCCGTGACATGGCCAGCGTCGTGCGTACGGAACGTTCATTGATAAAAATTCGCCCACACGTTGGCTGCACGGCTCCATTCACCGGCGCCGCTGGTTGCGCAAGCTCGGAGTCGTCCCGACTCACGCGCAACCTTCCAAGCCTTCCGCAACTGTTATTTCGCTCGTTTCGACACTTTGTTAGCAGACGTTGCATAGCGACAATACATATTGCTGTAATGGCTAAGCAATCTGGAATAATTAGTGGAGTTGGTCGTATCTATTGTAATTGAGTTTAGATTAGTTTCAAATTATCAATTGGTTTAATTGGTACATGCCTGTTTAATTGTTTAATAAGTACCTAGCTAATTTACAGACAGCGACCAGCGTTTCACCCTTATAAAAAGTACCTAACATACAGGATGTGGATGACAGCCAGGCAAATACTGAAACACTGAACAAGTATCATTGTGTTAAGCTATAATATCAGTGTTATTACTCGCAGGAAATGTATTTTTAATTTGATTATCAGTAATCTTTGCTCTCCGCGGCAATTGTATCGGGCGATCCTGTGACTAATTAAATGGGCTTATTGGTTATTGTGTGACACATTGTTGTTTTTTGGATCACTTGTGACTCTTCATTAGGGTTGATAAGTGATTTGAACTTTTTTGAGGGCAACTTATTTTTTTTAAATCATCTTTTGGTTAAAAATTTATTTTTATTTAAGTCATTATCTAAGGCCTAATTAAACGACCCAAACAATTTTGTCCTGAAAATATTTAAAAAATCGGAAAATTTTGGAATATTCCTGCGAAACTTTTCAGTGTTTTCTGCCTCAGAATCATGGTCTGAAGTCATGGTATCAATATTTGCCTAGCTTTCACAAACACCCTGTATATCTGTCTATCAATCCCTATATCTTTATTACATCTGCCCATAAGGCGATTATTGTTAGGTTGTACCATAATAATGGTATTGAGAATAAATAATTTCTTTTATTTTAAGAGCATGCCTACCTTGATAGGTCTTACTGAATGTACGAGTATATCATGATGCATACATAAGTACATAACCTAACCTTGCAACACATAAAAATCTGATTTTATGTAGCTTTCATTTCATTAACTTTAATTGAATAAAATTTTAAAAATCTTTATTCAAAAACCAAATAACCGATTCAATGTAAAAGTTAACATTTGAATGCTTTAATCCAGCAATACGAGTAAGAGCACATTTACATGTTCGAAAAGTAAAATAATGCAGTGAGTCTGCTGGCCTGCTTAAGCAGACCTGCACCCGTATGATGAATTTGGTGAGAGCGAGATGTCTCACATTTAAACGTCAAATTCACAGAGCTATAAACAACTAGAAACAAATGTATGTACTCTGCATATAAAAAATAGACTTAAGAATTAGAATAGACACGAGCCAGGATTGAATGAATTAGGGCTGCTATAAGAGGTTTGCAACCTTTTTGCACACCAAGTGGAAACACTTGCCTTGTCTAGTTCTGTGGATTTGACGTTTAAAAGTGAGACATCTCGCTCTCACCAAATTCATCATACGGGTGCTGGTCGCGCGATTAATCATCGCACAGGAAAGAAAGTATGGAAAAGCTGGAGCATATCAAAATACGAAGCTCAAGACCGTTCCCCATCTAGGAACATGGTAGGGAACTATGGTAGGACTTTATATCGAGGTAAGGCCCACTTGCTAAATACACTAGTTCAATCACGCACTTCCCGAATTGCCGACTTGTGTCCGATATAAGTATCAAAAAAGTATACCTATAGATAGGTTCTACAACGAAACGTTTGCTTTAAATAAGAAGCTTAAATTTCGCGAATCGGTGGGAGTGTTACTACAAAGAACGATAATGCGAAACGATCTTACATCGTCTAAGCATTTGTTTTTAAAATATATGAATGAAGCAACTGCAGATTTTAGTATCTTTCGAGGCTGAAGCTGATACCGTAAGTAATAAATGTTTTATCTTCCTTTCACATGTAGCAAAGCCTGCGGCATTTACAAAAACTATGCAATTTACTCTAGGACTTAGTTGATTTATCGCAAAAAATTTAGTATATTTTATCCTGGTATCTATATAAAGTATTCAGCACTTTATTAATTAAGTTGTTAATAGAAAATAGCTTAGGTATTAATGTGTTGAAGTTGATTACTTTTTTACATCCATAAGTAGGAACTTTTAGTTAGTTATTTAATGCTGAATCTCCTTCCAAGCATGTCGTAAGATTTCACTAAGCGACTCAGGTGTGTTCCGTCAGGCGATGAACTAGAATCTTGTCACTGACCCAGCCATGCTTAACGTGGCGTGGATCTCCTTCGTGATCTACTATGGCTACTCCATTTTAGGAACACATTAAAAAAAGTCGACGTTATAAAACGCAACCCGTCCATCAATTGCGTTAATATGTCGGGTAAAAAGAGACTTAACTTGTCCCTCTACAAACCCAAACGTATTCAAGCGCATTAAACTAGCGATTGCGCGCGCGCCGGTCCATCAGGTCTAGGCTAGCTCGCTTGACACTTAACGCATCATGTATTTTCCATTCACAATGCCTATCATGAAGTCCAGGGTTATTGCCAGTTAAGCTGTCGGACGAGGCGGGTCAACCCACAAATTGCACCCATAAAGCGATACTTAGAGCCGAGATAACCTCTTATTTAAAATTTCACGATTCGCACAGGAAATGCAGTCGTTTACCAGACTAATGTTACGAATTAATAGGCAATAGATAAATTCGAATTATTTCTACGTTTACTTTGAATGTTTTCTTATTTATGTTACGATAGTTTTAAATTGTCGGCTACTTTGTCCGAGTACTGCGGTGAGCTAAGGAAACATTATTTAAATTTCCGAAATAAAGTAACATAATATTTTTTTTAAATCACGAGACATGATATTTTTTTTAGATTTTTAAAAAACCAAATACCTAAATAACCTGTAGTGTGTACATATGATTAGTAAAATCCATAACACCAACTAATTCCTAAAGCAGTCACTGCGTGGTACAAACGAAAGTTTCCCATAACACGTAACTTCGCTAAAGTTATAACTTGACAGCTGGAGGTACTCTCCACTTATCTAATGAGGCGAACAGCAGACAGGAAGTGAGAGGCATAGTCAGTACCAAACAATACAAGCCTACTGGCATAACTGGTAGATGGGCAAATTGGATACAACGCAGTTAAGATGCAACTGCAGTTACTAATTGAAAGTGTTGAATTTGGCGTCGCCTTAAGAATTAGACTCATGTGATAGGATAGGCATGTGATAGGATAGGCAGAGATGACATTTACAATGATTATTGACTAGAGGTTTGAGGTAAAAATTTTACCTACCTAAATTACTAATTTTACCTTATTTTACATTTCTTCTTCTTCTTCTTCAGCCCATTGCAGTCCACTGCTGGTTATTTTACATTTAATATAAGTCATTTTGTATTCATTCACCCTAATCATGCATTGTAGCCGGCAACGGCGATTCTACTTTTAGCATTTACATATGGATAATTTGTGGCTCGCGAGTCCCAGCATTGTCCTAAGAGTATGTAGCATGGTGCACAAGGATACGTTTCCAAAAATTACCATAATCAATCACCATGCAGATATCCAAAATCATCAATATACATATAGCCCTATTGGCAATCAAATGTACGTTGAGGCGCGTGCTCGAAGCGGAGGCGTACGATTGAATGGATGCGCGTGATTCACCGGGCCCATTCACAAACGACGAGCTTAAAAGTCTTCATTCACCTAGAATTAATAGCCTCGAAGTCCGAATGAAAACGACCGTGATGCACTTACTTAACGCTGCTGGCAAATTAATGTTTTTATCGCACAAGTATTACATTACGATGCAACTTTAAGACTTCGGCTGTACCCACTTATTAAAATTTAATTCGAAGTAAACCTTGGATGGGAACATGAGGACTAGCTTGTTGACAGGTTACTTTAGATCTGACTATATTGCCAACATATCAATTTTGAATGTAATTTCTTTTTAAAATATCGTAACGTATTAACTGTACGCCGCCGGTCAGCTGTGTACCGTACAGTTTACTCGAAGGCAAAAGCTTATGAGATTTCATCCCATAGATTCGTTGATAGCATTTAACTGGACGAGTAATTGTTTGGTGAACGGGCTATTAATTTTAAATAATGACTGTAAAGTACACATTTAAGTTGACTAACTAAAATTATGGTTACGAATCTCTATATGAACATCCATTGAATATTGTACACTCGATAAATAATGCTATATTATTTATTTGTGATCTTGAATAAGGACATTCAATAAAATTTTATTATCTTTGAATTTCTAAAAGAATCTTTACGTCTTTACGTGAATTTTATTATCGATTGGTGTTTGTGTACTCGTAGTTAAAGAAAACCTTTTTGGTACATACATCTACATTATTTAATTTTGGTTTAGAAACAGTACTTTTTGCATAGATAGGTTTAAGTTTGCATTTGCACTAAGACTTAGCAACTGATGACATTAACGAAAATTACTACCTATAAGAAGAATCGGTTCCGAAGACTATCCCGAATTAGTTACATTTTGCACAGTTTTCGCCGAATGTTGCTTAACGTTCCCAAGTATAACATACTTGCCTTAAGGTAATATAACATATATTTTGCCATGGCTTTATGGTACCGATATCAGACTATTAAAATTGATACCATATTTGTATTTGTACAATGTAAGCGATAAATGGTAATTGCAATAGATACGTAATCTGACAGCCACCGATATATTTACAACTGTGTATTTGCATGTAAAAACAATCATACACAGCACAAATGGTAAATATTTTGCTGTAGCCGCCCTAACAAGGGCCGTCATATATAAACTAAGATAAGCTATAGGTAAACAACAAATAGGACAACTAAGTTCATATTTTACAGTTTAAAATAAACTAGAGATCTTAATCATGACCGGCCGCCGTGGAGTTGAGTGAAAATTCTTCTAAATGTAAACAAGATCTGATTAGATTGTACGATAACCGTATTTATTGGCACCTGTTGTAAAAACGATGCAATCTTAATACTTCATACATAATAATAAGCAACCAGTAGCAATGTTCCTGAAAAGATAAGATTACTTCATTATTGGTCTAGGTTAATACGAGTATATAGCAGAGTTGCTACTCCAGAAGACATTAGAATATAAATTTTGCATTATTGATATTCTATTAAGACTACCTATCTATAGTTTTATACCATCTAGCCATTTAAATGACAATAGCAAACGAGACAGTAAGTAATAATGAATATTTAGTGGAGTGCATTTCATCAAACAGTTCCTTTGAAATTATGACGCTAGTATGTGCATGACTACATTATCTGTGTCACTCACTGCATACAAAAAATGTTAGTTACGAAAACAGACATAGGAGTTTTTATAAAACGGACTCTAGTTGTTATTGATAAATATTTAAAAGTATTGGATGGTGAACAACATGGTAATATAAAAACAAGTTATTGTATAGTTGTTAGAGTCGTTCCCTGCATTCGATCTTTTGATGGCCAAGTTCATAATCTGCATTTGATCACGATGACTTTCAAGGCTATCCACACAATAAAGCCGATACAGAATAGCAATAAACGTGTCCTAGTCTATTTATTTTATATCATTCGTAATACATCGCAACTGCAAATTGGTTTAACTTATTATCGCACATCTTCTAGAATCATGAAAGTGAGCAGCTCCATAAAGAAGACAGTCCAGAGAGATGGTTATCGCCTAACTAGCTGTCTTGGGTTTGCAACATACCGTTAAAATATGCCACTCAATGGATTCTCCATTTCCGTTTTACGACTTTTGAACTTAGATTTCTGACTGAGAATTTTTATATAGGCCATAGAAGACCATATAAGTAAATTGAATACAAGTTTACAGCCATTTAAACATTTCCGTTTGCCTTAAAGGGATGGTTTGAAAGATGAGCATTAAAGAGGAAATTACGATTTAGTTAGATCCCTTTTGTTTATCAAGGTGCTCGACGGTGTAAGGTCTAGAAGTGTCAAGTGGGAAGGTAGTATTAGATACCGGGTGTGTCGTTCGTTTGTGACAAGTACAAAAGTGTGGCGGCAGTAGTTACTAGGATTGTTATAGAACAGGTACCGCACGCCCACCATGTTGGATTTGTGAATGGAACGAGTAACAGACGTGATCCACTGAGGCATATATGAACTTACTTGACTGGCTGCGCGTTGCTACTCACGAACTTTATTTGGAATATGAGATCTTATTTTGCAAGCAGTTATAAATAATTACAAATTCGGATACATACTTGTTATCTTTAAATACATGATAAAAATATATACATTGGCCTTTATAGTGTAGAATCACACTAAATTGCCATGAGCTTAATTTTATGTGTTGTATAATTATTTGCCTTTACAAGAATCAGCAATAGAGTTTCCGAGTTGGTTCCTAAGTTGCACAAAATTATAGATATTCTTGTAATTGTTAAATCCATAATCTGAATTAGACATTTTAATTTGATTAATAAATCGTGGTATAATTTTGGAACGTTCGCATTATCAGTAGTTGCTTGCAACAACTCTCGCCCACGTTCTGATCTGAGGTCACCAACTTTCATTCATAAACCCAAACCAACTCAAAGAAATTGAGTGCAAAATATTTAATTATCTTGCTCTAAATTTTAGTTAAGTACTCTGTTGTTTTGTTTTAAATTTAAAATGTTTTTGAATATCAAACAGAGTCCCATCCTATAGGCTACTCAGTACCTACTCACTTAACTATTGTGTTAGAATGATATTGATTATTAATGATTCTGATATTCACCGAATTTGTTGCTTTCATATATTTTTTAATATACGAAATCTTTTAAAAGGTATAAAAGTATCAACTTGTAACTATTTATTTATAGTTCTAGTACAGCTTATTAAACTTATTAAAATAAGGCGTTGGTTTTAAATAAATTATACTTTTATCCTACTTAATGATAAATTGTTTTCTGTCTTTTTGCTATAATACCATTAGCTGTTTTATTGTTTTTAATATCTTATAGAAGTAAAAAAATGTTATTACTCTATTAATAGATTTTACTACCTACTTATATGGTTTAGGATTTTTCTACATTGTATTACTGGGAACCTTATTATTATTGGTACGCGCTCAAACCATGTCATATTTCGATATTATAATAGCTAGCTAGATGATTTATAATTTATACAGAAAACGTTTTGGCTATTCGAACGAGACTCTTATAAATTGTTAAATCATCTAACCCGACAACTTTGGCCGTGGCGTCCAAAACTTCCCGTCGTTCGTTGACACGTGCCTAACCTGTTTGGGCAAGTTTTTCTCAATGGCCGCTTCCTTTGTGAGAGTAAACATATTCAAATGGTTGCGATTAATTCATGGCTAGATAGTACCTTTTTATGAATGGCTGCAACTGTGTGGGTGTTCGTGGATGCATACACACATATACATACATATTTGCATACTGGCATAGGCGTGCCACGTGCTGACTTCGTTCCAAGCACAGTTACCTATTCAATATTCGAGAAGTTAATTTTAAATGGTAATTTTATGAATTTTACACGATGTGAGTTGGAAATGTAGATCTCATCCGGTAGAACTTAATCGGCCCCGTTCCTTAATGAAATACTTGCTGTTGAAGTTGAAGCTGATATTACTATGCAAGAATTAGCATAGCCAAAGGTTCTGAAGTTTGAAATTAGGTGTTCAATATAAACGGAGTATGGAATCCTAAAAGACAGAATAATATTGCGTAAATACGGAATAATTTCAGGTGCCACTACATTTCACTATTGCTAGGACAGACTTTGTTTGTGATTTTTTTTTACATAAGACAATAAAAAAATAAAAAGCAGAAGTTTTCAAGTTGCTATTTTCCTGCTCGTATCTGAACAATGTTAAGCTCGACCCTATGCTCGACCACAACGAAACTTTCTTCGACTAGAATAACATTTAAGTTTTCCTAACAATAGAGGCTTAATAGTAAATATTTATTAGGCTCCGTATATTGTGGGATCGCGTGCCCGAGATGAGTGTTCATTCCGTCATTTCCGGCCATCTGTCCTTTGTCTAGCCTATGTTGAAACCAAGAAGAATCGCTGCTAATTTATAATCGTCACTTTGTACTGACTCATGTTTAGATCATGTCTTTGATGTATTGTTTTTCTTTGCTGATCAACTCATTTTCTGGTTTACCAAGTCAAATTTCATCTGTGCGTTTCGAGATATAAGCCCCTGGCATATTTCCTAGTTTAATTACTAAGCTAACCTAAAACTGTAGTTTGTTTGATATTACAATTTTGTACTATCAACGCTCATGTATGTAGTAAGTATGTAGTAACATATATCGGCCCCCTTATTACCTAACTAGCAAAAGCAAAGCGATAGCGAAAATTGTACAAAAATCGCTGATTGCTTGTCAAATTCGTATTACGTGAAGTGAATTTCAAAGGAACTTTGACGTTTCAAAGCGAATATTGTACAATTTTCGCTATCGCTTTGCTTCGGCTTTGCTATTGCTTTTACGTAATCAGGGGGCAGGATGATAGTTTGACTCTCCTTTCGTAGTCACCAAGTAATATATAGATTTATCATAATAAATCTATGAAGCAATACGAGTTCTTTAGTTGAGACAAAATTATTAATACTTAGTATTCCGGGAATTGTAAAATTGACAGATCCCTTCATACATCATCCATCATAATTTTCCATTCAAATCTACAGGCAAATAAAATGCTTGCATAATTTTTGCTATTTTCCTCAGATATAGATAGTATAAACTTAGATGCAAATACATCATTATAAGAGTGCAATAGCGTGCGTTGGCGGGTTGTATGATGCAATGCGTTTGCGCAATTCGCACATCATCTCGGATTATCGATATAACAGTGATAATTGCATGGCGCCTACCTTTTTTCGCAGTCTGTAGGTGGACCATGTTGCGCAAGATATTGCGGTTTTTGATGTAATCTGTTATCTTCGGATAATGTTTTGGAAATGTATGTCAGCCAGCACCTGTTCATATTTTGGTATCTTGTTTCCAGAGTTTACCCTAAGCTTGTGAGTTTTACTGTCTATTTCAGAGTTTGATATGTATTAACTTACAAACGCTACTTAGAAAGTTTTTTTTACTAGTTAGTATGAGGCACATAATTAGAATAAATAAATGAGTAGCTTCTTTGGCCGACAAGACAAGACAGTGTTATAATACTATTCCTTGTTAACACAGTATCTGAGGGCAGATCTATTAAGAGGCGGATTTTTGTAACTGATGATTTAATGCTATATTTCTCAATATAATCAAAATAGATAGACTTACTTGACCATTGGAAAAATTGGCTATAAGTATGATAAAGTTTACTATGAGTATGTGTAATGATGAAAAATACCAAAATTATAAATAAATAATCATAAGTTACAAAATATCTAATTCATAATCAAACACCATATTCCCTTCTAAGAACACTAGTTATTAGCATTTGTCAAATAAACATTGGAGTTTATTCGTGTGTTGTTTTGTTTTGATTGGCGACATCACGATGGAGATGGCTAGCTTGAGACTCATTGGCCTCGATTCTTTGGCGCCGCTTCAAAAAGGTTATTCAAATTTTTATATTACGGTACCATGACAACATGGCCACTAAACCTGTTAGTTATTGTTTAGTATAAAAATTGTAGTATGTGAATTTCCTGTCAATTGATTTGGTAACAATTGTGTGCTCGGTAGAGCAAAAAATGTTTTAGTTTATATGAAAGTTTAAGAGCTTTTTGAATTTCATAATATGTATTTTTTGTTTATCAGAGTGGCATTTTTATCGCCTATCAAATGTCTAAAGATAAGATAATAATATCATGTATGTAGATATTGAGATGATAGATACGTAGTGTGACTTACTCTCGAGAGACAGTGTGTGCGGTATCCATTATAAAATCGCAAGCCAAAGCATTATAATCTATCACTATTTATAATTTCTATCTATATTAATTAGTAATTTTTCTAAATAATATTTAAAGATTTAGAATTGTAGGAGTAATTGCAATTTTAGCTTGAATTGTATTTTCTTTATTTATTTAGGTATATTAAAATCTGATAAAACTAGGTATACGCTAGCCTAATTTACGGCCTAATCAACCTCCGTTGCGACGCTAAAACAAAATGAGTTCTAATAGTACCTACCCAAATTTCCAAAAAACCTGCAGCTACATAAATATAAAAACTTAATAAATTTAATTTCAAGTCCTCAGTAACTGTATTTTTAGATGTCACTTCTTATTTTTCGAGTTTACCTAAATTAAATAAAAATAAACATTCTGTTTTACCTACATGTTTCTATCTTGGTCTTTTTAATTTCCAGTTATATCTTCCATTTAGAGAAGGTAATTTAGTAAAATGGGTAAATGATAATCCTAAACTTTATTAAAGTAGGTTAATGAAGGCACATTAATGGAGAAATTAGAAAATTTAACCTACTTAGGTAACACAGTATTTGCAAGTATTATATTCCTAAGTAGGTATTTATTTATAGGAAGGAACACGCAGATTGCAGAATTCTTGGTACCTTTCTCCTTTAGCTGCCTGGTTACGCAGGTACCTTAACGATCGCAATTGATGTCTTTCTCTATCCCTAGACAAAAAAATCTGCATTAAACTGACTATATCCTTCCTCATAATATAGGTTTTTGTAATATTTGAGTCACATTATTAATTGGGAAACTTTTTGGTTACATAAAAACACTAACAATGGCGAATTGCAAGAGCCTCGTGCTTGAGTTATGGCGCGCGCCCACGTGCACCTTGCTAGAATGATCTTACATCGCAATGAGGAGGATAAAAGAGTAGTATAATGAATCAGTATTCTATAACTGAGTCATTACTCATTATCAACGTGTTGCCAAAAACTGACCCCAAGGAGTCGTCAAATTCGAGAGAGGATCTGGTGCCCGGCGCTCACCATTTGTAAATTTAAACTTCCGAATATTAACGTTTGACAAAAACCAATATGTTTATGATCCCAATGATTTTACATCTGAGGGTATAAGTATTATTTTTTTTTAAATATATTTTTTTTCACATTTCTCACTTCTATCTCTACTAGCTAACGGTCTACCTCTGCAAAGGGTAACCCTAACTAAAGGCTTCTTACATTGTAATCTAGCTTTTAGAAGACAGAGGCATCTGCAGGAAAAAATAACTTTGCAACAACACTAAGTTACATTTTAATAGTAGGTTCCTAAAGGAATAAACTTTTATATTACACTAAGGCAAAGAATTAGTTAAAGATCACAATAAGTCAACTACTCACTTCCGCCGTTAACTGGCTAACCGCTTTATTAGGCATCTAGGGCAACAGCAATCACAAACCGAGGTTTATTATTTTAATTGGCATATCATATTAAAATAATGTACCTACCTAGTTGTATACTATATTATTATTATGAAACAAAGGTTAAGCGGGGGCGTAACAAAGAGTTGGGCGGACCTGCCACTGGGTGCCACCTCCCCCCCTCTCCCTATACTCCCCCTCCCTGCTGCGCTTGCGCATTTTCGCAATCGCAATAAAAAACTGTGGCAAGGTTGTTACGTAAAAAAGTTGCAATAGGTAACGTATGAAAAATAAACCATTGCAGTGGCCGCTGTATCCCATTGAGAAGATCTAAAACATCTATAAAAACACCTGTCACATACTCGTGCAATACCAATATCATGCATAATAATATATTATATTATTCCGTGCCAGCGCTCTTACCACTGGGCCATCGGGTCAATACTTCTCCATAATATAATCCGTTAGGATATTTTCCTTAAAACATTGGTGAGGGATTCAGCTTTGCTTTATATTATAGCATAGATTCCTCCGAGTAATTGACCCGGTGGCTCAGTGGTAAGAGCGCTTGCAGAGGTCGTAAAGGAATTTTTTCCATGAAAATGGTCAGGGCATAGATTCATACTTAGATGCATATATCAGCTGCATCTGTAAGAGTCGACTAAGGAACTCAGGCATTCTCTCAGGTGAGCTAGCAACTTGTCACTGTTGATTAACATCTATCCCCGCTATGCTAAATGTGGCTTTGGTATCTCCCCTATGATCCTGCTGTTCTAGCTGGCCCATTTCAGGAACACAGCCCTGTCTATATGTATGTATGTTTAGGCGGTAGTGCACTTCTGCCTAACCTCTTTGGGGGATAATGGGCGTGACTATATGTATGTAGGTAATAGATTAGTTGAGTTTGGACTCAACCTAAGTAGGGTGCAGTTGGTTAATTAGATCATTGAAATTGATAGAGATTTGGTTATCTGGCGGCAAAACCGAAACAGTTGTTACATAGATGATTATGACACAAACCCAAAATAAATGGCAAAAAGTATCGTAGCGATTGGCTAATCGTTATAAAATTTCGGTGTCGATGTACTTGGTGAATAAAGTCAACAAGGAACGTGGAAAAGAATTTTTGAGGACCATTATCATCCAGATCGAGCAAAGAGATGGAGAGAGTAAAAGGTTTAGATCCTTTGATTGATTTAGGTTTGGATATTGACAGAACCAATTTTTGACCAAATCTGTCTACCACACAGAGGATATCCTAGGTGCGAGTTACCAAGTAATTGTAAGAAATAATTTCATTTGGAAAGTACTTAACGGTCTTACAAAAAGAAAATACACACCGTAGAAGGCAGTCGAAATTGTCGGGGTAAACATTAATGATTTTATCCTATTTACCGTACGGATTAACATATATATTCTTTAAAAGTCCACGCTAACCGACCGACCACATAAAGCGTCGATTCGCCGTCGACCACTAATTGCGAGCGACACTAGACAAATATTTCGCCTTTTATGGTAGCGAGGGTATTAAGTGTACTGATTGGTAAATAAACAGAGTAGGTTCAGGATCGTATTTTCCACTAGAGAGAGATACTATTGTTGGGATTTATAACTTTTGTATGTAGCAACATTATGGGCCTTACTCATAATAAAACTTTATTAGGTTAACCAATGCTTAATTTGACATATAGGTATATTCAATACATTTCGCTGTCAAATGTGGTGTTTAACTTTACACACGGTATATAAGTAACGCCCTAGGTTTGACAGTTATCTGTTTGTCGAGTTTCTCGCGCGCTCTGTCGTTTGGAATATCAATAACTGAAGCTCCTGTACCGACGTTGTTGGCGGAATCGTCGATAGTCGACGGAGCCATTTATATTTTAAAAAGTTGAATTTGAAGCTCCTGTATTTACTTCTTTCTCCGTGCTCCTAAGCAACTAGCAAGCCTTATCACCAGCTGAACGCTGCAAAGATATGTTGCTACGACAACGACATGTGATATCCACCAATCATATTCATTATTGATGCATTTATAGTAAAGAACGAATAGCATAGCAATAGGTGGAATGGAAGCCTAAGGGTTGTCTCATGCTGGTTTTCTGGTATTTTGGTTATTCCTTGGTATAGATTATGATTGAAAACTAAAGGTAAAACAAGTTCATAAGGTCAAGCTCTTCAGTTTTTTTTAGATTTGTAGGTAGGTTTCGAGGACAATTCTTATCTTCTCCAAATTATCTTAATAATAATATTGTTGGGTTTCTTTTGTTTTCTACCCACAGCTCTATAATAAATTATTAAATTAAATAATAAAACATTAATAACATTTCGTCTCTCCTTGCCAGTGGCTAAGCACAATTATTATAAGATATTTGGGTCCAATTTTGGTATTATATGCATCCTTACATAGTTTTTAATCGCAAATGTGAGATGAGTCAGCCTTGATCTGTGATTAGAGACTATTAGCATGCTGGGCCTGAGCATGGCGTCTACCAAACGACCCCGTGGGAGGTGGGAGGACCCGCTCCGCTATTGTCTTACAACACGGTATAGCATTATAATAGCTGCTATTGCACACTATTTATGTAAATCCATTTGAGAATTCAATTTGTCGCCACTAATGTATTCATGGGATATAAGTATCCGTGAACAATTCTGAATCTTGTAACAACCTGTCAACGAGCTAGGATATTAAATAAACTGCTCTTTAATGTCCTAGCTTTGAACACAATTCATTTATATATAAGGCATGTTGCCCATTGTAAACACGAATACTGAATTGGTACTTTTTAGTAAAAAGTAGTATTAGGAACATAATTTAGTGATATCTGATTGTCTTTCCCCCTAACTCTACCATTCAGTTTTTCAACCTTTAAGTAGAGATACGATGAGTACGAAAGATTCGAATTATCTTTTTATTAGTGCCTTAACTACATGTTCCCGTATATTATAAGTAGATATCAGTATATTGTATGTCGGATAACAGTCCACTTAGTTTCATGTCACGTCTGTTGATCGATGAATCTAATTTAGTCTCAGCGCAGAGAGGCGACAAAAACTACCATTGTAAGCAATATTAGGCTTGATACAATGATACATATTCCACATTACCATCGTCAGTTATTGCATTGATGAAATATAGTGTTGCACTGCATGATTAGTGAATGCAGATGATAAGTTCGATCGCGAAGTGGCTTCGGGTCAAGGTTCGGAACAGCTTCCATTTGTCGAACATCCTTATGGACGGCCGGTGGTGCTAAAAGATATCCTGGTTTATTGTTTACCTGTCATAGTAATATATGGTGAGTGTAAGCCGATGTTATCTCTCTCTCTCAAGCCGAGCACGCGGCTATCGTCGTCGATAACCAGCATAGGTATGAATATTAGTCTCAGTCTGAGTTATCGCGGCTCGGCGCGCGTGCGCACACTTCCGACCGTTTTATTGGTGTCGGCGCCACTGACAACTTTCTCGCCGCACAGACAATGACACTCAAATTGGAAATCCGAAATTATTTTTATAACGCAGCCATCGGCAGAACAATCGCTGATAGATTGCCTGGTGATCGCCTATTACCGATTCTGTCGTAAGTTCCGAGGGCGAAGCCACTTAACGCGGGAGCGATACTCGAAGTTATTCCGGCTGTTTGCTCGTTACCGTGGAGTAGGTACTTCTAACGAAGGCACCCAAAAACGTTCCCACAGTCGTCGATCACTGCTGTAAAAAAGCAAGTGTCTACGAATTAACACATCCGTGCGTTGTGTGTATACGAAAACACTCGGTGGCCCGCGAGGGCTCTCGTGCTGATGGAGAGTTGTCGGTGGACGCTGACGCCACTGCACACCCGACTTTACGCGTAAGATAGTTGTTCGATGTCTTTAATTTACTTTAATTTAAAATACTCGAGATTATACTCGCCGTATTGAAGGGCCATTGAGTAATGATTGCCAGTCAAGACTAGTGCCGAGGATTGTTTGAACGCGCTATGAATAGAAGCCCCAATGTCTAACAGCGTTGTTCAATGTTGTAAACACAAACTTTTATTAAGTAGGACTGGGTACTCGACGTGTTCAGTATGCACGTGAAGTGCGACGCAACTCTCGGTCGCGACAGTTACGTTAACTTACTAATTCTGAACGCAAACACACAGTTTGTGTGTGAAACTCAGCCCAGTTCAAATCGGACACACTCGTTAATGCACAGAGTAAACTGCACTTAATCTTTCACTTTGTACCGCTTAGAGAGAAATTAACGAAGAAATGCAACACAAACATCGACTCAATGTCCGGCATATTAGCGGTTTCATTGCTGATTGCGGGAAAAGTCCAGTGAGCTTTGTGTCGGGCGAGTGTTTGTTTATGTCGGTACGTCACGCGGTGGCCGTGGGAATGATTACACATTCACTTTACCCGTACGAAGTTCAATTATATTCTGGGACATCTATAGGGACTTCTATTCCAATTAAAAATGTTTCCTTTCATGTTGAGGTTCTGACGACACTTATAAGAAAGGTTTTGCAAAATGCATGATTGGTAGTCTGCTGATGAGCATATACAAAATCTTCGTGACGTCGGAACTTTTATACTCAATAGAATCGCAATAGCTACCATGAGTTTTCTTAAAGCATACTGAATTCCAGTCTCTGGAATTCCAAATCTATTTTTCGTTTATTTCACAGTGCAATCAGTAGCTAATAATAAGGTTAGCCGCGACATCGAGCGTGGCCAGAAGGCGCGAATAAATCAGCATTTGCCGGTAGATGGAAGGTTTAATTATTGATTTATTGTGCTGTGGTTTCGAGCAAGGCGCCAGCTAATTGGCCCTAGTCGCGTGACACAGCCTCTATGCAAGAATTATGGAGACAAAATCGTCCAATATTGAACACAACACGCCTGCATTGTTATTTTTATCGTGTCGCTTCAGAAGTCCAATTAATTTCGTAGCTAGGAATGTGGCCTTTAATGTCTTGGATATTTAAAGTAAAGCTTTTTGGTATTAGAATTTAGTATTTAATTGTTTATAGTAATTTTGATTCAAATGCCTATTGGCACTTGTCGCATGCAATAGATCATCATCATCATCAGCCTATTGCTGGACGTAGGGCTCCCTCAGAGCACGCCAAAAGGCTCGATCTGCCGTTTTAGCTATGCAGTCACTATCAGCCGCCCTCTTCAAGTCGCTCCATGCAATAGATAAGCCTGTCGTAATCAGTCCATATATTCTTTACGAGTAGTAAGTAAAGATAACAATATTAAATCGGGACTAAGTACACTCAGGTACACTAAGTACGCACAAAATAATTGAACAATAATTTTGCAGTCCAGTCTTTCATAACTTCCATGAGGCAGAATACAAAGCTCGCGTTCAGCAACAAAACGAAGACAAACTATTCTGTTTGCTCGCGACATCGGTACTTCCGATAGTTACGTGGAACAAACAGACACTGGTCGTGTGAGGAGTTTCGCGGCGCTGCCCGCGCGGCTCGGCGGTGAACCGAATGTACAGGACAAATAAAACGAGATACTCGCCAAGTTAAGATTGTGCACATGTGATAGATTTGCTTCGAAGTTTGCTAGTTCATTTTGGTTAAAAGCTTCGGTTAAATAAGTGACGTTGCTATGCGACAGTTGAATTCCAAAAATTATATTGTGAAGTCATATAAAAATGTAAGAGCTTGAAATTTAGCAAGACATTTATTCCATCCACCAATAACACCAATCTTTCTATTTGTTAGAAATTATTGGAAATTACACACCTAAATATGACTTATTAAAATAATTGTCAAGATTTTGTTTAAACACCCACATAGCAGTTCAGGGTTAGCTGCCGAGACATTCGAAAGGAAATCGCTAAACAGTTCATTCTGATATGATATTTACTTTCAATTATTCCAAGTATAAGCGAAAATAATTGATAGAAAATATCGTGAGATGGTAGATAAAATCTCATAGCTTGCAGTAGATCGCCGCAAAATGGTCACAAAACTTCGTCAGTGTGAGCACGCACTCGGGCCTCGTTTCAATATTTTAGTAGCGACGCAAAGACAAACACAACTCCTTTGTTGGAGGTCAAACCTATGTGAAGAGAGTTTCCGTGTCACTCACTCGCTGGCTTGGTGACACATTAGCGTAGACATGGTTGACAAATATTTTTTGTTCTCCAATGATCACCATTAGCTGGGCATGGCTAGTAAACTTGACATATTTTGGATGTTTGTTTATATGACATTCTCGGAGAACTATGTTTGTGCCGCGACCGACACCTCGATGGGAAACAATTCGATTTTCAACTACTTTAGTGCCCGATAACTGTCCGGTATTCGAGTCGTCAAAACTCTCACATTTTACGACGTAGCGAGATGTTAAATGAGATTCATAGCTTCGATAGGACTGGCCTCAGTTTATTGATAGAGATAAGAGTCGGCCGGCTTCAGAAATAGGCATCGAGCTAGTCACGTCGGTGTTATAGGCATCGATATGATCGCAATCATTCACTATAAACAAATATTTTGATTGGCTTATCTGCTACAAATTACGCGTGATAGCATCACACGCGGCAGCGGCGGTGTCCTGACATAATCAGAAAAGAAAATTAATAAGCAATTACTCTATCTATGAATCGATATCGAAAAGAGATCAGTGTTATTCTGTATAGTATCGATATTAAATAGAAACGCTTGAATGTCATCAATATCTCGTTAATAGCAGGCTGTGGGGTCTATAGTTTGTAGCCATTTTATGTCTTCTCGATAACACAGTATCAATAGGTATAATGTTGATAAAAGTCACCGACGCTATAAAGAACATCACTTAGCGACATAAAATTTAAACAATATGTTGTTTGATACCCACTTTGGAAATAAAATGTATACTATACACATAAATTACCTATTTATAATTGTTTTGAATATTAGGTAAGTAATGTAAACCTATTTAAAAGGGAAAAAAAGAATGTTCATTGTAAATAATTGATATTTTAGTATCACCATACAAAGTTTTACTAATGTAAATGCTACTTTAAGGAAAATGTTTCATTCATATGGAGATCTGTTCTTTAATCACATAATGTTAAGATTTCACGTTCTGTAACAAATAAGCATCATTACTTTATTACAGTTTTGAACAGAATCGCCATGTGAAGCGACTGCGGTGCCTAGATCATAACATAAGTTATGGTATGTAATAAAATTAAATGTAAAACATTTCTCTTTTTCATGTAATCTTCATAATTTATACACATTTTTAGTTTGCGACGTGTATCGGCGCCTGCGGGCGTGCAGCCTCGGTACACAAACAACTTGTACCATCTCAAATAAAAATAAATCTACATTCGACATTGCAAGTTGTCCGTGCATACTTTAGATATTCAATATCTTCCGATATGTCAAAAGCAATATAAATCTTGTCGCTGATATTTTAATTGCGTGACCTGAATTGATTTGGTCAATAAATTAGATTAAAAAATATATCACCTTGCTACAAGTTTGTTTTCTCGCGGTCCAGTTATTCTATCATCTTCCTACACATAAAACATTGTGTGGACATTCATTGCGTAACGGAATATGATTTAATTTAATTAGCTTGCCAGAAGTAAATGTCAGTGAGTCAAGATCTAGTCGCATTTGGCTCATATGATCTATTGCCGTTGCTCTTCACTCATATTCATAAATTAGTCTAACCTTAGCCAAAACGTAAATGTGTCGTGATTTTGCCAGCTGGCTTTTAATGATTTCAAAATTGTGAGTTATAGATTGAAAAAGTAATGAGTGATCATATCTATCACTCTCTATTCAATTTTGGGTAATTGATTGTAAAAGGTACTATAAAATTATTAATAAAGAAAATGGAATAAATTCTTCACCCGAGTGGGAATCGAACCCACGACCACTGCAAATGTGCCAGCCGCTCTAACCACTAAGCTACCGGGTGTAAAAGGTACCTAAAGAACGTGCAAAGAAAACATTTGTACAATTTCCAATAAATGCAATCAATGAATTGAGTGTAGATCTGTTATCACCTCACGGAGGGTTGAGATTATTTATCGATGGAAGCATTTCCCAAACCTCTTGTTTTGAATTTTCGAAAAATATTGACGAGACTATGGTGAGCAAAATTTGGCACATTTCATGAACATTTAAGAGAAACTGATGGGGAATATAAATCTAGATGTGTCATATAATACGAATAAAAAAGTTATTTGTACATACATAGCGACTAGTAGCATATTTGAATCAAATAAGTAGCTAATTTACCTTACAAGGCCAATGAAAATTTCTGAAAACTGCGTGATACTTATATAAATCGCGTAGTATAACATATTTATGAAGATAAACTACTTGTATTAATTCACTGCGGCTCAGGTGCGTTCAAACTACAATAAATACACCTTATCGCAAATCACCTCATCTCAACGACCCGGGATTTATTCATGACCATCATATGCTTAACCCTGCTTACATTTATCATCGATATGTATGTTCTATGTGTACGAGACACTAATGGTAATGAGCGTGAAAAAGATTAGGAGTTAAGTAATAAGTTTATTTGTTTGCATGTTACTTTTTCACACTTAATTTAGGTACTCAACCACTCTTTTTGAAATTTTGTATACATAAAGTAGGTTTCTGTAATCCACGCGGACGAAGTTTAATATAGTTTGGTATACATATTTAGATTTACTAGATTCATTTCATATTTTAAATAAAGTCTATCTAAAGCACATCGTCATAAATGGCAAAATAACAAAACAGACCCTATAGCTCTTCTGAAACGGGGGATTATTTATCTCTAAAGTTATCTTAATTGTAGCAAAATGGCAAATTTAAATACTGTCATTTGTTTGGCCTACTTTTTAACATTTTCATCAGATCCCGGCGCAACTGTATCTCAAAACTCAGTCAATTAAATTAAACTGGCCAGCGATAGCGCCTTCGCGCCAGATACCAGGTTTTCCCATACAAATGTTATTTATTGCTGTGTAATTTGTATTTGTATTATTGTATCGAGCCTAGATTTATTGACTACGAGCGTTTGATGACGCCGCGGGACGCTGCCGTTTGCCAATGATCGATATATTTGTAGTTCCATTGATGCTTATTGTGTATCTATAGATTATTGTCTACCTACGTATCAAGGACCACTTTCTTGTGTGAACCTAAGATAAGGTAGGATCAAAAGACCTATTACTTCCATTGATTATGCTTGGGAATAATTTATTTGCCATGTCTTAGAAAAAAACGTGGCAAACACCCTTAACAACAGACCTGACGGCAAACGATCGCAGAACATGAGGAAAACCTGGAGAAAATTAAAGCACGAAGATGAAGACCAAGCGGGTTAACTTAAAACTGTGTAGGCCCCTCAGCCCTATCCAGGGGGCATAGGAACTTAAGTCAAGAGAAGAACATACCATGTAAAATCGCTTTATAGTTGGCAAAATATTTGATATAATAATAATCACTAAAAATATATCTCTCCCTGTCCATCTGGGTCCTCATTAATACATTTGAAATGATTCCAACTAAGAGCTATCTCATGACATCATCGACATACTGTAATGTAGCTGTAATAAATAATCAGATTAATTCCCGAAAGCCAGAAAAATTGCGGAACCGTCAAAATAATTTGAAGATTACTCAAGAATTCGCTACCCCTTGCTAAAGGAAAATCCTTACAAATCACAATGTCAAATTTCGATTTCCAACGCTCTGAGGGATTAACTCTGTGATACTTTCTTGTCTGAACTTTTGTACCGCGACAGTTCCATTGTACTTCTTGTTTTCTTGGCTATTATTACTATTCGAGACCCATGTCAAGTCATCCACATATGATAGTTTCATTGAATGTTCTCCTACATTTGATTGTTTACATGCATCATCCATCAGGGCAGGACTTCCTCTTTGAGATCAATTTACTCATTACAATGCAACCGATGTAATATGCATATATAATTGATATGGGACTTGTTTTTATTCATAATTAATGAGAACAATGCTAGTATCGTTTTAATAAATATTAAGTGCGTGCATAATGTAGATGAATTGACGCCCATCGTCCTTGTTCATGGTAGAACTATTAGATACTTTTAGGTTATGACACATTTTAATAAAAATCCAGTTGAAAGAGAAATAATGTGTGTATTTAATACTGTACCTACCAACTCATGACGAGCTATTATAAGCTTTTATTTAGTTTCACCAGTCCCGTTGTCTGTAACCAAATCTTGCAAGTTAAATTTGATTCACTTCCCGGTTTCCGATTGAGCCGAAATTTTGTATGCATGTATAAATCGGATGACAATACAATATTATAATGACATATTATAGCTGATCTGATGATAGAGCTGGAAGGTGGCCTCCGCAATTAAACGACGCAAGCCCATCGAGTTTGGGCTCGTTTGATTCGATCAGTTCATTTTATTAACAAATAAAAAAAACTTGTTTTTCAAAAGAGATAAGCTCGCTTTTATACTATTTCTTTTACAACTTATTGTCTATGATAAAAAATTATGTGTACAATAAAGAATACTAAGGTTTTTTAAATTTTACTTTATTTTAGCTTATTTCATTGCACTGCGTTAGGTACGTAACTATCCACTGGTGATCCGTGACAACTAATACTGTACGTAGCTAAATATTCAGATAAATCAGTAAATAGTACAAACTGATCAACTCAAGATCGTAAATAATCAAAATCTTCCAAATATAACGTTGAAATGTTCTACCTGCACGACCGGGCGACCCTTGAAATAGAATAAAGGCAACCAAAGAAGTGCTAACTCGTCCCTCTATCTCCGTGTATCTTAGCGATGTCAAACGAATTTTTACTGAATCTTAAAGGCGTCTCAATTTCACTATATCATATGAGTACGCAGTTAAATCTCTGCATTCGACACAGGCTAGCTTAGCACGCTTTAATACGCTTTAAACTCAATATACTACTCATAACAAAATTATAGCATAATGTTTGATTACGGAACTTATGATATATTCGATCAGGCTCGAGGAAAATAGAATTTGTGGCATAGCGATACTACACATGAGAAAAGATCTAAAACCAAGAGTCAAACTGAAAGAATAATCAAAATGAGTACAGGGTTCTTGGGAATACCCTTTGATAATATATTTAGTTCTCATACCAGTGATGTTTTTTCGTTGCTCACCCTTAAACGATAGGGTAATGTGACGTCTAGTACATCTTTTGCTGATAAAATGGCTTTACCAGTGACACCAGAAATGATTCGCCCGTTCCCAAAGGCACCACCACGCAAAAATAAGTTTATGCCAAAAAAAATGGGACATCAATGTAAATTTTTTTGCATCTTTTATTGGAGAGTTACATGTGATTGGTCTAAGAATTATATAAGTTGTTCCAGTTGTTTATGCTTTGAGTTTTTTCAGTAGTACATATTTTAATGTATTTCTACGTGAAATAAGTGTCCCGAGGTCAGTATGCTACACGCGTCAATGTGCATTTATGCATGAAAAATGCAGTCATATTATACTCAACTCTTGTACCCTAATATTATTGGTAAACCAGACACTTCCCCAGGTATCGTCTTCTCATGGAGATAATAATCTATCATGATGATGAGGTAGATTCCGATAGTTTTTCCGTAGTTGACAGACCAAAAATCACCTGTATACGGCTTAACGGTGATGTATTTCATCATATAGTTTATTTCTAAGTATTCACTGTACTATCTGGCCATGCAACTCCGTTCGTTTCAATACGGCTTAACGGTGATACACTACAGAATACAACAATAGATGTAAAGTATTATAAAGATCTTATCTCTATAAGAGATTTTACGTATAATCTTCAATTAACTTTCTTAGCTCTAACTCCTCTGTAATTTTCCAATCACGAAAGCATATTTATTGTATTTTGCTATCGATGTTCCACCTTTTAACGCCTTGGTCACTTTATACCTTCATCACATTATTCTTTCGACACGGTAGCACTAATTGGATAAGAAATTTGAACAAAAAGGTCCCAAAAAACCAAATTTTATTGTTAGGATTGAGGAAATTGTATAGCTTAAGTTAAATATAGTCTCCATAAAATAACAAATACTTATTTATATAACTACTTTGTTGGTTGGATAGTGGGTTTCTATTTTTCTGAAGTGGGCTGCTTCTGGGACCTGGCGGCTGGTAGAATTTCAACTGAAATAAATCCCATAACTTCTAAGGGTAAATTTTTCCAAACGTCAGATAGCCTACCAGAAGAATAAAGTTGATGCTGTCTCAATCAGGACCAAGTTAGAGAAAGACAGCATCAACTTTATTCTTCTGGTTATCTGGCGTTTGGAAAAATCAGCAATAAGTTGTGTAGTCATTTTATAACTTGCAAAATTCCTAACCTTCAATTTATTTAGCCTGTCTGCTACTCATGAACTCGCATCTAAAACCACATCACTTCACTTAAAAACCTTTAAAGGCCCTCCGTTAATCCAATTACTAGACGAATGGTAGATGACAGCAGACGAGGCCCTAAACGGTATATGAAGGGATCGTAATTTTGAGGCGCAAAGGGATTCCATTTAACATGTGAATTGGTTATGTCAGGCGGCGTCGTCATTAGATGCGCGAGCGCAGGCACCCTGTCTCCATCTAACGTAACACGTCGCTGATTGATGGGCTGGGTGCTTTCATACAGGGGGTTACGTTCAGGATTTAATGAATATAATAGAAGACACTGTGTATATTCTAAAAATAGTACTTATATAATATAGAATTACATACGATGTACCTAATAAGGGCATTGTTTGAGTATCAGAACAGCAAGTACTTTGGTAGACCTACATTACGAACGAACTTATCAATTATAGTTGAAATACAGTCAAATTTAGAAATTAAAAACAAAGATGTAGGAGTAAAGAAATAGGCATATAAACCAATTTATTTCTCAAATATACTTTATAGATAAGCCTAAAACGTGCAAAAATCCTATATAAAACATAATAAAAGTTAATTAAACTTACTTAATCTTGCGATAATATGAAATGCACAAAACTGCAGTTTACAAGAAGGTATACCTAAGTATTAAATAATAACGGTGAACATTTCAAATCATCCTGTGAATAATGAACCAGTATTGGTGTTTAACTAGCAGTTACTCAAAACAAAATTTGATCATGATTGATGGACTAATGATATTAAAGTAAACAAGTGAAGAAGGTGTACAATCATCGCCTCGAGCTCTTCGTCTATAGGCGTTGGCCAATAACTGTATTCACTTCACTTAATTTTATCATATATCAAATAGTTCATTCATATGAATTATTTGTAATAAATCTCGCATTCCTATGAGATTGGGCGTTTAAAATGTGTAAATTTCACATTCCTGATTACATTTTAGGTAACTTATCACAGATTTTATTTATAACATACCTATCCCACTATTGATGCATTACATATCATCATCATGATCAGCCTATTGCAGTCCACTGCTGGACGTAGGCCTCCCCCGGGGCACGCCACAAGACTGCCATGGGGGTATTTGCCCATATTCACCACATTGGGCAGGCGGGTTGGTGACCGCAGTTTATATTTTTGATTATGTTGTCAACACGGGAGGCGATGCTACCCACTTCCCGGAAACCCTTAATCGCCTCGTACGATACCCACGGGCGGACATGGGGTGGTACGAATTCTACTCTGCCGGCACCAGCGGCGGACAAAGCATTACATATCATTATCATCATCATCAGTCTATTGCAGTCCACTGCTGGACGTAGGCACGTTACAAGACTGCCGTGGGGGGTATTTGCCCATAGTCACCACGCTGTGCAGGCGGGTTGGTGACCGCAGTTTGTATTTTGGACTATGTATGTTGTCAAAACGGGAGGCGCTACTGCCCACCTCCCGGAAACCCTTAATCGCCTCGTACGATACCCACGGGTAGACATGTGGTGGTACGAATTCTATTCTGCCGGCACCACGCGGCCATGAATGTAAGAAACCGTTAAAGTAAGATAAGTAGGTTGATAATAGAAAAATGTTTTTAAATCTGCAGTAATGCACATAATTATATACTTATATGGTGAGGGCAAAGTATTACAACAAATGGACTGTGAGGTCCTAATATATTAAAATTAAGCAATAAATGACACCAAATCCTAAAGAATTGAATCACAGGTTTCATTAGATAAGACGTGATTCACACTTCCGGCCGCGCCGCGGCGGAACAATCGCTGTCCGTCTCGCATCTAACGCGTACCTTTATATTATAAGCTATTAGGCGTCCCGACTATTACTGTGTCCATATCATAATACGGGATTGTCTGAGCGCTTAGATTCTTTTTCCTTTTATTTTCCTCTCCCCGAGTGTAAAGCAAAAAGGCGGGACCGGCGCCGGCCATTGTTCTCTCGGCCATTCGTCGCACTTCATGCTATTCACATTCAAATTAAATGCCGTGTGTACAAAATTAATTTGTCTTTTGTCTTAGCTCGGCTGGACCTGACATGTCACTGCGCAGCGGGATGCAGGATGGAATGCTCCAAGTAAGGACTTGTTGGAGATATAAAGGATATATTGTAATTTAATTAGAAAGGAATTTAAATCTAAAGCTTTGATTAGTTTTTTTAAATTTAAATTATCTATCTTTCTCTTTATCTAGCAATTTAACAAATTTTATTTAATACGAGGCTGGAATCATTATCATTTCTGGCCATATATAATTAGAGGATATTGCTATATCTGCTTACAAAAACAGTGATGTTTTTAAACATTATGGCCTAGTAGATAATAAATGTAAACAAAACCCCGTAAATCAACAGCTGTCCCAAGCAGAAGACGTCCCGCATCAGTTTCATAATTTCAATTTTCAATTAATTCAACACATCTGAATTATGCGCAGCGACACAGCCTCAAATTGAATAAACCCATTCAATTCTGGTGCTCGAATCAAAGCGATGATGAAATAACACGCATTTGCCATCCAGAAATTAATTTTCATCTCATTACAGAAGAGAGAAGTGACACTTGAATTTGTTGAGGCTTTCTCGAAAGTGATACGAACAAGCGTATCGTATCGCGACGCTTGGTAGTGATTGATGGGCTCTGGTAATGGCACTCGTTAATTTAAGACTAGAAAAACCTATGTTATAGTTAAAATAGTTTCAATGATGAACTCTTTGCAAGAACAGTATGTGATATTGCAAGTACTGGATTCTCAATAACAGACATAGAGATTGTGGGAATAGTTATTTTACGAAGTATAATTCGTATTCGATAAAGATCCATAATTACTCGTATTATCTTTGACTACACCGCACTCCTGGCTAAAATCATCTGTCACATTACGGGACCTATGTTCAAAGTAATTTGTTGTCAGTCACAGACAGTCTAAATACTGCTTGCATCACCGATTGTCAGAAGTTGAGGGACAGCGATGAATAACCATAAGCAAGTGTTTGGACCAAAAGAACAACATTAGTTTACCGCGAGAGGACCGTGACGAACGCACCTCGCCCCGCCCCCCTAATAACACTTCTTTAGTAACGTGTAATTAAAAACTCAACCATCGACAAACAAATCATAGCATCTCGGACAGCGCTCAATGAATCACCCAACGTATCAATTAAAAAAAAATATATCGAATTTTCGCCATACATTCTAAGAAATTATAAGATGACCCGTGAATCATTTACCACACCCCTGACAACTTATTCTTGGCAAAGATTGTAATCTCGATATCTCACCATGAGCTCCGCAAAACAACTATGACTGTCAACATTTGCAGAGCACATAATGCAAACGAAGCTCGCAGCACTAGACAATGTTTACGATAAACACGAGAGACTCACTCAGCTAGAGATGCGGTGATATGCTGAGACTCGCTCTTAATTAATATTCAGTGACTAGGCGAAACCTATAATAAACTATGAATATTATGACCACTAATTCAATTCAATTGTTAAGCATTATTTTTGAATTAATGCAGACAACGGTATCTTAAGACTATATAGACTATAATTGACATAGTCGAGCCGCGTTATTGATTGGCTCGTAATTTAAAACTTTACATATTGAAGAAAACTTTTTAACGATCCGTTATAACTTATAACAAAGCAGATGTTTGGAGTGAAGGCCCGCGGCGGAAAGATTCCCGATATTTATCTGGCTGAGCGCGTGAGTGAGTGGCGAATTTGCGGGTAATTAAATTTTGACGCATGCGCGCTGCCGGCGGGTGCGCATGCGCATCCGATACCATCGACGCGTGTAATTGTGCGCTGACGACAGCTCCGATACCGCATGAATTAATATTCCGAACACAACTTGCCTTTCGTGCACCAAATTACAGTGTACATTGCATATTACGCGTATCATGAGAGCATTTCTGGGCTAAGCGGTCATAAATTGTTTTTATTATTAATTTATATTAATTCAATCAGTTTAGGAGAACATAGAGGCTGTATCTTTAGTAAAACAGGTTCGTTTGATGTAAAAAAAAATCAAAACAAGTACCAGTCATGTGATGTTGTGGTAAAATGTGGAGGGTTCGTAAGGACATTTCTCAGAATGTCGAGCGAAACACTAAAGGACTCGACTTCGACGTTACCCTGGCCATCGAACGGCACTTCAAACCTGTCTCGATCAATCCACCTTTCGTTGTTCGTGTTGAAAAAAAAACTTTTAAAATACCAGCCGAATGAGCCCGCTGACACTTGTCATTCCGGTCCTCAATCCTTTATATTTGTCTTTCAAATGTGATGACATTGGTACAAATTACGAGTACAAATCTGTGCGTCGTTCATAACGTGCTATCTGGGTAGGTGATGGATGCACGTGAGGCTGGCCCATTGCGCTGTAATTAATGCGCGCACCGGGGCCTATGGGAATCACTGTCACTCGATGTCGTGCGACATAATACAGAGCAGTCGAAGACAGACATCAGAGGCATCATTATTTAAAATTTACACTTGATCCTTTTAAGAGCTTGTTCCAAAAATTATTAACGGGACCCTATTGATAAGACTAAGTTGTCCGTCTGTCTGTCCATTTCTCTGTCACCAGACTATATTCCATGAATCGTGATAGCTAGATAGACTGTTGATATTTTGTCACTATAACAAGAAATTCTAAAAACAGAAGATTTTATTGTACAAAGAAAGTGATTCTTTGTCGATTTTCGGGATCCCGAAAAATTGTAAATTGCAACCCTTATTTAATGATGACATAGTCAGGCTCGCTCTTACCCGCATTAAATTTTTTGAAGTTGGCCGGTAACATAACTTCAAGATAACGAGTGAATCGTAAAACTCATGGT
Source organism: Carposina sasakii (assembly GCA_014607495.2). NCBI lineage: Eukaryota > Metazoa > Arthropoda > Insecta > Lepidoptera > Carposinidae > Carposina > Carposina sasakii. Next base: position 7,283,642 of record CP053161.1, read on the forward strand.
AAATAGGTTCTCGTTTGGCTCGGGTAGACGCGTGCTATTGTTGCGGGCAATTTACCGCCGGTTCAATCGCTGAAATATTTCGTGCAACGGCCATGTCCAATTGCTAACGAGCCGACTGCGACGCGCAAATGAATAAGCACCACATGTATAGACTAAGTTGTTCAGTATCTACTTTATTGCGGAATGCATAATATATGCATAATGTATCCTAGTTTGACGTCACATTAACAGATCTGTAAAAAAACTGCGAAACTGCACATCTTCATAATAATCTTTAGAGGCCCAATCTTTAGCAATATGAGTTTCGAAAGAAAACCGAATAAGAGCTACTGAGCAAAATAACCTAGAAAAGGAAGATATCTAATGACTACGTACCTATTACGTTGGATATTTTTGGGTTTCACAATTTATGACTCTATGCTCTGAGTAAACCATATACTTCCACTATATTCGCCACTTAGATGAATAAAATGATAACTAGATTCAGTGAAAGCGCTTAAAAAATGGCACAACAAATAGCTGCTCAAATGTATGGCTGGGCGTCTATTGTCATAAATTGATACAAGCAAAGTCGAGTCTCATGGTAACTACATAAGATTCAAGTTTAAAAATCTGATCTAATGCAGTTATTATGTTTATATGGATTCACTCGTGCCACTTTTATAAATATTTTATTATGAGACCCCGCGTCTACCTATGATCACGTCACTGGTTCGCCATTTCGATTAGTGCGACTAATCAGTTGATGTCACATTAATTTTTAAAATGTACATAATATACTAGCTTCAGAGATGTAAGAATAGTGTAAATAAACCAATAATTCACAAGACTTGTTCCAAAGCTCTTTATAAAAATTGTATATCGTGGCATCGTACCTGGCTTCGAGCTTTAACCACAGTACTTATATTAACATATTCTATTATTTATCATACAAAGCGTACATTATAGAAAGTTAAACAAAAAGTACCCCTTGCCACCTCTGTATCTAATCTACTCTACATGCGCAAACGCAGCCTTCAGAGCGGGAATTAGCCGTACTTATCCCGTCTAATGTACGTGCACGTGTGAGCTATTGTGTTGCTAGATATCAACTCTACACTTCAACTCTCCTTTATTTTTACTATTATGGGATATGAGAAAAAAATTAAAGGGCAGTGATTAGATTTTCAGTCAGTGTACCTTTGAGAAAGCCGAGACGTAATAATAGACTTTAAATAAACAATATTGCTATGTGCCATATTGAATTATTCAATATGTGCAAAAAATATAATTTATGAGAGAGATAATATCGTTGCACAAAATTAACTAGGTAATTTCTTTTTGTACTTTTGTTGAGCCTAGGAACGTTTCGCTCATAAGGTTTCCCATACGAGCGGCCTGCCCGCGGCTCCTGCCTGTCAACTACACGCTTTGTTAGGCCAACATACAATGCGTTGGTATCTACAATATGTATATGTTGCAGTAAGATAGATAAAGCCGTAATATAGTTATATCCCTAGGTGAACATAGTTATACATGACCTGTATAGGTGTTATTTCTTCGGTGTTAGGTTACATGTTTAAGTTTAAGACTTTCTATCAATCTATCTTACTTTGTAAATAAAATATTATGTACAATAAAGAATAAGAATTAATGAATCAATGAATTCTTCCTAGGGTATATTATACTTCACCCTTATATACTTATTATACTTTAAAACTACACCCTCATTGAGCGGTAAAGGCCGGTCCTTCATCGTATTTCTAATTGAGTTCTAAGTGCTTACTTCTGACCCCCGCTACGAGATCCCATCACTCCGTCCGTTTTATAGTCCATAAACCTTTACCGCGATGTTGTCACGAGCTCTCCTCTCATTCACGATGCCACGTCGTAAATACCCAAAGTATCCCAAATGTTAAGTAAAAATCCTTCCATTCAATTCGAGAGACACTATAAACGTAGCTATTCACGTGGTTATTGAATATACATTATGCTGTTACTGCATATGGCAAATTGTTTGGTGTAATTTTGTTTCGTGTTATTGTGTAATTATGTTGCAAGAAACAAATTGGTTTTTGCTTAGGTGTTTGTAAATGTAATTTAAGTTTTGTTGTTAAATTTAAGATATAATTAAGAAAATATTGCTGGTTATGTTATGATTAACAATGTACATACAGTAGGTATATAATATAGCTCTACTTGTGATATATAGTTTGTGATATTATAGTTGCTTAGTAATACCTAACCCATGTTTATTTTTAATGTATAATCTGTAAGAATAGCTGTGGATTTTTGTTGAATAAACAAAATAAAATAAAATACCCTACCTATCTATGTATCTTGAATGTGAACATTTTAAATATTTTATTTATAAGTAATTAGTATAGTAATAGTATATTTCGTCTTAGCCATTCTGCCTTTTAGCTGGCTAATAAATAATATACCTATATAACCTGAGGTATGTTTGTTTCTTGAATGTGGAAAATTTTTAAAATCCGTTTTTTAAATATTATATTTTTAGGTAATAGTTAGTCGTTAGTACCAGTATTCTTCTTATTGGCTGTAACCAAGTGCAGACACAGCCTAACTTTTACAGCGCAACATTATGTGACTTACAAAGAGGTGTAAAATTTCTCAAACGTCAGATTTATAAGGCAATCGTCGTCTAAAGAGCCAGTATTTCAGCCCAGGCTATTAGTGGCGAGAACACGTGTGTAACCGAATCGCCTACAAAAGATTAGGAGGTGGTAATTTGACGTTGATTTAAAGACAGCTCGCTTTCATAGACCGGATTGACTTACCAAGACGTGTGTCCAGGTCAGCCTTTAGTTCTACGAGATTCTAATTTATTAAATGGAACATTAATAAATCCTTAGTGAGCCAATGCATGTATTACTTTTCAACAGATTATACTACTATGACATGGATACTATTGGATAGTTTTGTCGAACATATTTTTGTATTAAGACAGATTTATTATTTGGATGATAGGTTATAATTTGTGTTACCGTCTAAAACATATTTCTTTGCAGTAAGGTTAAAAAAGACATTTGTCTTTAAATGAATGTCATGATTCTGTGTGGAATTTCCCATCAAAGAACCCATTTTGACCGTTATTAAAAATTAAAAAGAATATATTGATACACAACATAAGTTACATACTTGCAGCTTGTACTTACCTATTTTAGTGGGAACATATTTACCTTGTTTTATTACAAAATTTATAAGAAAATATATTAAAATAATAATTATTCCGACAAAAAATAAGTACTTCAAACCTACATAAAATGGGCTGGTTATTTTCTATAATCACAAAAACATCACTGTTTTATAAAAATATTTATTTTTCTCTTTACTATACAGGGTGTTTTTTAGATGTCAACGTTCCCGAATACTACGGAATCTCCTCATCATCACGATAATTTTTCTCCATGGAAGCATACCTGGGAAGTGTCTGGTTCCCAAGATATTAGGGTCCAAAGTTGAGTTAATAGACTGCGTTTTTCTGCATAAATGCACATAGACGCGCTTAGCAAGATTTTTTAACAAGAAATAATTAATATATGTCTATAAAAAAAAACTAACATAAACACTGGATCAAATAATTTTTAATAAAATCAAAAAATCAATTTAATCATTTGCTGGCATATAAATCTGACAATATTATGCCTTCTAAACTTCGTACACAGCTTAACGTAATATATATTTGCCCTTTAGCAAAATTTTACTTTAGTAAGCTCGAGTTTTGGCTCATAGGGGAGGAAGTCGGTTTTTCGTTTAAAAAAAATATTTGGCATAAACTTAGGGGTCAACCGGGTTTTGGTTAACGGTTTTGGTCACATTTGGCATAAACTTAGGGTCACCGGGTTACGGTGGGTCACATTTTTTGAACCGAAACAACAATCAGAGAGATTTGGAATCAGATTTTGACGTATTATATATTTAATCAGCTTTCAGATTATGACTAAACCATTGGCTTATAATAAATAGAAGTACCGAAAAAACCCATTTTTAAAAATAAACGGAATTGACCCACTGTGTACACCGGGTGGTGAACATTGAATCACCCCGTGGTAAACAGTGGGCCTAGGGATTTTTATAAGACCACTTACTGTATACACAGAGTGGTGAACAATGAATCACCTTGGTGTCTGGAGTTTTTATATGTAATTAAAACATTTAAACATGAAATAAAACATTTTTTCAAAGAAAAATGAAACCAAATATCACTTATCAAAAAATAAAAATCGACTACTTGTCGTATAAAAGAACGAAATTTGTTATCAACATCCGTTAAGGCACTGCACTTATAAAATAAATCGAGCACTTGTCGGATAAAAAACGAAATTGTCACATCTTAAAAATAAAAAAAAACAAAGATAATCTAGTTCTTAGAGATAAAAACAGGAGATCACATTTTACGTTCTTAAGTAAGTTTCATGTATACACCATTTGATGCTCGGTGTGTGTCCCAATTTTTCTGTTTGATTTATTGCTGCTCATTCTATAACAAAAACTGTTATTAAAAAGATTCCCTTTATAAATTTTGATATTGATATTCCCTACTTTATACTTTTTACTAGCAGAAACATACCACGCCTTAACAAATAGGTACACAGTGAATCGCGATCCACTGGGTACACAGTGAATCAGACTAACCGTTGACCATAGGCCTACTTTAAATACAAACAAGAATCAACATGTTAGAAACAAACACCTAGTCAATCATTTATTTAATATATTATAGCGTATAAACCATGTCAAAATATGGTAGTACAATTTTATCGATATTTATTTTAGGACAAAAATTATAAACAAAATATCAACTCACGTTTCAAAATATTTTTGCCGACTCGCGATAATATTGCATGTCACCCGTCGTTCTTGAAGCGCAGCGGTGCGGGAACTAATCGAGAAGGAATTGTATGGAGGGGGGCACCTATGAGCGGACCATTGGCGGCACTATCTTCACAGGTTTCGTCAATATGTCCATGACCCATTGTACCCAACTGACCCACCGTTTACCCGGTAACCCTACTTTATTAGATGTATATATGGAGTAAGTACCCTTCGTCAAGGGTGACAACGAAAAAACATCCTGTATAATACTAATACTCTGGCCTACTCAAAATTATAATTGAACTACTTGAATATTCACTATGGGTGCGCCCACCACCGGGCCCTACACCCTCCACTGACCCTCGGATCTGATAACTCATAATTGCGACAACAGGCACTTGCACTAACTACAATCGCCATGAGAAACCAGACCCGAGCACCCAGCATGCAAGACGATTCATTTAAAAAGATGTTTAATTCGTTTAATTCATTTAAAATACATTTATGATAAAGGTTCTAATAACATAAGTCCACCTAACATAAGTACACATAAATTTTATCCAAGAGTTAAAAATCTTTCTGACATTAATTTCTCAAATCAGGAAATGGGGTTGTTGATGAAGGGATTGAAATTTTGCCCACCAAAAGACATTTCCAACAAAATCTTTTGAACGTTTGGCAGTGGACACTGAAATAACATTAGTAAGAAATAAAGTGGATACCATTGGCAAAAGTGTCTTGGCCGGCGAGATGAGGTCTTTACAAAATAATACATGAATAATTTTAGTAATTATAATCATCCTACACACTTTTCTAAAATATATAAATCTATACAACTAAAAATAAATCATAATAATCTTTTAATTAGTAAAGCGGACAAGGGTAATACTTTGGTAATAATGAAGCATGAGGTGTATCATGGTAAGATAATGGAGATCCTCAATACAGATGAATTTCAAATTTTACCATTTGATCCAACTAAGAAATTCCATGCACAATTAAAGCAATGTATTACTTCTGCTGAATATATTTTTCCAAAAAAATTCTGCTTATTTAAAGGAACGTTATATTCCAATGAACCCGGTAACACCATTTATATGGTTTACCAAAAATTCATAAAGATAAATACCATTAAGGCCAGTCGTTTCATATATTGGAGCTCCAGCTTATAAATTAGCAAAATTCTGAATGACATTATAAAGGAAAAAATTCAATTTACACACCAAATATAGTGTCAATAATAGTCTAAATTTAATAGATAAAATTAAAAATATTAAAATTATCAACAAATTCCAAATTATTTTCTTTAGATGTTGAGAGTTTGTTTACAAATGTTCCTTACAAGGAATGTTTAAATATTATTAAAACTTGGTGTGAAAAAGTTAAACTAAATCCAATGGAGGCAGATAATCTTATTACCTTAACTAGACTTTGTATGAGCCAGAATTATTTCTGCTATAATAATACATATTACATACAAAAGGATGGTCTTACTATGGGTTCTCCGCTTTCACCTCTTTTAGCCGATATATTTATGGATTGGTTTGAAAATGAATATATTGTTAATAGTAATAATCATATAAAATATTATTTTAGATATGTTGATGATATCATCTTATGTTGGACAGGCACAGTTAGGCAGTTTCATCTTTTTGTTAACGTCCTTAACACAAAAACATCCTAAGATTAAATTTAAAATAGAACAAGAAATAAAATAGTATAAATTTTTTAGATGTAACTATTACTAGATTGGGAGATTATCATGATTTTTCAGTTTACCGGAAACCAACACATACAGATGTAACTATTCCAATTGATTCTTTCCATCCATGGCAACATAAGCTTGCGGCATACAAATCAATGATACACAGGTTAGTAACGTTACCGCTTAATAACTTTAATTATGTTAAAGAAATAAATACTATTATACAAATAGCCAGATCAAATGGATATAGTTCACAACTAATTTATAACCTAATTGATAAAAAGAAAAACATTTTAGTTAAACAAATGTTGTACCCAAAAATAGAGGAGATTACAAATATTTACACTGGTAGTTTACCATATTTTGGCTATATCTCAGAGATGATTGCAAAATCATTGAAAAAACAAAACATCTTGGTGGCTTTTAAGACTTTTAATTCTTTAAATAGATTAATTAACACAAAACAAATATTACCAATTGATAAAAAAATCAGGAGTTTATAGCTTGCACTGTCCTGACTGTAATTCTGTTTATATAGGTCAAACGGGTCGTAACTTCAAGATTAGATACCAAGAACATTTGGCAGCTTATAGGAACAATTTCCCTGAAAAATCACATTTTGCCAAACACTTGTTAGTTTCAAATCATAAAATTCCAGATGACCACAGTTTTGTTAGTCTGCATACGTGTGAAAAGGGCATTCGTCTATCTATTTTGGAACAGTTGGAGATTTTGAAAGCCAAATATTCTGGTGTAAACCTTTTAAATGAACAGGTTGAATTTTCGTCTCCGCTATTGAACTCATTGGCTAGAATAATTTTTTTTTTTTTTTTTTTTTTTTAGTTTATCCCGAAGGAAAGGCAAGGGGAACTAAGCCCATACAGCCTAATCATTGTTTAGTAAAATGTATTCTGAATTTATGATGAATGACAATGATGATGATGACTGGAAACGTCGGGAAAATCCTCAAGAACAAGTGTAAAGTTAGTCAAGATGAAAAATTATTGCAGAAACAACTTACATGCACCCAGCTAGAATAAATAAATAAACAGTAACCTTAGAATGTAGTTTTTTTTTTTTTTTTTTTGTTTAGTTTATCCCGAAGGAAAGGCAAAGGGAACTAAGCCCATACAGCCATTGTCTTTAGTAAATGGTTTCTGAATTTATGGGATGATAATGATGATGGTGATGAATGGAAACGTCGGGAAAATCCTTAAGAACAAGTGTAAAGTTAGTCTAAATGAAAAATAAATGCAAAATCAACTTACATGGGCCCATGAAGAGATCGTATTCCGGCTAAAGTTTTACTTAGCTTACCTGCATATAAAACCATGCACACGCACTAGATTCACATCACAAGTAATCAAAATATAACTTATTTACCAGAAAACATCACTTTACGGACACATGCAAGCCATTTACAAATAATTTTTGATTTTCACAAGAAAATTACACCCGCTCCCTTCCAGCTTTTCCCGCCGAATCCTTAGAATGTAGTGGCTTGTCAATGTCAATAACAATTTTTGTTTTTGTGGGCAATGGAATATGTTGTTCCATACATCCTTGTTTTCTTTACTAATTTATCAATATTTTGGTGAATTTTTGAATTTTTTCATTTAAATTTAACTAATTCACCCAATACTATTTGGTTTGTGTGCACAAATAGTATATATTTATTTGAAATATAAATAATGGTGGGTAATTATTTATATATTTTTTAATACTTAGTAGAGGGTAGTTAATTCTGTGTAAGTAATGTGTTGGGTTTTAGAGGTTCATAGTAATTAGTGGTTTACTAATTTACTAATTTCTATAATCCTGAGGATGCCACGGTTGTTGGCGAAACATATGTAGATTATTTATCTAGTTTTTGATTTCGGAATGGTGCAATGTATCGTCTTGCATGCTGGGTGCTCGGGTCTGGTTTCTCATAGCGATTGTAGTTAGTGCAAGTGCCTGTTGTCGCAATTATGAGTTATCAGATCCGAGGGTCAGTGGAGGGTGTAGGGCCCGGTGGTGGGCGCACCCATAGTGAATGTTTGAACTTCCGAATTGTAACGCCTAATACAATTTCATTTACTTGAATATTATTAATACGAGTACAGCATTTTTCGAAAATCAAAAATAATTTATTTTTGTAACAAGTATTAAAATTAAGTAGTACATATTTAACAAGTGACTCTTGTGTTTAAATTAGGTATTTAATAATTGACTAGTTATGAAGAAATTATTTTTATGGAATAAAATAAATACCCATGTATAAAATTGTGTCTTCTATATCTTTAAAAAATACCTTCTATATTCTACCTATTTATTGTACTATACCGTTATAATGGAGGTTACCGAGAAATTGTTGCTTATAGTCCACTTGCAGTAGTCACCTAACGCCTTCGTAAATCTAGATCTAAATTAAAACTTTTTCTTACGCTTTATTGTACACAGTAAAGTTTTCACAGAGTAAAGTTTATAACAAGGAAGTTGTACCAAGGCGTGCTTATCTCTTAGAGAGGTTTCTTACAGCAAACCAGTCGTATTTTTAGTTTTTTTTTCACTTTTTTTTATGAGCCCACACCATGTCCCACTTCTGGGCAAAGGCAAAACCTTTTTGACATGAACAAATAGATCTGTCAAGTCTGGTAGAATCTGGATTTAGCATATCATATATGTAGCACTTCAAGTGGTCCTTAATTTGGTTTACTGTTATCTTAAGTCCATCTTTTTTATAAATTTAATCAAAACACACCATTTTTGCGGTTGGTCCTGTCAGTATAATGACTTAATTTATCATATATTTCATACAAAAGTGCATGATAGAGTATACAAAGCGATTTAATCTGATTCGCTGCAGCCGGTAGCAGGCGCGGCGGCTGATGTCATCGCGGCTTAATGTTATTTTCCGTCACTAGGGAGCGTGGGTGCGCCCTTAGGAACTGTTCACAGTCCCCAGTTGCACTAAGCAACTTTAAAAATAATTAGCATTAAGTTTTAACGTATTCGCCGCCTGCGTTTCCTGGTTTTTATAGAGGTGCCACCGATGCTTATTTGCGTATCTGGATTAGGCGTTGAACAGTGGGGTAAGGAAGAACCTTTTTATGCGCCGTAAGTGCCGTAACGCTAGCGACTCGCAAGCAAAATCTATGGGATATGGCAGTTGGACGATAGCGTTATGGACTATCGAGAGTTACGTCCTTGCCCCAATGATATCGGCATGCTAGTAAAATGATAATTGATAGGGCGCTAAAACTTTTTATAACTAAGGGAACTTTAAAGATATAGAGAATGAGTTGAGTTTGCTATTAATTTTAAGTAGTCTCTGCACCTAATGTAATAACCTATGTCTTGTTGTATGCTTCTAAAGCAAAATATTATTCAAATGCTTGTTCAGGTATGGGATGGAATATTGAAAAGTCACGATGTATTCTAAATGCAGTCGCATTCCGTTAGGACGCGTTTTCAACCGACTTCAAAAAAAGGAGGTTCTCAATTCGACCCGTATGTTTTTCTATGTTTGTTACGCGATAACTCCGCCAATTATGAACCGATTTGAACAAATCTTTTTTCGGCGTATAGGTAATACCTCAAGGGTGGTCCCATTTAAATTTAATAATAAAAAAACAACCCCCAAGGGTGAAAAATAGGGGATGAACTTTTTTTAATTTTTAGTTTTTTTTTGTGTTCACGCATTTGAAGTCGGTTTTATTTTTTAAATAATAATCTCGAAATTCCTCAATGGCATATTCATTCTAACGCAAAAAGATTATGAGTTTCGTAAGGACTAGAATATTTATGTATATGGGTCAGTTCACACCGAGACAAAGACTTTATTGTTACATTGAATATTCGTTAGCTGTTTAAATCAAGAAAATAACCATAACATTGAAGACTATGATGTAACTGCATAGTATAAGTACTTTACAGATAAAAACAAAACAACAATCCTTTTAAACATTAACAATTAGCATTGACCTATGTCCGTTGTCCATTTTATAGCTTCTAAGTATTGTTACAACATTAAAAGTTTAATTAAATACGAATTTTACGACTCCGCCAATGTGGACGCGTCTTGGGCTTTAAAACTTATGAATGAAATAGCGTTTTGCAAGAGCGGATGTGGCGAGGTCTCGACGAATTAGGTTTAGAGCCTTATATCGATAGATGTTGATATAAGTAGATAACATAAAGTTGCGTGTTTATAATACAGCAGTAGAAGAGATAGTCATGCCATGCGACACTTTTATATATTTCAACCTTTCGTAGCTAGCAACGCTGACAGATGTTCAACTCCTATGATACCTATGTTATCGATTTTTTTCTAAGAAGTTAAAAACCAAGAGCTAGCTAGAATAAAACTAGTTGCAGTTGCTGAGGAAATATACTTAAACCTTAGCTCGTATCTTAACAGTGATAATGGTTTTAATATAGAGAGAGGTACTTTTGGTATCTACTTTAAACTAAGTCTTTACTTATACTTACCGAGGTTGATGAATGAACCCTCCCCCCTGCTTGTTTTTGCCCCCTCTCACCTGTTTCCTTGGTGGCCGACAGCTTAAGTTAACTTAGATTAGGTATATTAGGCAAGCAAATTATATGCATAGGTTCTGTCTAGCGTAATAGATTTCGGTTTGCTTAGGTCTTTGCGAAATTAATAAACGGTTTACTGGGAATGTGGAAGCGTACAATAAGTATGTATGTATACAGGATGTAACAAAAGGGGTATGTTAAACGAAAATAGCCTACCATAGAGAACCTGTTTGTAAAATTTTGGACTAGAAATGAAATGTCAAACTTTGCAGATAGTTTGGGCATAACTACTACAAACTACTGATGTTCGTACAATTTTGAAGAATGAACATGACGTGATTTCTCGTCTAAAATTTTGTGAACAGGTCTTATATTGTGGACTATTAAGTACGCAGCATTTCGCCCAACATAGGTACCAATTTTGTTACTAAACTCTCTATAAGTACAATCATTGCTATGTTATGAGTGAATACTAGAATGGTTTTGAAATCTAAATTCGGCAGTTCATATTCCACGTTCCAGTTCAAAAAAGTAATACATTTAATAATAAGTGTTAAAACATAGTGTATACAGGCTGATTTTTGGTCGTCAACGTTCCCGAAAACTACGCAATCTCCTCATCATCACGATCATTTTTCTCCATGAAAGCATACCTGGGAAGTGTCTGGATTCCAAAATATTAGGGTCCAAAGTTGAGTAAATAGACTGCGTTTTTCTGCATAAATGCACATAGACGCGCGTAGCAGGATTTTTTCACAAAAAATAATTAATAACTGTCTATAAAAAAACTAACATAAACACTAGACACTATAAATTTCGCACGATCAAGGAATTTAAAAAATTTTTCAAAAAAAAAAAAAAATCCCAGCATTTTTTTTGGCATAAACTTACATTATTTCATGTATAGAATACGTACCCTTCGTTAAAGGTGGCCACAAAAAAACACCCTGTATAGGTATAATAAGGGGTTTCTAGCTCATATTGTATGCGAAGAATTTCGCTTTACATAATTATCTGGTTGCACTTGTTAAATACATAGCCACTAGGTGAAAAATGCTGGGCGAATGAAAGCAGCCCATTCACTACCACCGTAACATTTTTAAAATATACCTACTCGTATATTACAAGGTAGCAACTGCCTAGAGCTATGATGTTTTTTATGTCCAATACGTCTATGTTCTTTTTGACAAAAACATGTTCGGTGTTATTAGAAAACCAGGTAATATGAAAAAGAGAGTGTTTAAAAATTACATTTATGTATGGAATAACTGTAAAGTTTAGTCAATGTTTAGCTTAAAAATGTTTAAATTCTTTTTTGGAATGAGTATATGGTTAGAAAATATAAAAACATCTACAGGTATTTTGCGATTTACCTGTACGATCAGACTAGAACGAGATTTTCGTATATTAGTAGCATACTATGTAGGTATAGAGTGAAAGTGACGTACTTCATTACCATTTGCGCCATCCTAAACGAAACACGCTGTGAATAAGTGGAGTGGTCTTATTTATACGGAGCTTTACGGCCCAGCCTCGCGACGCGTCCACCTAATGTATTCAAGTGATAAATACTTGTAACGACCACGTACAGCTAATAATATAACTTTTAAATAACCGTAATAATGCTAATATAAGGTAATTTGTATGTAATTTCTAAAATAAGAACCGCTTGTATATTGGTTTTCGTAATGAGCAAATGTTTATTAGAAATTCATGAGCTATTATACGTTTTGGTCATAAATTTTGAATGAGATTTTAGGCATAGTGAACGGGAGCTTTGATTAAATCTCAGTTCATTTGGTGTGTCATCAGAGTAGACATGGGTCGTACTTGACGATTTGCGTACTAGGGCTTCAAAGTACGTCCATCAATTCGTACCAGGGCTAAAAACCAGGTTTCCAGATACTTTAAAGTATTTTTTAACTACGTAGGAAATTAATCCTTATTGCGACTGTAATAAGGAACATTATAGCGAATGGACAGCGAAATAGTTTAAATACTTCATTCTCTTGTGTACCATACTTGTTGTAGGAAGTTTTAATTACAGTATGTACCTACGTATGAATGTACCAAAAAAGAGTTTCACAGTATACAGCACGTCCACGAGACTTTCTACTCCTGCACACTTTTGGAGGTCCATACCGGATACAGCTCCTGCGTCGTCAGCAGAAGCGGGCACGGCACATCTATTAGACTGCCCACTTTTGCACACTTTTGGAGGTCCAAACTGGGTACAACTCCTGCGACGTCAGCAGAAGCGGGTATAGCACATCCATTAGACTGCCCACTTTTGCACACTTTTGGATGTCCAAAACGGGGACAGCTCCGGCGCCATCAGCAGAAGCGAGCACAGCACATCCATTAGACTACCCACTTTTGCACACTTTTGGAGGTCCAAATCGGGTACAGCTCCGGCGCCGTCAGCAGCAGCGGGCACAGAATTTCCATTAGACTGCCTACTTTTGCACACTTTTGACAGCGCCGCAGCTTTGGCGCTATCAGCAGGAGCTTGCTCACGTATAGTCGTGCTTCATACGATTTGAGTCCGCTGTACAAAGTATGTACTGTAAACAAACTAATAAGGTTTTTATAGAAATATTATTCTAGTTTTCTTAGACATAAAGAACATAATGTGCTACAAAATTAATACCTTTATTAAATAAATACCTTCAAGTATTCCACGGGTTGCCGGGCGCCGATGCCTACGAGTAGGTACTAAAGTATTTCAGAGAAAATAGTCCTTATTTCAATAAGGCTGCGTGATATAATCCCGCTGGAAAAAAAAAACTTTTTTACTTTGAAAGTATTTTCTTTCACATAGCGCGATTATACACCTTAATAGATATAGCCTAAAGTTTAATTTTGGATTCAAACTATCACTACGATACTTGCAAGGCAAATACCTTCAAAGTCTTCCACGTATTTCGGCCCGTACCTGGTTTAAGTACTTCCAAGTAAAAACCTGGTTTTAAAACCAGGTCGCGTAAATACGCACCATCCCTACATCAGAGTTTTTTTTACTATGGAGGTGCATAACGAATCTACGAATCTAAAAACAAATATCTGTCTCGTGCCTAATCACGTCACTGTAAAGTAATTATTGCTTTGTTCTGGGGGGCATTTCTTAAAAAAAAATCTTCAAAGGGCTCCCTGAGCGTCTACAACGGTTCCGTTTCGGCTTCGTTCCAATTCAAGACTTTTCGAGAATTGCCCCCTGACGTGCAGTGAGAACAGTTACGAGTAGCTGATAGATTTGAACCATCGAGCAGATATTCTAAAAAGTTATGCAGCATAATAAACTGGATTAGATTAATGATAGGTCTTCGCTTCACTCTGCGAATTATTATTCTAAGTACTCGTAAACTGGCATACAGTCAGAAATAACATAATGTCATCATTTAGCACAGTGGTTCCCAAAGTAGTCCAGGTGGACCCCCAGGGGTCTATAGGAGACTCGATGGGGGTCTACGTTAGCGTGAAAAAATGGGGGTTCACAATTAATTTGTATGTGATGTGGGCCTGTAGGGGGTCCACCAGAACCAGTTAACTTTTGAAAGGGGTCTATGAGGAATAAAAGTTTGGGAACCCCTGATTTAGCATTATCCCTTTGAAAATTAATTAAAATCTATCAAATCAAATCATCAAAATTTCTTTATTTGCAACATTAGTCAAACAACATACAGGTGATTTTTGGTCGTCAACGTTCCTGAAAACTACGGAATCTCCTCATCATCACGATCATTTTTCTCCATGGAAGCATACCTGGGAAGTGTCTGGTTTCCAAAATACCTAAGGTCCAAATTTGAGTAAATAGACTGCGTTTTTCTGCATAAATGCACATAGACGCGCGTAGCAAGATTTTTTCACGAGAAATAATTAATATCAGTCTATAAAAAAACTAACATAAACACTATTACTATAAATTTCGCCCGATCAAGTAATTAATAAGGAGGAGTAATTAATAAACTCCCCAGAAGGAGTCATCAAGGACAGATGTATTCCGGGTAGTGAAGTAAAAACAAGTCAAATATCTTGCATCTTCCGCTCATCTTACCCGCCGATTGTTGCCAAATCGATAAATATTATCAGTTTTTTAGATACAGTAAATAGGTTGTAAAAAATTTAAATATTAAATAGTTGCTTTAAAAGTGTGCGTGATCACGGGTTCTGGTAATTTATTATTCTGTGACGTACAGATGACAAGGGGAACTAAGCCCACAGCCATTGTCTTTAGTAAATAATTTCTGAATTTATGACGATGCGTCGAAAATCCTCAAGAATAAGTATAAAGTTAGTTGAAAAATTATTGTTTGCGCCCATTTAATCCGGCTAAAGTTTTACTCGGCTTACCTGCATATAGCACACGCACTAGATTCACATCACAAGGAAAACATCACTTTAAGGACACATGCAAGCCATTTACAAATAATTTTAGATTTTCACAAGAAAATTACACCTGTTTTTTCCCGCCGTAGTGACGTACAGATGACATTGACAGCTCGCGAAGAAAGAGCATGAGGAATACAGCATTACAGCCATTGAGTACTGATGATTTCTGAATTTATGATGGATGATAACGATGATAAATGAAAACATCGGGAAAATCCTCACAAACGAGTGTAAAATTAGTCAAAATCAAAAAGAATTGCGAAAACAAGATACCTACATGACCCCACGAAGAAACGGACACATGTACCTATACAAATAAATTTTAAATTTCACATTAAATTACACTCACTCCCTTTTGGTGTTTATGTTCGTTAGGAGGCATAAGAGAGTACTAAGAACGGATTTCCCAAAATTCCCATGGAAACGGGGCAGACAGGAATTCCAATTTTTTACCGAAATTTCCACTGTACCGGAACAAAAGCTTATTCAATAAGTATAAAAATAAACCGTTTGACGTACACAGATGAAATTTGGTGTGTATGTTTGTTAGGGGGTGTAAAATACCATTGAGAATGGGTTTCCCATGGGAACGGCACAAACAGGAATTTCAAGTTTTTACGAAAACCACATGACATATAGAGATGAAATATGACAGGTATATTCGGTAGGGAGTGTAAAAAAGAACTGAGAACATATTTCCCGAATAGAGACTGCTAGGGAGCACAAAGAACGGATTTCCCGTAATTCCCACGGGAACTGGACAAACGGCAATTCCCAATTTTAACGAAAACCATTTGACACAATATAATGATGAAATTTGGTAGGAGTGTGAGGAGACACTGAGAACGTATTTCTCGAAATTTCCACCTGAACGGGACAAACGGGAATTCCATTTTTTACGCAAACCACTTGAGACATAATGATGAAATATGACAGGTATATTCGGTAGGGAGTGTAAGGAAGCACTGAGAACTTATTTCCCGAAATTCCCACGGGAACGGGACAAACGGGAATTCCAAATTTTAGAGGATATGTACCGAAGCGAAGCGAGGTCACTAGTATAATATATAGCTATCAAAGTAAACTCCCTAGATGCAATGAAAGGAGAACCTAACTAGATAGGTACATACTACTACTAGTTTCTTAAATTTTCCGGAAAATAACATATGACATTGGTTGAAAAATGCAGTTAAAATAAAAAATCAGAACAGTGTGAACTCTAATGATGGTAAAAAATCAGTTGACTCTATTCCAAAAATTATCCCGGATAATTTCGACATTTCAGTATTTAATATGTTAGCTAAAACGTGGCTAAACATTACACTAGAACGGTTTATTTATCCTGGTGTTGGTGACATACACATACGAATTCCGTTAGTAATTGCAACGGACGTCTTATTAAGGTACTTTCTCCATACATATACTTTATCTGGTGCACATATTAGGTAACCGATATATTATCGTTATTAACGTACATCACGTAAGCTGGCCGGCTGCAGCCACGGTGTTATAGGAAGTAGTCCCCGAAAAAAAATTTTTTTCGACTTGGCTAGCTAATGTTATAACAAGAAAATTTAAACATTGCCTTAATTTGACACATAACATTTTAGTGTCAGATGTCATTATTACATAACAGTGTCAAACCTTACACGCGGTGTTGTAATATAACCGTTATTTTTTATCTGACATGCAAGAACAACTCATGCGCCGATTTTGACATACTAAAACGCACCACCGAATGTAACTACTATAGCTATCTAGAAGGTATGTACAAACCTTAGTACAATAAATCTACTAATTTAATAGGTATATAAAGTACTAAGATTGTACCGGCATGTAATATTGAATGAACGTGGTCCGTGACCCGCGGGCCAGCGGAGCTCGTAATCTGTGGCGCTCGGCTGCGGTCAGCTCGCGGTCACCGCTGACTTGACTTTATAAAATTATATTATTTGACACCTCCGTTTTTGTGGCCTATTCTCGAAAGCGATCGTAATCCAAATTCAATGTGGTATATTGACATGAGAAGTGATCATCGGGCTCAGTATCCAGACTACATCGGTTCTAATTTCTTTCATTTTAAACAGAATGGAAGAAAAAATATATTTTTTATACTTTGTCCCTGCCACTAGCTTACACTTGAGGGCACACCTAAAGTTAGGCACATGATGAGATTTTCGGCTAGTCATATTAGAAAGAGATAGGAAAAATGTAAGACAGCTTGTAAGACGGTTGTAAGATAAAATGTAAGACGGTCACAATAAAAATATATGAATGCATGGAATGAAACTAACCATACAAATTTCTGCGTGTTTTTGCCAGTCATGTAAGCAGCGAAACAAAAAAAAATTCAATGTGGCAAAGTTTCTATCGGGTCAATTTTATGTAAATAATTAAGATCTATAAAGAAGCTGAATTAATCCTTATATTTCTTTCGTAAAACACAGTTTAGCAATGTAGAAATTTTGATTGCTATCTACATTGCTTTCTATAATAGTCCCTGCGACAGCATATTACATTAGGCCGGCTCTTTGCTGACGGCATAAACGTAGTTTATGGCTTACCAGCCTTGGTGCAGCACTTTGGTCACCAGCTTGAAAGTCAAGTTTGATCTTATTACGTATTTTATATTAACGATGGCCAATAGAATGAAGAATATTCTAGAATATGAACACTTTAATATCTATGGATATTTTATATCATATCGATGGTCGCGTCTCCGTTCGCGTAGACTGCAGGAAAAAACAAAATGTCGAAATTATCCGGAAATAAATATTTTACCGGGAGCTTATGTCGTTTTTAGGCTTTAGACATTGTCCGTGTTATTACAAAATAATTTAAACTTTTTTAAGCTAAACATGCCCTAAATTTGGCAGATATGCCATACATTTTACTGTCAAATGTCATATTTAAAACGAGTCTAACTTTAGGCGCTCTTTTGTAATAACACCGTCTGTGTATTAAATTTCAGTTGAATCAGTTTAGTAGTTTTGGCGTGAAGAGGTAAAAAAACTTACTTTCACATTTAAAATATGAAGTGGTTGGGATTTTCTAGTACATTTTTTATGAAGTTTACCTACGGTTTTTTACGACTTTGAGATCTTCTTACTATAATTGATTTGCATTATGCATGCGAATATAAGCTTGTTCGAGGCACACCCTGAGACGAGGGTGCGGCTGCCTGCTCGACGTAGCGCAACCAAATCATATGCTAATAGCAGGAACATAGAGCCTGATACTTTGCTGATTTACGAACATACGAGTACACAGCCTTTGGCATACTTTTGATGTTTTACATGCAAGCCATGGTAGTCCATAATTATATAGTATCTACTAAAGTTATAGTTTTATACTTTCAAAAACCATTTAGACGATCCTGCAATCACTCTTTTAGCAATCCTCATACAATCTTGAATAGACATTGAAATAAATTCAAAAGTTGCAGTATTCCTTGAACTTAATCATGGAATATTTGCTACACTTGTATAATTTTATTTGCTCTAAATTGTAAGTGGAGCAAATAAAAACGATCTTAAATTTGGCATATCAATAAAAAGCTTTAAAAATTCAATGAACCCTAACAAAGTTATAGTCTGCGTTATAGCTGCATAAATATAATAAAGGACAAAGTAAATGTCAGTTTTGGCATGATCGCATGTCCCAAAACCAACATAATAAAACGTGGGTTATGCTTTGCCGTATGAGAGCAAATATTATCGGCTAACAATCGTTAAAGAGCGGCCATACGTTCCTTATTAGCAGCACGCGCGCCACGGGCCTATTCCAAATGCAAATAAAATTACAAGACTACCATAAAGAGTGTTTATTAAGACTTTATTCGCGTTTAAAAATTCGTAAAGTCTTACTCAGCGACGCGGGCCCACTCGCGCCAGTTCCGCTGTTTTAAACTCACTAATATACTGTCCGCACTAACCCTGAAATGAGACGCAAATGGGAATATTTTCGAGGCTGTACTTGTCGAGACAAATCTCGATGACGACAAAATCGGATTACTGTAGCATAAAGTGGAGAGTTAAATGTGTACCGCGTATGGTTGCGGACCGCACGCGATTTTACAAACATTTTACAGCTTTTTAACAGGTCCCTAGAGCTAAATGAAAGCCAGCACAGGAAAGAACATCCTGAGAACACCCTCCTAAAAATATGCAATTTCTATAAATTTACAAACCAGACACAATTAAGTATTAATAATTTTGTGTATTTGGCTTATTTTTGCGGCCAAACTAAAATTTGAATTGAAAGAATAGGTGTAGACAGAGATTGGGAGGGATTTTGTAAAAAAAGACACCTTTTCCAAACAATGTTAATTACTTTAAGTATTTACTTATAGGAATTTCGAATTTTTAAACTAAAGTAGGAATGTTTATTCATCATGTAAGTTAAGAAATTAGATACCCTCAATCACTTGAGCTATCGATAGTTATCGTAACGAATTCGAAATTATATCGAGACGTCAACACATTACATAAATGCGTGAACTTGGTCGTCAAGAGTATCCATTACATTGCAACGTGGACACATGTGCGTAAAATAAACAATTTATTACATACTAGTCACTCGCTAATGGATCTGCTTGAATATTTAGTGTACCCATGAGAATAGCTTACCTAATAATAATTCATTGAATTATAGATACCAACTGATTATACACAGTTATGACTATTATATAATATAATAAAATTAGCTTTATTTTTAACAAGATGCCTATTTATGTCTGTCTGAAGTTTGAATCAGACAGACATAAATAGGCATCTTGTTAAAAATAAAGCTAATTTTATTATATTAAATAATAGTCATAACTGTGTATAATCAGTTGGTATCTATAATTCAATGAATATCAACCAATATGATAAAGCGCCATACACTATGTATCATGTAATATTTAGCAAATACCTATACTTTAATTTTCTTTTAAAATCCCATCAACTTACAAACAAATAAGAAAATCTTTTAAATGTAGAGATTTCACTATTCCTGATAAAAATCGTGTAATGCATTAGCGTGGTTCATAAATTCGTCGCGACTCAATTCAGAGGTCAACCGGAGAGTGTTTAGATACCTGGGTATGTTCCCGAGATCCAATTAAGCAATTTAGATACGCCGCAGTAAGACACGAATGTAAAACAAGGGCCATCGAAATGATAATTCAGAGATGTAAATAACAATAAAGTTATCAGAGGAGACGGTGTGGTATGGCTTTTGACAATAAAACGTGGTCCAGCCGGGCCGGGTCGCCTCTTGTGGGGACGAATTTATTGAGCCTCTCTACATTGTCTTTGTTGTCTTGCGTCATTTCTGTGGCCATTTCACTGTCCTATCTAGTGATTGCTAGCTCCGAGTGACGGCCTGCCCGCCTCGACCCGCCGGGAATATAAATCTGTTGTTTATTGTTCCTGACTTTTGGATTTATCGACGGACACTTACAAAATTTCTATATAAAAACACGCGGAATCTTAAACCACAATTTTTGTGCTTGGTAATTTTAAAAGGAAATAACTTCGTTACTTTGATATACAAAATTAAATTTAAAACAGTAAAAGGCGTAGAAATTCAAGCGCGTTGATGTCTTTTAATCGTGGTATTTAAATTGAATGACAAGTGAAATTCTTTTATATTCGAAACGTTACTTTTTAGTAAGGGCATAAATTATAAGATTATTGTTTTTACGGTCGAACTGAAACCGGTTAGATACAAAATATAAATAAGTCAACTGAACCGAACTCAGTATTAATTATGTTCGATTGTCGTGCAACTATTCTATATTTACTATTTAAATTACAGATGGTACAATAATAGCAAGAACTAGTTTGGCTCTGGCTTCAGAATAGGGTTGTCAAAAATTGAAAAATATTTATTTTCTTGTGGTTTCAACAAAAAATTACTGATTATTAGATTTTGGTGAAAGTGTTTGAAATTTAATTAGGAAATTACCTCACGTAGGTATGTTTATTGAGTAGTCAATAACTAAATACAAAAAACTAGATATAGATATTTATCATATACCTATTAAATTTAATTTGTAACGTAATTTAACCCCATTTTAGATAAAAAAAACAAATTACATACAACAAAAAAAATACATACTGACATCGACACATAAGGTTTCCTTGCCTGCCTCTTATTAGATGGAATAAAAGTATTTTGTAAACATGTATTCTGTAAATGAAGTGAAGGCTTCAACTGCCTACTTTCACTAATCGTTTAAAGTCGTATCGAAATCTTCCATTAGGTACTGGCAACCTTGCTCCCCAGGGACGTATTGGGAACCAGTTCGTCCTAATTAACAATACACAAATCGCGGCGTGTATGCAAATGGCGGAGACACCTAGCTCAGCGCTGGAGCACGTTCAGATAAATGAGTCCTGAGTGCGAGCTCGATATTAGTCGTAATTGAATTTCTATTATTTATATTTAAATTATGGTGCAGACTTGTTAATCAGTTGTGAAATTGTTATTTTGTAAACTTGAATACTACTTAGGAGATATTCTTAAGTAAGAATACTGAAAATACTTACATATACATACTGATATGTTCTCAAAATGGTGTAGAACTGCAAGATTATAAAAGAGACCCCACAGCCACCTTCAGCACAATTAAATTTAATTATTATTTATTTTCTTAAAACGTGGTACACATGGTAAACAGTTGTAAATTTTCAGTGAGAAGCTACCATCTTACCGCCTGAGCATGCCTAAGTTCCTAAGTCGACTTTTACGACGACGTGTATAAAAGGAACAGGGCTGAAATACTGAAAATATAAAATGGTAAATAAAGATAAATCTTCTTTTGGCCGACCGACTTCTTCAAGCTTTTACAACCTTACTCCACTCTTCGTACCTCCTAATATACTCTATAGAAATTCTAAACAAACCCCCAGAACAAACCTATAAAAACAATTGAAATCAATCAGTCAAACCTTGGCGTTTCAAAACATTAGATACAAGCATCAAGACCTAAACAGCCTAGTAGACGCGACCTTATCGTAAAATTGAAATTAAAAAAAGTAAAGCAGATAATAAAAGAGCATCGCGCCGTAATTCTGTCCCGCGACACTCGGCACTTTTATTTGGATGCGTGTGGGGCCGGGCGCGGATACTAGTGTCGAATTGCTCTGTTCCATTTGGTGCCAAGTGAACGATATCTCGGCAGCAACACAGCAGCAAAACTTCACCTGTGCTATTACAATATTGCCTCTTGAAAAAAAGACACTGTTTAGAAATAATATTCGACAATAAAATATATGGAATTTCTGTCATATTCAAGACAATGTTTAGCTTTAAAAATGTTTAAATTCTCCTGTAAAAATACGGCACTTGTCGCATTGCTTTTTTACTATGAAAGCAAACCTCTGGGTAGACTGTCCCGCTGCTTGTGACTTTAAGCTTATGTTAAGGAGCTTTGACCCAACTACTTACATTTAACACATTCAAGATGAAAAGTAAGAGCGCTTGAGCACTATGAGTGCTTGAAGACCTTAACGGATAATGGACCGCCAAAGTTCGATGGTGCGCCATACACCACCGTGAATCCATCAAAAAACTCGGCCCGTTGTTTGTTTATGTCCACAAGCGCTCTTAAAATAAAGTTTAGCATGCAGTTACAAGTATAAAATAATTAACTAGTTAATTAAAACTCAATCGCATTACAATTGTTTATAATACTTGGAACTATTTGGAACTATTTGGAAGGCATAGTTAACGAAAGACAACAATGTGTAGATATACGATATTATGAAAGGATTTTTCTGAATTATTTGCCCTAGAAAGTCATAGATTTTGTATAAAAACTAAAAGAGAGTTGAGGAAAACATATTGTTTATTTTGTTAGTTGTAGTACTTCTGAGGATAGTACATGCCGACACTAAGTGGAACAAAGCGTACCTTATGGGCTGAGAACGATTTTTTTTATTTATACTTTATACCAGCCAGGACCCGCGCCACTCGACCTAACACGTTCTTGACCAACTTTTATAATTTGAACTATGCTAAAATTTCCATACAATTAAATATTAGTAAACAAAAATGGAGAATAATAGGTATGGATCTAATATAATCGTTATCAAATTGGTACTCAAGTTACATTATATAGATTTTACTATGAGATATAATGGTACGTATGATCTACATTTGCACCAAAGCAGTGTGTTCTTCACCAAAACCACACGTCTCAATAAATTATAATCGATAAATTTAATCTACGATCAATAAAAAGTTGACATTTTATCACGCACTGTTTTATTTTATCCAAGAGTAAATAAAAGTTACTACTAAGATTCTGCAATCCTTTTGTTTACTTTATGATCATTGCCGATATATTAAGCTGTACTACAATGCAGTTTCAAAAAATTTTATGAGCTATTTGAACTTTAAATATTTTCAATAAATAAAATAAATTAAAATAATACCTAATTTAAGATGGGACTTAAATTTAAACGACGAACAATACCGAATAGATATAAATGTTTTTATTTTTATAGTTATGCTCCTTTGTTTTCGGTTTTATAGGTATAGTATCAAGTGTCATGACCAGCAGTCTTTCTCTTTGGTTACGAGGCAATATTTTTATGTGGTGGGGCGTAACATTGGAAGCGCATTTTTCCGTCCGCTGAGGTAGGTACATGTCCAAGCTGACTTGTAATTTCCAGTGTTTACTCAGGCGCGCGCGCAGCGGGACGCCTCGCAACAATACCCATATCCTTTTCACATAAAATATATGAAAAGTCCGGCTACCATCGAGCACGGATCGAGGGGCCGATACTGCGGTGCATTATGCGGCTAGCTGCGAGCCGAGACTTTTTATGAGGGATCAAATTGATTGATTCGCCGATAACATCGCGGTTGCGCATTGTGGCCGAGCCTGCCAGTGCCCCGAGCTTCCGTGCCCGACTACTGATCACTTCTCACACCTTTTATTACATGTAAATTGAACCAATAATATCTCACCGTGATAGATATGCACATTTTAATAGACATTACGATTATGAGATAGGTAATAACCAATTCAACGAATTAAACAGTACTATGGATACTCGTAACCAGGCGTGAATCTACCGTTAAGTGGACTAAAATTGATATTTCACTATGATTGGTAATTTTTGTGGTAAATAAAACGACTAATGTCTTATTTTGAGGTGAGATACCACACCAAAATCGAATTGAAATCAAGATTGGGATTTATTGGCGGGCGCATCAGCTATAGGCACGGGCGGGCAGGACGTGCTGCGACGAGAAACACAAAACCACGGAGATAAAAATATATTACAAAATGAGACCCACTTTGTGTTTTGAAATTACAATCAAATAAATTACTTTTTATTGCTCAATCTTGTTGGGTTTTATTAAGGTATCGGCGAGAGAATAAAACATGTTGGCTTTACGCGAGGGACATGGTGTTTCCGAGTGGCGTGGGGCCTCAGATAAACGGAGGTGCTTTACATGGGCCTCGGGATCGGAGATAAGCCATCACGCCGTGCTCATGTCGACAACCAACAATGAACCAACACGCTTTCTCCCGGTCGCGATGACACCTCTACATACATAATTCCGAAATCGAGAAAATGCACTTTTGGTGTTAAAAATTACAATGCACTCTCATAAAATATTGTATTACGGAACTGATATTGTTGACATTTTAGGTACTGTTATAAAATTATCTGTCGTTGTAATATTATACACATTTTCCTGTGAAACGAAAGCAACACAGCCTGCAATATAGGTATATTCAATTATGTGCGTAAAGCTCTTCGTTTATGTCTGTAGTTTAAACTTAGAGCTATCACAACTTACAGTGCAGACACTAGGCTAAGACATCGAAATATATTACAAGTTCAATATTTTGTTCGCATA
Source organism: Carposina sasakii (assembly GCA_014607495.2). Classification (NCBI taxonomy): domain Eukaryota; kingdom Metazoa; phylum Arthropoda; class Insecta; order Lepidoptera; family Carposinidae; genus Carposina; species Carposina sasakii. Next base: position 7,308,942 of record CP053161.1, read on the forward strand.
TCATACGCTTTCAGTCGTCAATTAGCTGTAACTATTGCGCTGTCTGCGCATCGGTGATAAACTGACGCACAATTTTAACAACGCCTAAAGCTAGGTGTCGACTGTCAAAACGTATTTTCAGCAAGGAAATAAACAAATCATAGTGAGCCGAGGAGACGCGAGAGCATATCGTGTTGATTAATGCTGATTGCTAAAGTGCGTTAACGCATGTATAAGTAATGCGGCAGCGCAGCCTACCACAGCGTTTCCGTCTCAACCGGTCCTAGAACAATGTGCCCAAACATTTACTCATTTACCATTCGACGTACGGAATCGCCCCCAAGACGTACTAGACATTTACACGACCGGATAAGTGTCGCGGTGTGAATTATCCTTACACAAATTACGGAACATTTATCAATGTATCGCTCAGATAATTGCCAGATATAGCGAACTGGCTGGGACAATTCTACTCCATATGGCCACCACTAAAAGACCCAAAGGTTGCTGGTAATAGCTTTTAGTGTTCCGATCGTATAGCTGTGATAAAGGTCAGATTAGGCTGGTATTAGGGACCGCGGAAATCTGCGCGAGGGCATAATATGTGTCCCTCGCCCAGGGAAACCAATTTATCATCGTCACCTGGGGCCGGTGACTTGTAATTGTAAGCTATATTGTTACTCTGAGTTATGGGCCTAAACGTGCCTGTGTTAGCTCTTCCGCTAAACCTGTAACAGTCAGAGTCTATATTATAGGCTTAGGGGTGTATATAAATCAGGATCCAAGTTATTACAAAGTAATATTAACAAATGTTTTACAGACTCCAGTAAATATAGTTACAAATCTTGAGTTATCGGGAATTTGATCTAAAATTTCATATTCGAACATAACCATGGAAAATGATAATTAAATACCTACAATGTTATAAAATAAGACATAATACGAAAATATATTCAAAAGTATTCGATGAAGTCTGTCGATATCATTCTCGGAGGGAATACGGCAATATATCAAGCACGTGGCCCCACGCGGCGAGGATAGACAAAAATCGCATTGACTTCCCATTTGTTACCAGTGTCCGGACAATACAGGGAATGTTGAAAAACGAGCGTAAAGCAGCACATAGAAAATCGATTTACAGGAGTGCCGTTATGGCCTAAATGCAACAACAATATATTATGTAATATTAGTAGGTTGATACTTTTTATTTTGGCTGGACATGATTACCTACAAAAAAAAAATTGGTTTTCCATATAAATATTTAAAGACGACCTAAGTTGTTGCTAGAACTTATGATATGGGAAACTTTTAGCATCGATGGTGGAGATATCTGGAAACAAACTCCAAATCCTTAGCAATATGAAGCATATGCCTGTTACCATTGTAAACTCAAGACGCAGTCAGAACTCTATATCAAGCATCATCTCTATCATCACGATAACATACCTGTGTCTGGTTTCCAAGTCTCCTAAAGCACAAATGATCCTTCATAAAATATAGTCTTTATATCCTGGCATGTTGTATAGATTTATATGAAGCAGTGAAAGAACATACATGTTGTAGTGTAGTGTCTACGGATGGTGAAGCCTGGGCTTACGTTCCTTATCCAGGATCGCGCTGTTCCTTTACATCCTAGATCCACGCCTGTCCTTCAGTATTTCTCTCAAACAATGACTGCTTAAACTTTATATCGCGACATAAAGAAAAAAACTCCACAAAGCTATTTGACACGAAACGCTTTTTATAGGAATAGATAGCGTAAAGGTTATTGTGATTTTCTCATTTCTTTTAGCATTGGTTTTACTTTGTTTATTTTTTGGTCGTCATTTTCTTACTCTTTAATCTTATTTTTTTATTTATTATTTATCTTTATATATTATAGCGACTGGTAGTGACTGGATGGCAAAAATGGCAGATAGGGCTTTGTGGCGTGCTCTGGGGGAGGCCTACGTCCAGCAGTGGACTACAAAGTTTGACGAAGAATTGTTTAGGTATCAATATAGTGGTTATGTCAATAACGTATTTTTTTATAAAAATAAAATAATGTACCTGCTAGTTACCCTCTAACTCTCGGAATGTGATCATTTCATTAAAAAATTGTAGTTAATAGAAATATAACCTATACAATTTTTTTTATTTGTTTAGTTTATCCCGAAGGAAAGGCAAAGGTAACTAAGCCCATACAGCCATTGTCTTTAGTAAATGATTTCTGAATTTATGATGGATGATAATGATGATGATGAATGGAAACGTCGGGAAAATCCTCAAGAACAAGTGTAAAGTTCGTCAAAATGAAAAATGATTGCAGAAATAACTTACATGGGCCCATGAAGAGATCGTATTCCGGCTAAAGTTTTACTCAGCTTACCTGCGTATAAAACCATGCACACGCACTAGATTCACATCACAAGTAATCAAAATATAACTCATCTACCAGAAAACATCACTTTACGGACACAACAAGCCATTTACAATTAATTTTTCATTTTCACAAGAAAATTACACCTGCTCCCTTCCAGCTTTTCCCGCCGAATCATAACCTATACAAAGTGTGTTCCAACCAAACGCAAGGCGAAAAAACAGGCATAAAATATCGACTTGACGTATGCATGACATAAAATTAATGTTGCCATAAAAATGTTATTTCCCTAGATGTGGGGAAATAGTCGATAAATTTATTATTGATACTGAGAAGTATAATGATTTGCAAAATCTTATTGATTATCGTGAAATTTAAATATAAAATATATTAAAAGAAGACGATAGGCCTTTTATACATTATTGGTCCATAAGTGCCGGATAAAAAAGTTAAAAATCGTCCTTCTGAATAATTTGTCATTATGTCAACAAAGCTGTGGGCCATTCTCCGTGGTTTTATGTCATTCAATAAAGGAAAGGACGATGCCCATTTTCAAGATTTAATTTGAATAGAATATAAATATTGTAGTAAAGGTATACAGTTTAATTAATACAGTGAGTGAGAGCCTGTACGTAATTCCACAATCAGTCAATCAAAGATGAAATAGATCCAACTACTAGTTCCGCCACTGTTTAAAGTTCATAGAATAATTATCACAAAAATATTATTAACTTACCAAATTAATATTTAAATTTTTTTAAATTATATATTTTTATCTATATGAGCTAAATGAACCTGAATTAAAAGTGTGTGGCGGTGCTAGTAAATTGATTTATTTTGCATTAAAACAAAAAAAAAAACATTATGATGCCGCCCCAGGGTTAATAATAAAATGAGTATGTCAAACTTTTTTATTTTAAAATTACTTTTAAAAAATGCCTTGCCAATTATAAAAGTATGTAAAAATAAAATTGGTCTGAACGATGTATAGTCAGTAGTATTTTGAAATATATTTACCAAAACGGAAAACTTAACTTTGTTTTCATAAAACAACATGAAATTCATGCTTAGTTATTTTTTAGTAAAAAACGATGGTTATTATATTAGAATTATTATTCTGCAATTTTATCTAATTGTCAGCAGTTATTGAGTTAGCAGGAAATCTAAAATTCCATAGTAATGAAAGAATCTGTATTTATTCCTATATTCTTTTTCTTCTTTAAATATAAAAGATCAAAATTTGATATTTCTTATAACAAGAAGACTGTAGATGTTATGGAGTATTCATAGTTGCGATAGAAATCTCTTTTACCACTCCACTTTTACCTACAATCTGCATGTTTAAAAATAGGGTAAATTCTCACACACATGGCAACATTTTGTTCTTAATCACAATTTTAAAAAATATGAAAATTTTATTCTGTATTTATTGTTTTATTAATGAAATTACGTAAAAACATCAAATATCTACCTGTGAAATGTGATGTTGTTTATTTTCTTATGTTTTTGAGAATAATTTTGGCAGGATATCAGCACACATTTCGTCATGGTAAGTCCTTTAGGTTGACATACACTCATAGCCACTGACCGCTGAGCACTGAATGACAGAACCGCGTTTGGTGCAAATCTGAACCCATAAAAATTACTCAAATCGGCCTTCAGACTATACTTCTATAGGTTTTATTTCTATTTTGTAGTCATAAGTTAACAAATTTATTCAGTTAACCAAAAAGATATACCTAGTCAAGTACTTACCTACTTACTGTTCATTATTTATTGAACAATGACAGTAAATATGTCTCCACAGCACTCCACAGCTTTACGAAGATTCTATCACGTTTCCACCGTATAAAGCAAATGCCACTATTATGTCTAAGGTAATGCGTACCTCATCGATTACAAAAAGAATAGCTGCCATTTAAAATGAATACTTATTGTTCGGGGCCGCAAATCTAGATGGCGCTGCTCGGGACCGCGGATTTATGTCGTCAAGGTGTGGCGGTGGCGCTGTCGATGCTATCACCTGCCATTATTTGTACATCGTTACTGTTATTTTAAATATGCCTCCAGTACGAATATGCTGAATTTTATTTCATGAAAAAGATATTTCATACATTTTTGTTGAGATACTGTATGTTGATAGATGGAAGTACCTATAGTGTTAGGATGGAGCATACTGCACTAAAACATTCTAAAAGAAATTGTAAGTAGTCTAACTTACAAAAAAAAATAACATAATTAACATGAAACAATTTGAGAGAGATTTGTTTTTACTAAATGTATAATACCGCAGGGCTATTAGCTAATATTGAATGGAAACTTCAATAATTTTTAAATGACTGTGAGATACAAAGTCTTTCTCACCCGGGGGCCATTAGAGCCTATAATAACGTTTAGTCGACGACGCTATCGGTCGATCACAGCCGAAATCAATTTTAAACAAACTAGCCACCTACAATTATCATCGGACAATGCGTAAGATACAACATCTCGTACTATATATACTATACATACATACATACGTACATATACCAAAAATAGCAGTTGTGTATTCAGAGGGCTTAGTGCGAGTATTCACTTCGAACTCAATCGCGTTAACGTAAACTTTTCAAACAATAACGTAGGGCCGTTGTTCTCACTTTTATTATTTCACGTCATTACGACATAATGTAATTGGTTGTCTGCTCTACTTTAACGCGAACGAGTTCGAAATTATAACTTACACTAAGCTCTCAGAGTACATAAGCCTTTCTTATCTGCGTTAAAGTTCAGTTTATAAATTCACATGTAAGTTTCATAGCCGCATTTTTGCGTAAACAATATACACCCCAGGCCCTGAGTACTCGAGTATAGACTAATGTCGGCCGATGTGAGAGGTCACTCAGACCATAGATAATACTCGGTCTGTTAGGCCGCACGAGATATAATCGCGATGATTTGTTGATTGTATACAACTTAAATATTGAAATTAACATTCATTTGTGATTTTTATCAGCGCTCCACGTTTGAGAATCGTAGATGGATTTACATTTTATTTATGGTAATAATTGATTTATTGGCTCTATCTGTGTTCACGCTTTCGAATATCATCGATGTGGTACTGACTGAATATTTTTTTTATTATTATCTATTAAGCCTTATATTATCCATTGTGGAAAGGAGAGGTCGCTATACTCACATACTCCTATAGTTTTTTAACAGCAAAATTATATCAAATTACCCCTTGCAGCTCCATAATATAAACTTATACCATAATATCAATATTTGCCTGGCTGTCTCACACTCCCTGTATAAAATATATGTCCCAAACCGTAGTAAAGAAGGCATAGAAAGTAGCGCTATAACTATCCAGGTACCTATATACTTATAACTGTTCCGTAAAACTGATTTATGGAAAGTGTAGCATATACGGCAGCTTGAGGCGATGCAGCAGAATATAGAATACTTATTTCATTATCTTATAAATTATTTTGATGGGCTCGTAAAAAAGCTCGAGTAAATCTAAGTTTGAATGAAGAAAAACAATTACTTATCAAGTATCCATAAACCTACTACTATATGAGTATATAGATCACGGTTTGTATTTATCTATCAAATCACACTTAAGTTTAAAAGAGAACTCCTAAATAAAACGGATGTAATTTTACTACATCTACGAGTAAGCATAGACTGGTTCTATGAGTTGCACTGGAGGAAAGTAAATTTTAATAAGCGTTAAAGTATAATGTTGACAGAAACAATAAGAACACAACATTAAAACGCACAAAGTATGGATTATTAAATAAAATCTAGTTTTAACGAAATATTTACGACTGTAGTAATTTTTCAACCGGACAGGCCCTCCAGCGCGTCTTTCCTACTTTGACTTATTTCGAAGAACTTATTTGCAAGTCTGAATAGTTTTGGTTGAAATAAATCTCACATAGAGGTCTTAACTAGTCTTTTACGCAATTTGTGATAAAATTGTACGGTTATGTAGCTTCACTACGAATATTATCACGCGGGCAATGTTGCAGTCGGCCTCTAGTTACTGTTACAAAAGGGCTATATTTAGCGAAAAGCTATGAAATTTGCCCACTATAAAGACCACCACAAAATTTTGGACTCATGTTTATTTTTCAAGATTGTATGAATATTCCTGAGTTGTTTAAGAATTCCCCAAGATGTTTAGAAAAAAACTGTGATTTAGGGTCTTAAATTTTGTGGATATGTACTTTATAGTAGGCTATTTTCTTTTATTACGTTTTGTTGTTTGGTGGTTAATTATCAACGCAGGGATTTACCATGCGCATGACTCATATGAAGATCAATTTGAATGCGCACAAAGGTTTTATAACACGTCTGTTTGGTCAGTACGCTAACTGCGGGCTGACGGACGAGCTGCGTTCCCAACGCCCGCGGCTCCCTTCCGAGTCGCAGGTCAAACGGCCTATTCTACAAGCGGTTTTATATGGAGTTAGTATAAATTATTAAAGGCCTTAAAACAAACGCCAAAACCCTTGGCAAAAGCTATTCGAAAGAAATGGGACCTAACAAACAATGGGATAAGAGGAGGAAGATGATGATGAGTGTACGGTATTGAAGTTAAAATTTTATTATTTGTACTATAACCTATATATGTATAAATTACTGTTACCGTTCTGTCTATATATGGCGGACTGTATTAGCCTTGCTAGGGTTGGTCACCAAAGTGAAGCTATTAGATACGTCTTTGAGATATAATAACTGGATTACATTAACAACATTTTGTCATATTTCAGATATTCAATACAAATTACCTATTGCGTAGAGAATAGGCCTCCGCCAACAAAAGAGAGGTAAGCATTATTCGAAATCCGCCCGAGAGCATCATTGACCCGACAAACGAAGAGGCTGTACGCATCATTACGGGAACTATCTCCGCAACCAGCATCAATATCGCTATAATTAAGACTATGAGCCAACGAGCTTTAAATATTAAACAAAACCCTTACACAATATGCTAAGTGCTCCCAGTAAGGCTCAGATACATACATTACATGATTCAACAAACATACAAAGCGAGCACTAATTAATCGCTTACTTGTATTCATCGATTTTAATTGCACCGTAAATTCTTATCGCCAATTATGCTGATTACAGCACAAAAACTTACAAGCAATAACTCAGCCGCTCCAGCGACGGACATCATAATACTCGTCGCCAGGGTTTTCTTATATAAATAATCAAGTACAAGTTCGAGCTGATAAATGTCTCCGAGAGCGGCGAGCTTAACCCGGGGGCTCGTGCGAAATAATTAAAACTACTTAACATTCAAACAGAAAGTATCTACGAGCGGCAGCCAGTTTGCCACTCATTTAGCGGGCTCTCCAGCCGGCCATTACTCTCCGGCCGATTGATATATTCCCGCTAAACATGCGATGGCGACATGTCACTCCGCTACCGGCCGCTACTGGCCGCTACTACATAAATAAACAATCAGACTGCGGCTAATAAATATCGCGTCCACCTAAAGCGGCACGTGATCATAAATCCGGCTGTTCTTTTTATTGCACCACACTAGGGTTGGATTAACTCGTAATTGCTAATGAAGCTACCATAAAAGCACTAAATACCTTGGCGCTTTTATTATATAAGGAAGCGGACTGGTTTACAGGTTAACTACTGTTTGAATGATGTTTTAACACACTTTTCTTTGCTTACATTATAGACCTAATTAAACCACATTGGCATATGAACCAATTCAATAGTATCAATGGACACGTTGTCTCATAATTTTCTTTCCGTCCGCCATTATTCATTTTGCTCATTAACGTTCCTCAAACACGAGTGTATTGAGGGCTTTTTTATTTAAATGCGCTATTATGAAATCTGATTTACAGACGTTTTCATAAAGCTTCAAAGAAGTCGGTAAACGATCGAGGGCATAAGTCGCCGTCAGATTATACACAAATATTTACATGTATACAATGGTAGAGAGATAAAAGTTTCACCTTTTACAAGCAATTTGAGGTTATTTATCATGTCGAGTGCGGGAGTCGGGCCGGGCGCTCGATTTTGGTGCAGCTTCTTTATACAGAAGCCATTATAAGTATCGGTTTCAGATCATAGATCATAAACGCGTTTATTATTGTAGAAGCGACCGGGATATGGGGGGTCCTGTCCCGCGCCGAGCAGCCTGTATTGTTGACTTTTTATTATTGTACTTACGTCACACTTCGGGGACCTCACCCAACACTTCATATAACCTCAATAGTGGGACAGGAATGTTCGGTTCGGATCTATAACTATTTATGTGTTACGAAGAATGTAAGTATTTAAATCACTGAACTGACGTCGATGCAGCATAATCTTTATTTTATGATTATAGTAAATTTCAATTTGATTTTAATAACTTATTTACTTTTTGTAATGTTCGTGTATTTAGAAATTAATCATTATAATCCTGTTAGGCATTAATATTTGATTTTCTGGTTTCAAAATATTTCTTTATCATACACTTGTAACCTTCGAAATATTATTATTAATGGATATTATAAAACTTAATGACTCTTATACCCTGGCGTTGTATTTATTTGTAGACTTTGATATGATTTAGTTGTGCTTGAATAGTTAAATACAGATTAGACGCAATCAGTGTAATACTTCAGCTATTTTAGACATCAAGTAGAAAAGATTTTAAAGTTGTTTTTATAAGCGGTTATATAATAATTTCAGTTTTTAAAGTTCATACCAAAAAAGTAATGATCAAGCACATGAGGCAAACTTTCTTAACACGTCACTCATCTAAGTCAGTCCTCAGCAACGATAGTGTTAATAAAATAGATAAATCAAGATAAACTCCACATTATGTAGGGGACATGTCTCAAGTTGGAAGCGACATAACTCTTCTACGAAATAGTATCTTAAATGCATTCTATCTAAGCTTACCACGTTTAGAATATTATTGTATCCAATTTTATATGTACTAGCTAGCCGGCTCTTAGAGGTGAATTGCCTCACAAAAAGATACAGTTGGAAGCGGTGATGGCCCAATGGTTAAGACGTGCGCCTTTCAGTCGGGAGGCGTGAGTTCGATGCCAGTCACGGGCCTACCGCTGAATTTATTTCATGTACGGATTTAAAAAAAAATCACTTAGCTATGACCGAAAGGACTGGCGTCAGGCAGGCCGTAAAAACAAATGCCAAGACTTCAATGAATTTCGAAAGAAACCATATTGCGCCGACTCCATAGATAATGAGACAAGGGCAGGAAGATAATGAAGATACAAATGAAGAAACATACATTTGGAGTCATTGGTGGACTTTCCCAGCAGATGCAATGCCGCGGCCCGCTGCGCCGACGGAGGTACGAAGTACCAACACTCAAAAATGCCTGAACGATTGTAAGCCTGAACGGTAAATTATCAAGACCAAGAAAAGCCCTTTTATGATCCTGCAATACTGGCTACACCATTTCGGAAGTATAACATGTGTACCTATGTTTGTAAGAATAGCAAAATCACAAAAGGTGGCCCACAGCCATGTTTAGCAAAGCGGGGACAGATGTAGGTAGATAGATGAGCACAGGATTATATTTTCAATATTCTTATAACATACAATAAAATATATATTATATTTTATGGTTGTCTATACAGGGTGTAACAAAAGGGATATGTTAAACGAAAAGCTATGTAAATAGCTTACTATAGAGAACCTATTTTCAAAATTTGAGACTGGAAATCACATGTTTATTTTTGAAGATTGTATGAACATTCCTGAGTTATTTAGGAATTATCCATACTATTTGAAAAACTAAACATGGGATTTCGAGTCTGAAATTTTATAGGTAGGTTCCTTTTAGTGGGGTATCATAGCTTTTCGCTTAACATACCCTTTCTGTTTACACTCTGTATATTGGTATTTACCAACTAAAATAACCGCGGGATACCTACTAGTACATAATAATATTGAACATATCATTTAAAGAGGTAAAATTAAATTTAAATTAACCATCATTAACTGTGCTGTAAACTTATTTAAACAGTGCTCATGTAACCACACCCTTAAACAGCATTTTATCGCATTATTGCATTAAGCAATCTTAATCCCCTTACCCAGTACAAGTGTTTTATGTAACCTTATTTTATTATCTCCGATGGTAAGCAATATATTTCCCTTGTGCTTTTATTTGCGTTTGTGATTATACTTCGTTTGCTTGTGACAGGTTGCGGTCTTAATACTAGTGCCTACTGTTTATAATTACTAGGTGCGTTCGTTTCCATTAAAATGAACTTAATAAGCGCGGTGGTAGGTAGATTAGTTGACCAATTTGTTGGATTACTGGTCTGCAATACTCTACAGATATAGTGCTGGATTCTATATTTATGTATGTAAGACTAATTAAAATACAGACATGCGGTCAACAAGGCGACAGGTGGTCAACAGTTAAAATTTCAAGCACTAACGAAAGTATTTTCTAGTAAAGGCACAAATACTCAATGTTTAGGAAGGGTGTTCTTAACCAAAAAAAGAGTGATTATCAACTCGTCGGTATGTTTTTTTACTATTATTATAATAAGTACTTAGTTACTTACCTAAGCCTAATTTTTTCAAAAGTTTTCTCACCTAACTACATAGCCTAACTAGTTGGTATCCGTGTGTCAGGACATGTCAATCATTTTGATAAACAACAACCAAGTTACACCTTCTGTCAAAAGTACAAGCCGACTGTGACGGGCAGTGTGACAGCGAACGAAATGAATTGTATCAGAGACTGTGTTGTGCTTACTGGTTTTTAATTATATGTTGTTAAGGGGAAGTTCTCGATTATAATAATTAGAGTATTACAGCATAATTACAAGACGTGTTTTCATACGCTCTCTTGCCCTATAAAATAATTCACAAAACATGGTTTCACTTTATGTAACTTTTAAAGAAAAAAGTAATAAAGTCATTAATTACATAGTTCAGAACAATTTCCCGTACCTAGGACTGAAAAGAGCTAAATTCAAAACCATTATAAACATGACTCCACACTCACTATAATAATTGCAATAGGTTTTGTGCGTGGCGCCGACTCTACATCAGTGCGCCGAATGCAATTCGATACGCGTCTTGAACTGGGAAATTATCTAATATTACTTTACTAGGCCTACTATTCTAAACATTTACTAGTAACTATTCATATTACCATTTACCTAATTTTATGTGCCAGTAATTGACCATTAAAGATGATTTTCTACTCACGGTTAAAGTAGGTGTAGGTTTTAAAAATAAATTACTTGTACGTATACCTTAACTTATCATGTGGCGAAGTTAAAAAAATATACATACATATAATCACGCCTTTATCCCTTACGGGGTAGGCAGAGCACCAAGGGCCGATAGAATCACATGGTGCCACTTCTGACCACTTTTGAGGGTAGGTATAGTTGAGATGTACAAGTTCGGTTGGTAGTGACAGGTGGTCAGCCCATCGCCTACAAAACACCAAGACTCTCTTGTCCCTCTACTGACTTGTATAGTATGCCCGGGAAGAGAAGCAACTGAAGTATTACGAGTATATTTTTTTTTTCACTCCCAGAGCAGCATAGAAGATATATTAGTTCAAAATTTAAAACTTATTTTTATACATTTGAATAAGTATCCTACCTACTTACTCGTATATTATAAACGCGAAGTTTGTAAGTATGGATGAATGGATGGATGGATGTTTGTTACTCTTTCACGTAAAAACGGCTGGAGCGATTTTAATAAAATTTGGTAGTGAGTTAGCTGACATCCTGGATACTGGATACATAGGCTACTTTTTATCCCAGGAAAATATTTTTATCCCGGATAATTTCGACATTATGTTTTTTCTGCAGTCCACGTGGACGAAGTCGCGGGCGTCCACTAGTCGATAGTAATGTTAGAGCCTCAAAAACGATTCACACTAAAGCAATTACATAAAGGTGTGTCTGCATCTAGCTCAATGCTCATCTCATTTGAACTAATGTAGTTATTTGAATAACACTTCAGTTTGTCGAACCACCTTTTCTATACGAGGACATATATTAAACAATGCATGTTCATTACAAAGTATAAGTAGAGTGTTTTATGGCTGGTAATATGATTAACATTGATGGCTGCGTATCGACTTATAAACATAACTGCTTGTAAAGAACACTTTTAGTATTGGTCGGTAGAAACTAGCTAGCTAAATACAGGGTGTGGGTGACAGCCAGGCAAATACTGACATCCTGACTACCATTGTGTTGAGTTATACGACAGTGTTATTACTCGCAGGAAATGTATTTTTGATTTGATTATCAGTAATCTTTGCTCTCCGCGCCAATTGTGCCGGGCGATCCTGTGATTGATTAAATTGGCTTATTGGTTATTGTGTGACACATTGCTGTTTTTTGGATCACTTGTGACTCTCCTTCAGGGTTGATCAGTTATTTGAACTTTTTTGAGGTCAACTTTTTTTTGAAATCATCTTTTGGTTAAAATTTTATTTTTAAATCATTATCCAATGCCTAATTAAATGAACGAAACTATTTTTTTTTTCCTGAAAATATGAAAAAAAAATCGGAAAATTGGGAATTTTCCTGTGAAAATTATCAGTGTTTTCAGCCTCAGAATCATGGAGTGAAGTTATGGTATCAATATTTGCCTGGCTGTCACAAACACCCTGTATAATGTTTGTCATTAATATCACCTTTGCACCTTTTTGTCATAAAAAACCCACATTCATTAAATGTGGGAAATATATAGGTTTATATTTGGACAAAGCGATAATATGTGCGTATGCCTAATCTAGTAAATATATGAATATAGGTAAGTGCCACTTATATCCAGTTACACTTCGAACTGAAAACTAACTGTTTCGCAATACATATAGAAAGTAACATAAACAAATGACTATCGACAAATAAGTTTGTGTATGCTTTCATATCGAATAAATTATTTGAATTGAATTTTACTCGGAACAATGAAGTTTTCTTTAATTGCAGGCTTCAGATTAGAAATTGGATTAGCCTTTCAAGTAACAAAGGTTACGATATTTAAGACACGTCAGAAAATAAAATGTAGTCTTGCTGTTGTCGCTACCAGCATACGACTTATTATATATGCAGCAGTCCAATGTTTGACATACATACGATGTAAAAAGTAAATAACATTAATATAATGAGTCATACAGGAAAAACTGTCGCGGTGATTTTTTACAATACTTCTTGGGTCACAACTAACAACTGTTTTGGAATACGATTAATTTCTTGTTAGACAGCATTATACATTGTAATGTTTATATATAAGGTCATTTTAAGTTATTGAACTTCTTTTTGGCATGAGACTAGTTAAGTTACAAGGAGACGTTTACACAAGAAGATGGAGTTCTTTTTTACATTTTAATCGACCTCTAGTCAGTTATTGTGGCTTGCCTATTTAGGTAAAGGATATTTTATAAGTATTTGAACATGATTTGAACACAGGTATCATAAAATATATGAAAGAGCCTTTATTTTTTTAGGTTTCAATACAGTATTATCATAATGTGGTTTGAATACGAACATGTAATATTTTAAATACGTTCATCTTTAAGAGATGCTCGTTTATATCGTAGCACACATTAAATCATTCATGAATTTAAAACATTTTATTGTCATTTCCAAGTGAAAACAATATAAATTTATTTTATGTCACAGTTGATTTATATTTTATAGGAGAGGTGTGATTTATTATAGCCTGATATAATACAATCTTGAGGCCATGGTGCGATGGCGTCGCATCGCTTTATATCCAACAAACTTTGTTGTTTAAATTATAGATAGAAAACTCGAAAGGTCTGTGGATTCCTAGATATAGATATGTCTCTTAACTTCCCAGATGAAATGTTTAAACAACATCGACTCTTGCACATACTATAGTTCTTGGTCTATCAACATCGTGATGAAACTAAAATAACATTTTAATAAGGTATCCTATATTTAGACAATACCTACCCATATCTTCTATATATTATTATTATTATTTATATTATTCTATACTTATACTTACTTATCTATACGTATACAGGGTGTAACAAAAAGGGTATTTTAAGCGAAAAGCTATGTAAATAGCCCACTATAGAGAACCTATCTACAAAATTTAATACTCGAAATCACATTTTTATTTTTCAAGATTGTATGAAAATTCCTGAGATATTTAAAAATTCTCCATACTATCCGGAAAAATAAACATGTGATTTCGGGTCTCAAATTTTGTGGATAGGTTCTCTACAGAGGGCTGTTCATAAAGCTTTTCGCTTAACATACCCTTTTTATTACATCCTGTATATAATAAACATCAATAATATCTATACGGGTCAAAATCAGAGAGGTCAGCATTTTGGGTTTTGAAATATCTAAGAAATTAAGTTGTCTATTGAAGTAAATTAACATGTGGAATATGTTGTGTCATTTGTCATGAACCTTTCCTGTAAAGAGGCACGCACACAAATATATATTTCAGAAACTATACCTGTTAATAATAAAAATGACAGGGCCTTAAATCATTTCGGGAACACTTTGAAATATTTTTTTAAATAATAATATAACCAACGCCTTTAATAATTACCGTCATGAAATTATAATTAACCAGTCCCTCTATCGGTAAATGCTGTTATTTTTTATATTTTTACAGTAAAAAGACTTATTTTTTATATTACTCTCCATAGATTTTCAATTAGTGTAAATTTCGTTTCAAAATTTTAATTTATTGTATACATTTGTGCAATACGTTATCAATTAATAATATAAATACAAATGTTAAAAGATCATTTTAGGTTGTACATGCAAGATTTAACTATAACATTACTCATTAGTGATAAATTTGCAGTTTATATGATGTTCCCGAAAATGATGGGAGTGTTCCCAAAATGACAATAAAGTTGTAAATATCTTTGCTGAGTTCCGCTCACAACGAAGAAAGGTGACCTTTATTTCACCATCTTCATCAACTGAGGTGTCAGCGACCGCGATGTATCTGTATTCATTTTTTTTATTTTCAGTTGGTACATTTACTAGCAAAAATGTCTTTGGACGTATCATGTTGGGGTGGAAGTTCATCATTTACTTACGATGTACCAGCAAAATTATCGTCATTCTTTCCATGAAGTCGAGCTGAAACCTTTTGGAGATTCTCATCATCAGAACTGTCTGATCCGTATACGGCGTCATAAATACTTTTCCTACTCATGTGAAGAGTTGTCATTATTTTTATTTTTGCGTAGAAATTGTTTGGTCATATTATTTAAGCGATGTTTTTTGATACGGTTGCCTCTGACGCATTTTTGAAAAGCCTCTCGCTCTTTAGAATTTTTTGGTAATTTATCAACGATGTCTTTTAGTTGAGTTGTCAAAACTTCGCCAAATAATAGACTTTTACTGACTTCAGGAGTAACAGAACATCCTCTTGTTAATTCATTAACTTTGCGAGTAGGCGTATCAGCATTCTTTTGGGATACTCTTTCTGCGCGTCTTCTGTTTCTCTGTACTTTTTTCGCAACTTATCTATAATTCTTTGCATTTTCTGTATTTTATCTTTCAGATTTTTAACAGTTCTGTAAGCCAGTGCCTTTCTTAACCAGTTTTCTTCCTTTTTTCTCCACAACTTTCTTTGTTTCCTCTTTGTCTTTCAGTCATATCACTAACAGTCTTAACTTTATTTTCAGCCTTCTTTATTTGGTAATATTCCCTATCTTTCAGTCTCTTAATCTCCCTTTGTTCAGGTGTCATTTTATCTAAAAACTTGCGTTTTCTTGCATCAGCCTTTTCACGATGTTTTTTATAAGCTATACTGTCCTGTTTTAATCGTTTTTCTGATCGTTTTTCTTTTCATTTTTATCATTTTCCATGTTACCCGTTCTAAATGGTTCACTAAAATAAAAATTTTGCATTGTTATATGTTTTTAAAAGCATTAGACCGTCATTTTGCCCTAAAATTGTCATTTAAGGAACGCCCGTCTAATACGAGAACGTTTCCGAAATGACCGTTCCCAAAATGACTATTTGATGAATATTTTTATATCATGCTTCACGCCGTCATCTACACTAATATTATAAAGAGGAAAACTTTGTTTGTTTGGTTGTAATGAATAGGCTCAAAAACTACTGGACCGATTTTAAAAATTCTTTCACCGTTAGAATCCTTATAGGACCTGGATGAACATAGGCTATAAGAATTTCCCGATATTCCCACGGGAAGGCGACAAACGGGAATTCTATATTTTTTACGAAAACCACTATACATATGAAGCTGAAATCGGGCATATATGTTCATTGGGGAGAGCAAGGGAGGACTAAAAACGGATTTCCCGAAATTCCCACGGGAAGGGGACAAACGGGAATTCATAATTTTTACGAAAACCGCTATACATATTAAGCTGAAATTGGGCATAGATGTTCATTAGGGACTGCAAGTAAGCACTAAGGACGTATTTCCCGAAATTCCCACGGGAAGGGGGCCAACGGGAATTAATTATTTTTTATGAAAACGGTTACACATATGAATCTTAAGTTGGGCATATTTGTTTATTTGGGACCCCGAGGAAGCACTAGGAACGGATTTCTCGAAACTCCCACGGGAAGGGGACAAACGGGAATTCATTTTTTTACGACAAGCGCGATACATATGAATTCGAAATTAGACCTGTACGTTCATTAGGGACTGCGAGGGAGCGCTAAGAACGAATTTCCCGAAATTCCCACGGGAAGGGGACTAACGGGAATTCAATTTTTTTACAAAAACCGCTGTACATGTGAAGCTAAAATCGGAGACTGCGGGGAAGCACTAAGAATTGATTTCCCGAAATTCCCACGGGAAGGGACTGTCTGTGCGTTTGTGCACGCTAATCTCAGGAACGGCTTAACCGATTTCGGTGCAGTTTTCAGGAATATATTGTGACAGGTCCCACTTAACATATAGGCTACTTTTTATCCCGGGAAAATGTTTTTATCCCGGATAATTTCGACATTTTTTTTTCTGTAGTCCACGCGGACGGAGTCGCGGGCGTCCACTAGTATTAGATATTGGTTTTAGAGGTTAGGATCACGTTAGCTGTAATATTTATAACAATTTAGCAAAAAGTATGCAAATTGTTGAAAAACTAATCACCCAACAGTGTTCCCGTAGTGACAGGGAATTAAAGTACGCTTCCCATATATGAAATTAAAAGGTACTTACCAGCAAAATCAATATTTTTTTCCCGTAAACACGACACGCATCTTTTCCTTTGACTAGTGAACTTCACACTGTTGCTCGCTAACGCCACCTAGCGCGTTTTGTTTTAATTACATCGACCGATATCCATCGCGTTCACTGAATGATTTAATAAACGTCAGACAGCATTTGAATAGTCAAAATATGACGAAATTAAATTGTTGTTAATTTAATTTATACGTTTATTCGTAATTTAATGATTTTCAAAGCTAATATTAAAATAATTAAAATTTTAAGTCTTAATTGTAAACATTTTTGAGTTATCGCAACTATGAAACATGGTATAAGGACGCGTTCCCGGAATGACTATTTAGACGTTTTTTGTTTAAAATCTAAAAAAATATTATCGTAAAAAAATAAAAATTATAATTGCCTTGTTATTATGTGCAGAACCTTCATTTAGAAACAAGTATTTTAGCAATACCACCTTATTTTATTAAGAAAATCTTTGTCAGAAGCATGATTCTCACCTCTCTGATTTTGGCCCATACATATATATATATATATATAAAATACATAATATATATATATATATATATATATAATATAGTGAATCGATGTTTGTGCACGCTAATCTCAGAAACGGCAAGACCGACTACTTTTATTACTTTAGGCTACTTTTTTTCCCGTGAAAGTATTTTTATCCCGGATAATTTCGACATTTTGTTTTTCTGAATTTATTTATAATTTATTTGTTTTGACTAACTATTATTAATAAATACTTCAATCTTGTTCAAGAAAAAACTAATTTTGTTATTTTTGTCTTTTTATTTTTAACATCAGAGATTATCAAAATTACGCTGAATTAACGTCTACTATTCTTAGATTTAAGAAGTAAAATATTTGGTACTTTATAGTAAAAAATCAACTTAAAATATACTTAAACAGGTGTATTTATTCTTGGAATTTGGAATTCTAACGGCAGGTAACTAAGAATTGTCTGGATGTGAGGCTCTCTTTAAAGTATTTCTAAATATATGTGTAATACGTCGTATATAACTTAAAGAATGTCATCAAAGTTCGAGATATGATCTCGTGTGGTGTACTTCCTCTTCAGTTCTTACCGAAGCATTCAAATCATTTGGATTACTTACAATTTTAATCAACATACTCGCCCATCAAATAGTGATGGTACCTTCCTTGTTTAACACACACACACATATATATAATTTTTAATTTTTAACAGCAAATGTATGTAGGTATAACTTGCATTCTCTATAAAACAAAACAATTATTTACATATTGAAGTAGGGATTCCTAATAGTAAATATCAGTTTCAGCATTCCAATATAACATCAGGTACCTTCTCTATTTGACAACGACACTTTTCACTTTAATTAGTTTTTAAAACTTTACAGAAACACAGAGATGAAATGTTTATTAATAAATGTTCTTATACCTAGTTAGTTACTTAAATACACTTCTTCTTAGTCTTATCATATCAAGCACAACACTACAATCAGATCTAATAAAACGCAAGCATGCCCGGCGTGGCACGATTTCAACTGGGTGGCCGCTACTTGTCTTACGACCAACTTATCTTTACAATCGATCCCTACGATAAAAATAAAAACATTCAACCATCCCAATATCGATCTTGACGTGCTGCGAAGCCATAACATTTCGATTTTTATCGATATGCTCATATGTTTTGCATCTCTATAGATACTGTGGAGCAATGCCATTGATTAAATTTATAGATATTTCATATTTATTTACATGGACAGTTTGCATTACATATTCGAAAAGTTTTGTGGTGCTTTCAGTTCTTTCTATACCAGTTTTATGCACAGAGGATTAATTGGTACGAGTATGTTAATCAAATTAAAAAGATAATAAGAATTAAAAATAACTTGATAAACTCAATGATAATCTGTAAATTATCCAATATCCCATTTGAAATGATCCTTGTTAAATAACCAGTTAAAGTCCCAATCACAAAGAGCTTTTGACCTGAATTCAATTAGGATATTTGTATCTACCTATATCTAGCAAAGATAAATGCGTCTATCAATATTTCTACTTCTACTAAGTGAACAAGAACACTCGATGTCATCCATGATACTCCGATATCGTGATTGTGGCCGAACAAGCCGATATAATGGCGTATTGTGTGAATGCCCCTTAATGTTCTAAATCACAGATTTATCACACGTGAGTCAACCGTTGGATCTAAAATCAATACAATAATAGTATTATGACAATACAATAATATCAGTACAAGTAAACGCTCAACATTTTGAGCTGTACCACTAAACAAACACTCTCTTCATTCTTTCAGATAAGATAATAAGTTTTACTGAAATAAAATCTTTATAAACTATAAAGCATCGAATATGAATTCTTTTACCCTGTTCCGTAATAAATAAATTATTATCCATCCATCCACCCATACTTGGCTCAGTTCAGAGTTACCTACTAGAGCTAATCTTATGATTGCACTGACAACATTAGACATTTTTAGGATAGGTAGATATAACAACTCATGAAGCATATTTTTTGGTACCTAAACTGTTTTAAAATTCCCGGTTTAAGGCAATAACTACAATATATTCATATGCATTATGTATTACCATAACTATGTAGAGTAACTAAACTTAAATATAGAAATTAGACGTATAACGTAGCTACGTTCATAATGTATTAAGTTTGTATTTTACTGTTACGGAACTTACTGTGCATGGCTTGACACACACTTTGACAAATAATTACATAAATAAATACAAACCAACGACTGCAATATGGTATTATTCTATGGCCTTACACCACACAACAAAACTTTTGCTAAACTTAGCTCAGAATACTGCGTTTCAGATCAAAATATGCAAAACTGAGTGAGGTCAACGGCTCAGCGCACGCGCAGGACAAATGTCAAGGCCCGGCTGTCTCAGGGGATCAGTTAAGCCACACTACACTAAGCCGCTGTTTGGCGATGTGATCATGTACAGTTAACTAGATCAAGCGATATGAGATGTCAACT
The DNA here is from genome assembly GCA_014607495.2 of Carposina sasakii. Lineage (NCBI taxonomy): Eukaryota > Metazoa > Arthropoda > Insecta > Lepidoptera > Carposinidae > Carposina > Carposina sasakii. The sequence continues at coordinate 7,329,464 of CP053161.1, forward strand.
CTGCTTGGGAAAACTTTGTTACAAAATATGATATGTGAAGCACCATGCGTTTAGTACTCGTAAACCGCTGATAGTCAATGTTGCCAAATTGAATATATCCTCAAAACGAAAAATTGCATTAATTTCAATGCCAGTCGACATAATATATACAACTAGGGTGTTTTTTGTAATAGATAACTTATTAATAACAAATTTATCAGCTTTTTTAGTCAAAATATGTCTGAAGTATAAGTCTTAAATCTACTACGAAAGCAATGCGAATTTATTTGTGTGTTTGTGCCAGATATGAATGATAGGTATTTGTGCGAAATTCGTCTTAGTGCTCTGTATCCATTCTTTAGTTTGCCATTCACAGCGAAATAGCCGAATAAACATTGAGCTTGGAATACTCGAGTTTATCACATTTAAAGATTTCTAACTTTGACTTGAGTATACAAAGTAGTAAAATGTAACCGAGTCGTTACAATGTAAACCTGTATTTACATTCCAAATTTATAGACAACTAAATGGCAGTAATTCCAACAATTCAAGAAACAGTATACTAGGAAAATAGTGTAAATGATCTTCCTGTAGTTATTTACTGACGATTTGCCGTGTGATTCAGAAGAAATGAGCCGTATATCGTGTGCGTTTATGTCTTTTCTATGGCGCTTTAGCGGCTTAGCTAAACACCGCTAATCGTAACCTTTCGGCTATTGTCGAAGCCAAACCGAAGTGTCAATGGAGAATAGCGAACGTATAGTTTATTCAGGCACATGCGGCATTGTCCGCAATTTGCACGCCGTCCTACAGAGTTACTCAATGGACACGACAAGAATGAATGAAGCAATCTCGGCAGCAGTAAACGTTATTTATTTCGTTTCTCTTCCATAAACGACCATTCAGGCGGTTAAGGCGCAGCGCTACTGTTCGACAATTAGACAAACAACGAGCCAAGCGAGCTGCTTATCGCGCGCTATCGGAGCGCCATCTCACGAATACGCCATTCCGGCTTGCACCTGTCATAATCATAAACAGGTCGACAGCCTTAAATTCAATTAGGCACGGAATGGTACATTATAACAAGAGTTAGATAAGTAAACAAACGTGATCCTCCGGCTATTTGGTTATGGCAGGGTCTCATCAATAATGGGCAGTAGGTGATAATATCGCGACGCGTGTCCCACCAGAGCACAGATAATATAATGCTGTACTAGCACCAGACGAACCACGAACACCGTTATTATCCCGCGATACTCATCGCCACTCTGAGATCATTTAGTGATACGCTTTATATTAAATTACTCGGTCGTGAGCTGATAAAATATTCCGAGTATTCTATTACCAAAAACGAGATAACCTTAGCCGGAGGTATTAAGAGTTATTATTTTTGAACGGCCTCTTTGTTGATTTGGGAATGTCAAACGTTTATGTAGTGTTGACTTAATGGATATAGTGTAATGGGCATCATCAACTCCATTACACATTCTTGTATGGCTAAAGATCACGTATCTGAATACCAGATTTTTTAATTTTATCTGAATCGATTAAATAATTCTTGGCCTGAGTCAGTGACTCCCCTTAATTAAGTAAGTAGATAATAAAATAAATTTAATGTTACTAATTTTATATGTTTTACTAAGATTTGAGATGATTTGAATTATTACAGTAAGTATGGCTTATTTTTGTCCCCTTTTATAGTAAAATATTTTCAATAAATAGGCTCTACTTATTCAAATACTCTTCGGTCACTAGCCATTATTTCCTTTTACAAAACTACATTAAAATAAATTCGCACATACATAAAACAAATGTTATATATTTATATTAGATTAAAAGCACTGGCACATAAAGTAAAACAGTCATTACCGAGTAAGTGAGACTGAAGTGCAGTAATTCACTAAGGTACTACTGGAATGAGACACGTGGAATGCTGATGCAGTGAGCGGAAGGAGCGCAATGCTTCACGTTGCGTGTTGCATCGAGACAAACCAATCATGTACAGGGTGTAAGTGACAGCCTGGAAAATTTTGGTATGCTGACTTTAGACTATGATTCTGAAGCGAAAACTCTAAAATGTTCACAGAAAAATTCCAAAATTTATTGACTTTTTTAATTTCTTCGAGACCAAAATAGTGAAGTTCGTTTAATTAGACCTTGAAAACAATGAAAACAACATCCTTGGAAACAATGAAAACAACATTTGAAATTATACATAATTTTCGCCAAAAAAAAAGCAAATTTGAATTACTGCTCAACTTATTAAAGTATTCCATTAGGAGAGTCAATGTACTCGTAATTCAAAAAACAGAAATCACATATCTCACAATAACTAACAAGCACATTTAGCGAGTTACAGGATCGCCCGATACAAATCGTGGGCCAATCCCGGTGTGAACATCAGCAAATCTCTTCTTGTATTCTACTCTACTCTATTCTATCCATCATATATAAAACAAATTAATTATTCCTATTTAAACTAAATAAATTGTTGCATAAAAAATTATATACACTACTTACTTACTAAGGTAATAACTACATTAAATCTATCAATCAGTGAACTACTTTATATTCGCTTTATACTGTACTTACATTGTAATTGCACTTTCAATCTGCATAGGTTAGCAGTTTATCTGCTAATACGGGCATTACGGGGAATGCGCCCGCGCAGGCTCCCGCATCACGCCATTTTGTAATTTAGCTATGTAATGAGCGAGTTACAGAGCTTATCGGTGTCAGTTACTTTACAGAATGGATGGTGCTGAGGAATTAATTATTATTTTAATTAAAGAATGCTTGTATTAAATAGAAATTGACGGCCGTTGGTGTAGTAGGTAGTGGCCCTGCCTGCGGCGCCATAGGTCCTGGGTTCGAATCCCGGTAGGTGCAAACATTGATATGATGAATATTGATGTTTGTTTCCGAGTCATGGATGTTTCTATACTTATCTATGTATTTATATACCGTTGCTTAGTACCCACGACACAAGACCTTAGGGATCTTAGTGTGGGACTAAGTTAATGTGTTGTGAAGTGTAAAAAAAAAAAAAGAAAAAAAATTGGTTAAAATACCTCTGAGGCCAAATACAAAGTAATATCATACAATCGTTTCGCGATCATTATTGGTTCAATAAGAAACCTTCTGCTTGACTGCTATTGGATTGTCATGATAATGACCCTTGTGTTAATAATAATATGAAAAGAAAATGTTGGTAAAAGGAATAAAGGAGTAGATTTTCATCGTAATTCTGGTTAGCAATGAGCGTATCAACTTAATTTTCTATGAAAGTTCATACATCTAGAAACTTTATATATTCTTTTATGCTATTGATACCTAATGGGCTACTCTCAAATATTCCAGTTTTAAATTATAGTTACAAACCAATTTGGTTATATTACCCTCCTCCGAGCTAGAAAGTACAAACCAAAATTGAAATTAATCATCCCATCCATTATTAATGACATTGCCTTAATTAAGACACCTTATAAACTACAAAACCATGAATAATGAACACTTACACAAGACCAATTTGTAAAGCGGCGTCTTCGATCAGTAAATCAAATACAGTTAACTGAATTTTTATTGCTTTTGCGCATTAAAAATTCATGTAATCACCACTGGAGCATAAAAATTAAACAGCATTAAAATGACTTACATTAAGGTCTCATTAATTTCCTAATACATATACGCTGCGGGCCTACGGGGTATAGGCACCTATTTGATTTACAATAACGAAGTCGGTTACACAATTTTTGGGCTTCGAAATAGGGTAATTTCTATAGTATGTCCAGCTATTAAAGTTCTCCTTGTGAGCTTTAATAGGATTGGTCGACACTTTCGGTGGGGAAAGCAGCGGTGGACACAAAGGCGAAGCACATAATTTACCTCACCACAATACTTCTAATTAAGATCATTCGTAAGTCCAATGAAGGTAAGCACTATGTGCTCGCAAACTGGACGGTATAAATAACTCCAATCATAACTCATACCTTTACCGAACCCCCATTGTCTAAGAACTTGGACCATAGTGCTTGACCTTAAGATTGAGAATGACGTGCCTGTTTGAATATCACAGCATGGTATTGTTACAGAAACTAAATGGAATAAAAAGACGTAGTTATTTGTTCCTCCAGGGTGAGTAGACGTAAATAAAGCTGGACTCAGACGAGACCTTTTTAATGTTTTGGTATAGGTATTATTACGTTCAACGTTACTTCTTCGACCATTCTCTAATACCTGCAAGAGTGGATTTAAAATTTTTCCTCTAAATTTAATTAAGACAGCTGACACTGCCAGCACTTTTGCGTATCGTATACCCCGGGTAGGCAGAGTAGTAGAAATGAATGTCGACTGCAGGTGAGCAAAGTAGTAGAGTTGAAGATGTACCTAGGAATGCTAGAGTCGTCTACAGGTGCAAAATTTTATAAAGGCTACCTAAATTCTATCAAACAAAATATACAACATGTTTCTAATGAACGAAATGTGCTTTGTATACATATTTACATATATTCTACAATACAACCTAACCGGCACTCGTCTGGCTTCAGCCTAAATATTCTAGTAAAAGATATTGAGAACGTAAAGTGGTCATCGTTCACCATCGACCTAAGAGAAGCTTTCGAATGAGTATTTATTTTACTGTTTCAACTCGTTTCAAACCCTCAACAGATTACCGTTTGTAACTCCAAATTAATGTTAATAGTCTTCAACGAGTAGGTACTCGTTATTTGTAATACATCTAGAAAGTTTTTATGTGTCTAAATGGCCTATTACGGTTGCATTATGTTTATTAGTGATACAAGAGGTTGTTTTGCTTCTAATACCGTCAATAAATACTTAATTAAATACTGATATAGATCTTATTATACTATTCGTTGATGTTATAGATTTGAAGTGATTTGTGGAGTTTAAGCAGAGATGTATTGAGGCCACATAACGCCTATTGAGGGGCTTGAGCAGAGAAAACCTATTAGCTACTTACGAAATTAAAAAATATTTTTGTCACAATCTAAAACCCACATAACGCTTAAATGTAAAGCAAACGGTTATAGAGTTAGCTTGCATCATAGATGGTTTATTCAGGAAAATTAAGCAAGTTGTGGCTAAATATATTCGAATTATGCAGATTGTTCAAATTACATTCATATACATATAACTATTTCCGCATTACCTAACATGCTGTCGTCAACTATTCTAAAGCTACTCGTAACTCATTCCATCGATCAAATTCAAAACACTAAGACTTACTTTATTAAATAGAGCTTACACAGAACCAAATGCGACTCCGTTTACGCTCACTTAACCAAATAATGAAATAGTCGAATCATGCTGAGTGTTATAATTTAAATGTAGTGGCACCAACTTATCTATTCTAGTGGATATGATGGGAAATCTTCATAAACCCATGGTTTATGACTTCGAAATGTCGATAACAGCGACACCCACTGTAGTATTAATATGTTGGTAATATCCTCATCCTGTTGAATAATAGTGTCCCGTGCGTTCAGAAACACGCATGAAGAATGCTACGTCATTCTGGTTGAGCTTTGGATGCATGTGGTGTGGTTGTCTATGGTGTACGATAAAAAAGTTATCAAAATATTCAAACGAGTTTGTTACGAAATATTTCTGAGGTAAAGGATTGGGCGCGTGCTAGTCATCTTGGAGTAAAATTTTATTTTAGTATTTAAGTACATAATAGTTATATTTTAGAACCCAAAGTAAATTTTAGAACTCATTGTTATCGTGGCCAGTGGAGCTCTTGAAAGTTACGCTTTTTAGATAATATTTTCTTTTATGTCATGTAGTCTCTGCCTACCCCTATGGGATATAGGCGTGAGGTTATGTATGTATGTATGTTTCTTTTATGTAGGCTTTCCTAAACATATAACAACGCAATCAACTGTACTGAGGTGGGGCTTCACTAGAATACATCTACTTCCGGAATGTCTAAAGAGTCGACTAAGGAACGCGGGCATTCTCTCGGGCGATAAGCTAGCAACTTGTCAATCGTTTGCATCTATGTACGCTATGCTAAACGTAGCTGCGGTATCTCCGTATGATCTTGCAGTTCTGTATACAGGGTGTAACAGAAGGGGTATGTTAAGAGAAAAGCTATGTAAATAAACCACTATAGAGAGCTTATTTTCAAAATTATAGACTCGAAATCACATGTTTATTTTTCAAGATTGTATGAACATTTTTTTTAAATACAATTAGCTAGGCAAACATTTGACCGCCATCGTGCCTGATGTTAAGCAAGATGCGGCCTAGGGTGGTACATGTTTGACTAGAAAGTTGTTTAGGAATTCTCCATACTATCTGGAAAAATAACCATGTGATTTTGGATTTGAAATAATGTGAGTAGTTCTTTTTAGTGGGCTATTTACATAGCTTTTCGCTTAACATACCCCTTCTGTCACACCCTGTATATATAACAACCATAGCGTTGGGCGCCCTCCGGCCAGATGGACCGATGACTTAAAGAGGACGGCTGGTAGTGACTGGATGGCAAAAAACGGGAGATCGAGCCATGTAGCGTACTCTTCCAGCAACAAATATAGCAAATTGTGGAAATAACTCTCATTCACTGTTTGTACAAATATAGCACATATAATATACAGGGTCTTTGTGACAGCCAGGCAAATATTGATACCATGACTTCAGACCACGATTCTGAAGCGGAAAACACTGAAAATTTTCGCAGGAAAATTCCAAAATTTTCCGGCATTTTTTTTTTCATATTTTCAGGATAACAATAGTTTAGTTCGTTTAATTAGGCCTTAGATAGTGACTTGCAAATAAAATTTTATCAAAAAGATCATTAAAAAAAAGTTGCCTTCAAAAAAGTTCAAATAACTGATCAACCCTAATGGAGAGTCACAAGTTATCCAAAATAAACAGCAATATGTCACACAATAGCGAATAAGCTCATTTAATTAGTCACAAGATCGCCCGATACAATTGGCGCCGAGAGCAAAGATTACTGATAGTTAAATCAAACATACATTTCCTGCGAGTTATAACACTGTCATATAACTCAACACAATGGTGCTTGTTCAGCATTTCAGTTTAGCCAGGTAAAGGCTGTCACCTACACCCTGTATGTATAGTAGGTAAGTAAGGACTTTACATGTTAATTCCTACAAATGGTATAGGACTATATATTGTGGAACAACATACGAAATTAATTCATATGGCTATGCTAAAAATATTTCTTCACACATTTTTTGCTAATCAAACTAGTTTTAAATGCAGGTATGTATTGAGCAAAATGCAGAAATGTCTCGCATTTCACTTTAATATCGACCACAACTGCTCTCATTGAGCTGACATCGTTAAAATGCTGGTCATTCTGGATTCTGGAATGTTCCAATGCAATGGAACTAATAATAATGATGTTTTATGTGAACGCATAGTAAAGATAACAGGTAGGCTTATTACGTGTCTTGCAAAGCGATAGCAAAAATTGTACAATTATCGCTGATGCCTTGTCATCTATACCTATACATATAATAAAAATGTAACGGATCGCTGTCTGTACATGGAAGATATATGAGAAAAAATATTATAGGAGACCTTTATCAACGCAATAGAACCCAAAACGATGATTTTTGGAATTTTTGTCTGTTTATCTGTTTGTCGGTTTGTGTACGTTTGTGCACGCTAATCTCAGAAACGACTGAACCGATTTCGATGCAATTTTCAGGAATATATTGTGACAGGTCCCACTTAACATATAGCTACTTTTTATCCCGGGAAAATGATTTTATCCCGGATAATTTCGACATTTTGTTTTTTCTGTAGTCCACGCGGATGGAGTCGCGGGCGTCCACTAGTAGAAAATAAAATTCGTATGCTAAACGTGGTTGTGGGATATCCTTTAAGATCCTGCATTTATGGCTACTCCATTTTGAGAATACAGACTCCTGTCTTTTGTGTCTATAAAATTCGTATAACGTAATAGCGATCGCAAGGGTCTTAACACCCGTGTTGATTATACAACTCTGTTATCGCTTCACTATTGCAAGATGCAAGCCTAGGGGTCTAGTTTTCTCGTAATCGATTATGTGCAGTCTTGTTTGCACTTACTTCATGGGGCTGATTTTGGTATCATCTAATAAGGATTTTTCTATAAACTTAGCGCTGCTAAACTAACTCTTTGGTGGAGTCCTCTTCATAAAAAAATAAATGAATAATATGATAAAGTCAGAAAAGAATCAAGATTTTAAAATATTACTATTAACTATAACCAACAGTAACGAATTTCTATCCGCTTGTTTCCGCGTTTCTAATAAAAGCTATTATAATTTTTACAACTGTATTTTATTACCTGTCTAATATAATATTTATTATAGATGTAGGTACAGAGAAAAGAACACACACGTAGTGAGATACTATCAACGGGCATTTGATTGTGCATATCAATACTGCAATAGACTATTATGAATTCCTGAGTACCAACCTTAGTCACATTACCAACATATAATTAGAACCTTTAAGACCCCTCATTGACTACACTGAACAATCAAAGTGGCACAATATCATAAATAAACCAGTTGCAATAGTTACATTCCATCTTGAGCTGTCAACAGTATCAATAGAACGATTTGACTAAAATTAAAATACAATCGGTCAAAATGTGAACAACATTGTAATGTACGCGAAATGGACTGTAACAGTCTAATTTGTATAACAAGTAGCGCCGCTGCCAGTGTTCGTAAACATTTTTGTAAAGTTGTACAATAAAATTGTGCCTTTCAATGCACTGCAGTTAGGTTTAAATGAGGGTTGAGTAATGTTCCCTACACACGGAAACCTCGCGTGGCCCGACGCAGTATTGTGCACGCGCGTTTACTCTTACTTACTACGCTTTAGATGATTAGTCTTTCTATAAAAAATTCTAAACACTTATAGGTAATTCCTTCTAAATTTTATTGATAACATCGAATAATTAGCTGATCATCTTCACCACTTCTTTCATTTGGAATATTTACATTTTTCTATAGAGTAAGTTGTAAGCAAGTTGAGTCATCAAAATCTGACTTCTTTGATACATAAAATGTATTTTCGCAATTGTACATACATACATAACCTCACGCCTATATCCCATAGGGGTAGGCAGAGACTACAGATCTCCATTTAGTACGTTCCAAACATACCCCTTCGGCTCATCCACATTCATTAAATTCTTCATACATGCTCGCCGGTTTCGGGTGCTTTTGACTAAATTCGCAATTGTCATATTACATAATTCCCGTTTCCGTGGAAATTTCGAGGAAACCTTTGTTAGTGGACCTGTACGTCATAAAAGGAAGCCATGGTTCAAATATCACGTTTCAAGTTTCAGTAGTTTTGCCTCGGCGTTGATGAATCAGTCAGGACAAGTTTTACTTAATAGAAAATACCAAATTTATACCAAAACTCAACCTTACTAAAATTTTAAACTAACACAAGAAAACGTTTAAAGTACAAATAAAGTGCATCTATAATAATTATTTCCGAAAAATAAATTCGAAGTCATCATTTACTTCGCCGACAAAGGAGCAGTACTGCGATGGCTCTGTCAATTTATAATGCGATTAACAGAAAGAATGGCAATCGAACTGATTGCAGGACCTTAGGGGGACTGTCCACTGGGCCTGTCTGTTCGATGAAACAAGACAGGGTAATGCTGGAATGAAAGGGATTATGTATGCAGAGTACAGAGTACTTTGATCACTCGTTTTATTAGCTTTAATACAGAGTGATAGAGCCAGTATGTGAAGCTTGTACTTTGTGTATTTTTCAATGTTCTTTTTTTATTTAGGTGTCTAAATGTGAGCTGAAAATTTACTTTACTATCCTTTAAGTTGTTCCTAATTATTAATTTAGAAAATTTCGTAAGTACCTAGTTTTTTGTTGCATACATAGTGAGTAACTTTTTTATATTACAATATATTCCTTCCACCATAGGTCTGCTGCCGGTGCATTTATACCAATAACATCCAGTCATTTTGAAAAAATGTTAATGTTAATCGTTGGAAATTATAAGGGACGACAGATAGAGCAATGTATCAAAACATAGTTGACATTTACAGGCAGCAGGAAATGGAAATTTGTATGCAAATCTCAAACTAGACCGGATTTCAGAAATGTGGAATATTTATTTTAAAAATGTTATATTTTAACCAAACTACGAAGATTTACCTAAATGGCTATTGAGTACTTAATCTAATACTAATGTCTAGAGTTCAGCTTCATCATTTCACAGAAAATTTCAAAATTGGAATAATAAATCCAAGATTCTTTATGATCTCTATTGAAATTGGCCGTTAGATAACAAATATTACTAAATTATAAGGTAAAATTATTGAAATACTCACCAGTGTAATGGTACCCTTTGACCGTATAAAAATATACCATCACAGAAATCACGGCCACTTCCCTTGCCGTCAAAGTATTGCCGCGTTATTTATTTGTTTACATTTGTTTTGTTTTATTAATTTCCCTTCGACAGTAGTACAAAATGTCTCAATTATAATTTCGCCTAAAGAAAGGCAGTAATGAGGCCCTTAGGTCTGAAGTCTAGGATCGCGTAACCCAAGTGGTTTGCCGTCGGTTATTAATATGATGGACGGTTCATGTCCATCTGTTGGAACCAGACCACCATCCGAGCACTGCCTCGATTTCTTTATTAAAATAAACGTTAATTACTTCGACTTTTCATATTATTACATATGAAGCTGGATTAACTCTTGCTTATATGGTTAATCCGAGGTCAATGCGTTCGGTGGGAAACATCTATGATCGATTTCTGATGCCCTCCCGTGAGATGTTTATATCTTTGACTTAGATTTTTATTTGATTACTAGTGGACGCCCGCGACTCCGTCCGCGTGGACTACAGAAAAAAAACAAAATATCGAAATTATCCGAGATAAAAACATTTTCCCGTGATAAAAAGTAGCCTATATGTTAAGTGGAACCTGTCACAATATATTCCTGAAAACTGCATCGAAATCGGTTCAACCGTTTCTGAGATTAGCATGCACAAACGCACAGACAAACCGACAAACAGACAAAAATTCAAAAAATCTTTGTTTTGGGTACTATTGCGTTTAATATTTGTTCTTATATATCTTCCATGTACAGACAGCGATCTGTTACATTTTTATATTATATGTATATATAATATAGTGTCATGTAATAATGTGATGTCATAATATTTATGATCTTGATACAGATACTTTGTACTGATCTCGGATTAAAAGGAAAACAAATATTACCCAAAATATCATAAAATGCGTACCTAATTCTGTTAGAGAATTCTTAAGATCGAAATAAAACTGTATTATGAATTGACAAAATCGCTTTATATTTATGTAACTAAAGTAATAAAATAGAGGCAAGTTTCCCATTACGGCAACGGGACAGACGGAACACACACTTTAAATGAGAGTCGAAAATTCAAAAAGAGATTTTATCGAACCGATTTACCGACTATCGAAAACGGTTACGAGCGTCTCACTTCACTAATTTAGACGTTACCAAAGTAGCTCGCCGTTAAATGGAGGATGAGTGCCGAGCGACACGGTCAATACGGACAGTTTATATGACCAGCAAACAGTTCACGTGAACTGTACACACGATGATTTTTTATTTGTAGTTGCCAGCTCTGGCTAAATACCCGTGAGAAGCGAGCCTCCCGCGACCCGACGCAATCACGACACCGTAATCTTGAATGACACCAACTGGACCAATCATCACATCACTGACAGATTAACTGATGAATGCACCGTGTCTCTGTTGTGACTGTTCTGTCATTTCGCCCTGGTCTGGCTGTAAATCACGACGACCGCATTAGCATACGCATAAGGAACGTTATGGAACAATCGACATTCTGACACAAGCGAGACCGTCAAACATTCTTAACATAGGTATAAATCGACGGAAACAATTTATCTTTTCGTAACCTTCATGTCACTTGTAAATGAATCGCAATACAATCGTGTCAAGCGGTCTTTATTGAAAAAGATGGATAGTCACTGTATCAACTATAAATAAACTGTGAGCAATATGACCAATATCTGAATATTTTATGCTCGCTCGAAGCCAGTTACTCAAGATTACCTGAAAATCCGATGAGTGAGAAATTTCTTTAGAGCATAAGCGAGTGCCATTTGAATATAAATTGTATTAGGCTGAGCTCCGGCGTCGAAGGCTCTTGTACCTCTCATTGTGCGTATAACAAGATCAGTATCGACTTAATGACAATATATTGGTAATAAAATTAGATAGTCCGTACCGTCACCGAGAAACATCAGCACCTCGCCGCGAGAGACTCTGGTGTCTGCTGCGAACTAACTAGAAACATTATCGACTGACAGCCGTAATCTGCTCTGGATACCTGTAATGCGATTGCGTATTATTTTTACTTATTTAAAACCTTGTTCCCTGTTGTAACGTTTCATATTTGTGTCGCGGCTTAAATCTAGCCAGCCGGCTTAACTTTATGGCTGCAGTCCATAAGAAAGCTAAGTTATGGTATAAATATGATGACACTTTTATCTGTGAATGCGGTTGAAAAGTAAATAGTGGTTGTTTAGCTGGTGGAGTACGTTTTCGCGGTTATGGCGGCTATCTAGGCGTAATTTATTGGCATTTGATTACGGATTGCAGGGTCAAATTATATAGCACAACACACTCCTCGTGCTATACACCAGGGGCTTATCGCCTGCTGCATGTAAATCAATACACTAGTGACATTTTATGATAATTAGGTACTTGAGTATGCAATGAAATTCATGAATCATGAATTTTGATGGCGAGATTGGAGTACATGATACTTCTTTTTTATGCATCGTAAATCATTTCAGAGCCTCCGTGTACAATACAAGAAAAACGCATTAAGTTTTGCAAGTGTGATATATGATGACATTGTAAATATGTATAGGTACTTATAGGTATAAAAACAATGAAAAGGGTGATTTTATTGCAGATCCCGAGCTGCGCAGTAAATGTCTGTGTTATGGGGTATCGGGCGGGCACACACGCGATCATCGCGATAGCGATCTGCAAGATGAACGGGCTGCCGTGTGACACTGCCTTAATTACTAACACTCAACCATGCCATAAATCGTTTCAAACTCATTTTTATTGCCAACGTAAAGAGCCTGTCTCATGGTGATCCGAAATAATGCGAAAGCAGTGATACAAGAATTGATAGATATGTGACAATGTAACACAAAATAGGTTAATTAGAACAATTAATACTATTATAAAGGCATAGTAGAAAGGACAATAGGCAAAGATAATGAAACCTCACCTCTACCGGTCTACACACGTATCACTCTATGTAGTATATAATACTATAGAGTATTATAAATAAATATTGATATTGATATAAATATTGATTGTTCCGACCTGATATTAATGTATAATTACACTAAGATACCTGGGTTTAGTCTTACATGGGGATGGGGAAACAGACCAAGATATAGAGCACCGAATTAGTGAACCGAATGGATGAAATTGCGATAGGTCACAGGAGTTACGTGCGATGCCCGGATGCCGTTAAAGCTAAAGGGTAAGGTGTACTCGTACAAGGCCGTAATTAGACCTGTCGTCTTGTATGGATCTGAATGCTGGGCTGTAAAGAAGAAGGATGAAAATCAACTTCATGTAAGCGAGATGAGAATGGATAAAATAAGAAATGAGTATATAAGAGGAAGTTTGAAAGTTGCACCAATCACAGACAAGTTACGAAGTGACCGTCTGTCTTGGTACGGGCATGTAAAGCGACGGGATGAAAAGCATATTTTACAGAGAGCGTTGTGCATGAGTGTGGATGGATATAAAAGAAGAGGTAGACCAAGAAGTGTTAGATGGACTGTGTAAGGGAGTGAGCAATGAGATGACGGATAATAGGGATGAATGGAAGAAAAGAACATATTGCGCCGACCCCAAATAAATGGGAACAGGGCAGGAAGATGATGATGATGATATAATTAGCTGTTATCAATGACAAAATATTACAGATCCAGATTGCGTCACGATATTACTTGCACGTGTAAAAAAGATACATTTTAAAGGTCAAAATTATAATTTATTAATGGAAATTATTTCCCCGACTCCCATCTATTTTGGGCAAGAATATTTACAAGTATTCGTATAATGTTGAAACTTTTCAAATAACACAGTAACTTCGGCCTCAATACAATTAATTGGGGATATTTAGAAGCAATTAACAATTTCCCGCCGATGTTTAAAAACGAACAACATACGGGTAATTTGCTCAATTGAAACAATTGGGGTCACTCGATCACAAGACTGTGTTGCACGTGGATGCTGTGTTTATGAGCATTGTCTTATTTCATTCTTGAAAAGCTAACAGAATAAGGGATTTCATAACGGTCAGCTAGCCTATCTGAAGGATAAAGTTGACGCTATCACTATTTTGATCAAGTTTTAGAGAAGGATAACATCAACTTTATGGTTGGAAAAATCGGCCATAACCACAATACTTACAATTTATTTTTTTATATCCTTGGTTGCATCTTTGTCGGTAGTAATCCTACTAATATTATAAACGAGAAAGTTGGGTGTAAGTATGGGTGGATGGATGTTTGTTACTCTTTCACGTTAAAACGGTTGGAGCGATTTTAATAAAATTTAGTATTTAGCTAACACCCTGAATTAACACATAGGCTACTTTTTATCCCGGGAAAATATTTTTATCCCAGACAATTTCGACATTTTGGTTTTTCTGCAGTCCACGCGAACGAAGTAGCGGGCGTCCACTAGTAAGAAGTTTATTATTGCTATGTAACTTTATGGAAAATTCACGGTATTACAGAGTCCCGGTCCTTTATGAGGCGTGCATCGTTCCATAGCGTCTTGCGATATTAAGTATCTAATTATCCAGAATTTATCATCGTAATGCATCTCTGAAAAAAATACAGTCAAAGTTATGTGTCCAGCACTGTGTACATGTACTTAGATAAGTAAATAATAATATTCAAAAAAATACACAGATTTTGTATCTACCTATCCGATTCGAAAACTTTGTAAATTAATGTACACCTCTATGACCTAATATCACAGTTCAACGTTAACTATCCAGTAAAATCTCTACATAAATACTACAGAAGTCGTCGTCCGAGTTGCTCTACCATTCGTTTTAATTATCAGGTAATCAGTTTATAAATAGATGGTTATCTTTGATATATGATTTTCTTCACTGAATTCAAATCTATTAAAACATGTATCAAGATTAGTAGTACATAGCATCACCTATGTAACGCTATAAGTCAGATACTGAAGATGCTTATTCAAATTCTTCTGCCTAAGCGGAGCTTTTTGTAACAGGGCCCATGAATTGTGAAAGGTAACTTTCAAATTATTATATAATTTTTCTTTATGTTCAACGCATATTTTGAACAGCCATGATTGCACTTTTATGACAGGAGATCTTATTGTCGAATACCTATTATTTCCAATGACTTGAATTTCTCAATAAATTCTTGACATTACAGATTTTGCTCATCAAAAAAACTGCTAACTTTGTGCAAATCAAGTTACGGCAAGTTTTCTGAATTAAGGAATTTACATGAGCGATCATCAGCTTAAACCAGTAAGATTCCAATGAATGTTGGTAGTTAGTTCAAAACTGTTTAACCATTCATTCCAATTATCGAGTGTTTCCTAACCAGATTGATATCGATACTTATCTTTGAGAGGAGATATCTACGATACGTTTTGTCTAATTATAACAGACACGCAGTAATTTGGCCCACGTGTACCTACCTCCAAAATAATGTATGTGTGGGCATATTAGCTTATATCATTTCGTAGAATATACAACATAATAATAACTGAGTAATGTGTAATATATAACTATATATTTTAATTACCACATTTCATACTGCAGATATAATGTACCTAAATAAGAAGCTATTTAGCCGTACCTATGTAGGTATTTTTTATCTATGCAGGCAAAGACACTAGAATCAGACAGATTATTTGAATTGATACATCTTTATTTTTAAACAACCCCTTTGCAAGATAATCGGTAATAATAGAAGGTGCCCACATCTACCGGTGCGACGCCACGTAGGCGGCGATTAAGGACTTGCCATAGATCATAAGATGAGATTATTTCAACGTCAAAGGTCACGATGGGCGTTTCTTCCTTTTACGCGAATATAAAACATATCAGCCTTTACAAGAATAACTTGACACGTTACAATACTTCTACATTTCGAGCTATCACGCTCGATAAGCTCGAATCACTTTAACATGCTTACATCTTTATCCGGCTCTTCGCGACACAATCAAGCTAACCGACCAGTGCTACAAGAATGCAACACATTTGAGAAACCACCATTAATTATCCAAATAATCGATCGAAGTCGTTAGGTGATTTATCTAGCGTCGATAAGATTTTAATGAAGTACTTTGATTGGGCGCGCATGGACAGCGCGGACGCCCTTATCGAAACCACGATAGCATGCGCACCATTGGCTTCCTATACCTATCGACGTATTAACTTATTAAATTAAAAATAAACCTTGCTATCTAGACAAACGAATACCCACCGTAAACGTATAAGAATACAGTCTCTATCGACCTGCGCACCCTAATTAACAAGGTGGATCATTCAGATTAGAAATTGGAAGATATCAGCACATCGTTCATTGTGAAACCACTCATGATACTACCGCTCGATAAGATAGTTCGGAATTTTTTATTGATAGATTCATGACGCGGGTGGCGAGGAGTAGGATTTTTGATGTAACTATCTACATTCAATGGACTATGGTCAAATACTTGATAATTAATTATTTTTAGTATACCTACTTTGTTTCTAAACACAAACGTGTGACACAAATACGGTGCATCATGGGTCACCTCGGAAATCATTTAAAAAAGCGTCAAGACATCGTGTCTCGTGCTTTAGCCAAATTTTTACATTGAATTTGAAATACAAGAATGAATAAAGTCTACATTATTGGAAATCCGTATACATGACATACTGAACGTACATAACATTATAAAATGATCTTGTAGTTTGGTCAGTCATGTATTGCAAAGTTTAGGTATACCTACAGGTATTCTGTAGATTTAGACAAATTTTTAACATAAGTATCAAATTATATTAGAAATACCAGCAGTATAAAAGGTCATAGGCACCTACTTGATATTTTCATCCATTCGATCTAAAATGCTTAGGAAACTCGAAGTGGCGGCGCTTAGTTTAAAGTGGCTCTAGCTACAGATTATAGCGTTGGTCTTTGGCTTGTATGGTACAGTCAGACCCTATAAAGCCCTAAAGTTGTGTAATGCAATAGCGGACTAATACTGTACCCTAGCAAATAAACATTTGTTTTAATATTCTGAGTCCTTATTCTTGAATATTATTCAAGCGAATTGAAATTGGAGTTTTCAGAATTGGTAAGTCTTCATTATGTTTGACGTTTGAAAATGGAATTTAACGTTTTCTACCCGTAACAGCGGGTAACACAAACACGAAACGAAATTTTCATCATGCGGAAAAAAGTTTAATTACCTAATAACATAAACTTTTTATAACCTCATTTTTTAACGAGAACTTCATCTTAGAACTTTAGCAGGATCCGTAGTCCGCATAGAGTTTAGCCGTTAGTAAGAGGCCATATCCGCCTATCTGTCTCTATTATAATATTTTAATTCTCTCTTGTAGGTATTGCGTATGCATAATTAAAATCCCGTGCTGTTAGAACCCGGGGTAATTAACAAAAAGTAACGTTAGTAGGACGTGTCCGGACTAATGATCGGGGATAGGCTCATTTGCATCGAACAGGCCACTGCTCTTAATTACTGGGAAAATTACAAATTAAACAAAAATTAATGATACACCAACAGATCTGACCTTTTCGATAACACCGTACAGTATCGATACATTACGATACGTTTTTAAATTACCAATTTCGACGAAAGTTTAGTTTTAATGCTGAGAAAGCTTTGAGTATGAGACGGGTCTAGTTACTTTGCATTTTGATTTTCTTCTACTCATATTAAATTAATTGTTTATTTATTTACCAGAATAGTTCTTTACTAGAATATACAGGTGTTTTTTCGTTGCCACTCTTAACGAAGGGTACGTACTCTACAGGGTGTAACAAAAAGGGTATGTTAAGCGAAAAGCTATGTAAATAGCTCACTATAGATAACCTATCCACAAAATTTAAGACTCCAAACCACATGTTTATTTTTCCAGATTTCCAGTTTCGAGTCTCAAATTTTGTAGAGAGGTTCTCTATAGTGGGTCTATAGTGGAAAAAAATTAATTACTTGATCGGACGAAATTTATAGTGTCCAGTGTTTATGCTAGTTTTTCATAGACAGATTAATTATTTCTCGTAAAAACATCTTGCTACACGCTTCAATGTGCATTTACGCAGAAAAACGCAGTCTATTTACTCAACTTTGGACCCTAATATTTTGGAAACCAGACACTTCCCAGGTATGCTTCCATGGAGAAAAATGATCGTGATGATGAAGAGATTCCGTAGTTTTCGGAAACGTTGACGACCAAAAATCATCCTGTATAAGCTGCATCTTATTCCGTACATGTCATATGAGTCGACTAAGGAACTCGGGCATTCCCTCAGGCTCAGCTAGCATCTTGTTACTGATAATTGACACCTGTCCCCGCTGTGGTAAAAGTGGCTGTAGTCTCATTTATGATCTCACAGTTTTGGCTACTCCATTTCGGGAACACACCCGTGTATATGTTTATATAAATGGAGGATCCGAGATAGTCACAAACTATTTAATATTTGAATTATGTACATACTTACTTAAGGATTATTTATATTAAAAACACTTCTTATTTCCTTGTGCTTTATAATAGATAATCAACAATGAAGTAGTATAGAACATATCATTATAACATTAAATAGGTACCCACTTTATATAATAAATAAATAAATAATAAATAAATATTCACACACTTCACAACACATTGACCTAGTCCCACACTAAGATCCCTAAGGTCTTGTATCGTGGGTACTAATCAACGGTATATAAATACATAGATAAGTATATAAACATCCATGACTCGGAAACAAACATCGATATTCATCACATCAATGTTTGCACCTACCGGGATTCGAACCCAAGACCTATGGCGTCGCAGGCAGGGCATTTTATCTGTGCAAATATAAATAGGTAAGTACCTATGTATAAAGATAAACTTAAAAGCTGGTAATAGTAGAAATAGGTGAGTAATAACAATAAAACGTCATAGAAGTACACGAGTCGTAAGAGATGGGAATGAGAGGCGAAAATGGAAGTTAGGAATCGTTTCAGCGCTTCTAGGTGCGATCCGTACTAATACACATAATAAATGCTAAAGTATCTCTAACTATATTTGTTACACCGTCTGTCTGTTACTTTATCATGGCAAAATAAGAATCCGCTCTTAGAATTAAAATACGTATATCTTCTGACGACCGTTGTTATGACGTTAAAATCGTAGTTAAAAATTCTTTCCCATACCTAGGTATATACTTGGGTGTAACTTTTGGAATTTTTGAAGGACTTTTCCATATACCTAATCGCCGATTTTTTAAATTGATTTCAGAGTTTAGTCCTATAGTAAAATAAAAATCTTTATCATTGGTAGTTATCTAATCATATATGGATGATACCATGTATGGCAGTAGTCCTGAGGGAGGCTTCCGATAAGCAATATGCTGATGTACCTATACTAAATAATATCTAATATAATTAGATACAGATAGTCATAGATGCTTAAAAATAATCCTGTAGGTACCTATTTTCAAGTGCATCGGGAAGGGAAGCTTCATACTTTATTATGATGTAGACGAAGTCGCAGGAAGTAGTATAGCTAGTAACCCATAAACTAGAGCTCAGAGGGGAGCCAGCAATGAGTAGCCCCATAAGGATCAACGCAAATTGCTCCGAACACTAAACTTTACAGGCTATAATCTAAGTTTAAATCCAAACTTCACAAATGGGGCTGCAATAATATATTTAACAACTCTTATGGGCATATTTAAATTATCTTGTTTTATGTTTTAGTTGAGATAAGGCCTACCATTACATTCCTAGTTTGGGGGTTGTTAATGTAAATAATAGCAAAAATAGATATTACGGTAAAACTAAAAAAAGTACATATAAAATAATTTTACTTGTAAGATATTTTTAAGATATTCATCAGTTTTGTTGCAGTAAATTAAATGTCCTATATTTTCCACCAGGTTAAATAAGTACCTATAATAAAACTGGAGTGAAGATACTTTAGCAGGCCTCATTTTATAGCATGCATATATCATATTAACGTATCAAAATGTCTCTATGAGGCTGCAGTTCGAAATCTGAGAGTAAAGAAGTATGTTCACTGCACCGTAGTGCCATGCAAAGAACATATTGTGAAGATAGTGTATTTACGAAGTGGGTACCTAAAATTGTTGATGTTGATATATTCACACCCATGTACGCATCGTATTCGATATTTCTATTAAATACTGTAAATCTCTATTTGAGCGACATTCATTGCTATAAGTTTCATTTATTATACACGGATTCATACAGTGTGCAACGGCTCCTACATCAACAAGACCACAAGAAGCAAGACCCAGTCTCGAAGGCTCCACACGAACGTGCGATAATAAATGTCAACTGAGCGCCATCTCACCTCACTTCCTGGCTGCTAAGCCACGATAACATCAACTATCGACCCATGTCATCTATATATCGGATATAAATCAAACCCCCCAAATTCAATTAAAAAGTAACCATTCAAGAACAATTAAAATAAAGGTTTTTACCAAGTTAAAAAGGAATCCTTGGCGAAGTATATTTATGTAGCTTTACATCTTACTCGTAGTAGTGCTTGTTGATTGAAGAAACCAAGGGCAAAACTAGTTAAAGCACACAACCAAAACCACTTAAACATTCAAATAACGAATAACTTTCAATAGTAAAACGTTGCCGGCAATTAATTAAACGAGCTTTTCTTAATTATCTATTAAAATAATAGTGAGGTTTAATTGGAAACTTTTAACTGGACAAGCGAAATAATGAAGTGATCAATTAACAGTACACGACCATGTGTATCCCGCGGCTGCTTATCTGTCCCCATCTACTACATTGTCCAGACAAAGATCATGCAACTCGACGGTGTACATGTTGAGTGGTCATATCGTTGAACTGTCTACCAATTCTCATAGCGCCTTACTAATAGGTTTAAACTAGATATAAGCCATACAGTTTAATTTAACAGATATTCCAGATATATTTTGCAGACAAAAGTCACAATAACGAGGTTATAACTTAATTTAAAGTGATTCAATTTTCCTGAAAACTACAGAATCTCCTCATCATCACGATCATTTTTCTCCATGGAAGCATACCTGGGAAATGTCTGGTTTCCAAGATATTAGGGTCCAAAGTTGAGTAAATAGACTACGTTTTTCTGCATAAACGCACATTGACGCGCGTAGCAAGATTTTTTCACGAGAAATAATTAATATCTGTCTATGATAAAACTAGCTTATACACTGGACACTATAAATTTGGCCTAATCAAGAGATTAAAAAAAGAATTTAAAAAATTTACATAGTTTCCCATATTTTTTTTGGCATAAACTTACTTTATAATGACGGCCGATTGGTGTAGTTGGTAGTGGCCCGACCTGCGACGCCATAGGTCCTGGGTTCGAATCCCGGTTGGTGCAAACATTGATGTGATGAACATCGATGTTTGTTTCCGAGTCATGGATGTTTATATACTTATCTATGTATTTATATACCGTTGCTTAGTACCCACGACACAAGACCTTAGGGATCTTAGTGTGGGACTAGGTCAATGTGTTGTGAAGTGTGTGAATATTTATTTATTTATTTATTTATAATACCTATATAGAGTACGTACCTTTCGTTAAGGGTGGCAACGAAAAAACATCCTGTATACAATAAAATTTTAGCTAATAAAGTTAATCCTATAGTGACAAAATGTAAAAGAAGAGATAATGGATAATGTTGAAAGCCTTCTTCAGCATTGAAATAACTAAATACTATTGGCGGTTGGCCATATCGTGATAATTAATTTTTATGATAAACGCCTAACCTATAATATGAAACTTCTATTACTGCATAATCTTTGACTATTTTGGTATTTTATATTCCTTGCGTAAACAGTAGATACTGCGCGCACGCAAGTTTTTATGTGAATTGTAAATGAAGTGATTGACGGGATATTAAAACAGCTATACCCAATTATCATCATTATCACCAATTATCATTCTCCTAAAGTTTCAATTATCACTTTTTATAATTAAGATAACATCTACATATAAAAATAGGTATTCGATATTAAAATAAATTGTCATAAGAATACAGTACTTAAATACAAATTTAAGAAAAAGTCGCATACTTTTTTAACTAAAATTAATAAATAAATAGTACCTCATATGAGATATTTATACACAATTGCCATGCTGTGCCAAATTCTCGTAGTAACAAAAAGATTTAAATAGATGAGATACCTTCTATATAGAAATTATCTCATATCTTATTATAACATACCTAACTCTTCTCTGTAATTATGAAATTTTCATACTCATTTTTGCCAATGATCGACAGCTTTCTATTATTTTACATACATAACTGTTTTCATAAATTCTTCTAATTAATTCCACGAAAAAAGAAGTGCCTGTACATTATCCCAAAAATAAGCGCCCCAACCGCTCTGTCCACTTAATAGAGACATTTCCCAAACCTCCCATGGACTTTAAAAAATATCGCTGAAATTATAAGGTTGGCCACACCTGAGTTATCTCCGTGATTATTGTAATCACCGGACATCGAAGCGGTGGCCTGTCTTGATAGGCCAATGCTTGTAGCCATTAGGCATATCGCTTTCTTGCCTGTCATTAATATTGTCAATAGGAGCCTGGGGTCAATCGCTTTATTAAAATAACCTGGCAATGTTTAGACATTTTCTGTAAAAAAAAACGGCGAAGTGTTTTGAGAAAATGAAGGATAGGTAGGCTGCGCTTGGCTCGTCTTGGTGTAGTTACTCTCTGACCTCTGTAGATTAAGTAGGTACTAACCCAATATCCCAAAGTTTCCATATAGGTACTATAACTGTGATACTGCAACAGCGGCCCATATTTAAAAGAATAAACGATCTTAAATCACTTCAAATAAAATAAAATAAACACCTATATTGTTTAATTGAATTTATACGTTCATCTGAAGTAAATTTTTTTTTTATTAGGGTAAATACAGTGTATCACACATTTTAATATTCTGTTACCTCTAAACCTGTATAGGTTTGTGGAGGCAATGACATTCGCTTACTCCATTTGTACACGACATTTAGTATTAATATATACCTCTAATTAAGCTCTAACATCGAAATAGCTAATCTTTATAGTCCAATTTTATTATTATAATAATAAAATCTAGTTCAGTTCCCACCAAGATCAGTCAGCAAACGGTTACTTACTATTTATATTAATAATAATAACGTTCGATAATCACTATCGAAAGCGAGTACAGCTAACTAGCCAAATAAATTGTATGCATCGGCAAATAACTACCTTAGCCAACGTTATTTGATTACTTAATACTGAATACGGAACCTAATAATCGATGGTTCCACAATATATACAATATATAATTATATAAATAGCAGTCGTTATATTTATTAACATTCCGTTGTGTTTATCCAGAATAATTATTGACGAATTTTTCCCATGCAGTGTTTTATTTTCTCTTAATTTGTTGCAGTCAAGGTTAGATTTGACAATAGTGTATGGTCAAACCTTATCAGTACATATTTTGTTTTTGTACTTTTAATATACACAATTGTCCATATACGACAGTTTATTGTTATACGCAGTTTGTTTTCCATAACCCCTTTTTTCGCAATTAATGTTATTACTACTTTAAAAAAAAACTTAAACTATTATGTATGTAACGTAATAAGGCTCTTTAGTCAACTCGCCCTACTCAGAACTCGGACTATGGGATCAGTTAACCAAACGAATTAATTTTAATAATTTTCTTTAGTTAAGTAGCCCTACTCTTTATTTGGGCAAAAAATCTATTTTGTTTATTTCAAGTTGGTGTACAGACGTGTTCAAAACTGTTAAGATAAGTATAAATGAAACAACAGGGCTTCATGATATGTCTTTTGACTATCACGCATTTAAAAGTAAAAAAAAACAACAACATAAAGGAAAAATATTTTTAAAAAAAAACATTTACTATCGTCTAATGACAGTCACAAGTGCTATCAAGTTATTCTATTTGGAATTCATATAAAGCGCCAGCTATCGAACATAATAATTATTATTATTGCGGACCATTAAAAAGAAATATATAACGAAATTGAAGACTTTTCGTCGCGATTGTCCATGTTAAAAATACAGATAGTAGGGCGAGTTGACCAATTCAAAAATTCGTTAGGTCGACTGATCCCATGGTCCGAGTTCCAAGTAGGGCGAGTTGACTAAAGAGCCATAAATACATTTTGTTTTATAATTTCCATATAAAGATAATTAATTAATTAATAGATATTAATTTTATTTTAGTAGCAGTATCTCTATCTCTCTTATTTCGTACATAATGTCATTTTATAATGGCATACAAATAAATCCAAATACCAGATATATAAAATATTATTTAATACGGCCTTTAGTACGTTTACTATATTGAGATTTGATAGGCCTCGGGCCTTATCTTTATTTATAAACTGGTATTAATTTTGTATGGAAATGCGGTATAAATGACGTCCTTTAAGTCTTTACTTCGAAAGACTACTATAAACTTTATTGTCACCTATAAACTGAGCCACTAAACCCGACTAGATATTTGTTGTATGAATTTACAGTAATCGTGGAGTACGCTTTAGTATTCCAATTGTAACATTTGCATACCTAGCTCCTTCCTTATTTACTTAAAACGACGAGAATAGGACAGTTTGCGACGGGTGCGCGGACGCAGCTCAGAAACGATGTCAAAAGTTCATTGGTACTGAAGGAATGGCGAGTAATTCAATTAAATGGAGACATAGTCGGTTCGTTAGCGAGCGGACAGTCCGGGGCCATAAGCGGCCGCCTGTCCGGAGCAGACACTAAATGCATATTAACGTTGTATCCCCTGAAATCGAAGCCGATTTGATTTTGCTGCCTTCATTAAGGATCCGGTTCCTCATTTCAATAAGAGCTCGAGCCTTAACGATTCCGCGGCAACAACGCCTGGTACTGTTTAATGTCGCATTTAGGGGGCGGCCCTTTTGAACTGCGACTGTCATTTACGGCCGAGTTTTGTTTGTTGGTGTTGTTTCAAATGTCTACTTAAATTTTATGCTGTTTTACTTAGGGAATTTATTCGACGCCACAAATGTAACCACAATAGTAACTGTTGCGATTTTAATATGACGTATAAATTATTTTCAGAGCGCAGAGATAATTCTAGAAAGTTACGAAACGTTTCTCCGTGGTAGCGGCGCACGGTTGGTCGCGAAGAGATAGCGCGTATCCAGCCAATTAATATGCCTAATGCTAACATCATTATTACTAGGCACGGCGCACTTAACATAGTATATCCATTTACAATTTGATTTGTGTGGAGGTTGGTTTCGATTAATCGGCGAGCAGCGTGCGCTGGCGCCGGTGAGTTATAGCGAGCGAGCCACAACTGCGCACACGCCACGCAAACAACACAAAAATTATATGAACCATTCGAGTGGCTACAGTTAATTTCGACTTTTGCATAGCCATATCATAAGGACTAGATGTATAAGGAATAGGGGTCAGTAAGCCATTCACCCAAACAAAAAGCTTTCTAATATGGATTCCATTTAGCCATTTTTATTTTACCGTATTAAATTATTAAGGATGATTACATATATGTAAAAAAAATGTAACGTATCCCTGTCTTTACATGGAAGATATATGAGAAAAAATATTATAGGAGACCTTATTAGGAGACTTTTACTCGTAGTACCCAAAACAATGATTTTTGGAATTTTTGTCTGTGCGTTTGTGCACGCTAATCTCAGGAACGACTGAATCGATTTCGATGTAGTTTTCAGGAATATATTGTGACAGGCTCCACCATTTTTATCCCGGGAAAATGTTTTTATCCCGGATAATTTCGACATTTTGTTATTTCTGCAGTCCACGCGGACGGAGTCGCGGGCGTCCACTAGTAACTTATATATTGATACTTGTATAATTTGTTATAAACGCCGTAAATTATTATTTTTGATGAGTAGGATTACCCATTTACTTCCCTACTAATTAATATTCCTATAGTAGATGCGAATGTAATTCTATCCGTCGTTACGCAGTCACATCTAAACCATAAAGTTCTTTTCAAATAAAAAGTATTCTAAAGCGGTTTTTTGTACAAGGTAGAGCAAATAAATATAGTTAACCTTATATAAAGACTAGGTTAGTTTTTATATTAGATAGGGGATGAAAGTTCGCGCCCGTTCCCGTCGCTTGTCAAAGGTAAAAGCTCGCGAACAACTGCTAGTTATACCAACACAAAAAAGTGCTGAACGCACAATACACAGCATAAACACTTATCAAGTTAAGTCAAGCTCTAGCCATTTTATTACCCTTCCTTTTTTACTTAAAAGCAACCACATTAAGACATCATACATCAATTACTATTTACTACCCTTGAAGCCGATAAAAGGCCTATTTAAATAGGCCTAGGAAAAACATTAAATATATGTTATGGCTCGTAAAGAAGATTTTAGCTGGAGTGCTAAATCTCGCATATCTACCCATAGTAATCCATAATCATAATCTAAGAGAAATTGACTACTTCACTAAGGCGTCATTTTCTTAGCTGCTAATAGATACTTATTTTAATACCTAGCTATTATAATTTAAAAAAAGTATTTTTTAGATATGTATAACTTTTGTGAGCTTAACTTTAAGTTACATATATGTATAACTTTTAAGAAATTGTTATGAGTAAAAAAATTTAAATTAATTTTTCAAGTCAAGAAGAATTTTTTCACCTTTTTTCATAATATTACTCTAGGTTTTCGCCAAGCATGCCGTAAAACCTTTCACGGTAATGACGTTGTAATTATAGGTGAGCGAAACCCTTATTCTAATAACGATGTTTTTACAAAGAAATAACAATAAGCGGCTTTCTTCACATGCCTTTATGTCTGTTAGCAATACACATGACAATACATTATTTTTTGTAATAACACTGGGTTAAAATGCGCCTTTTTTAAGACTAACATACATGTCAAGTACTTTTCTGATAACTTAAAATTAAACTTAGGTAATGATATCAAACCCCTCTATGGCAGTAGCCTTGTGGCATGCCCTGGGGGAGGCCTACGTCGTCCAGCAGTGGACTGCAATAGGCTGAAGAAGAAGAATGATATCATTACGTACATAAATAGTTGCTTAATTTATTAATGTTTTCTACGGTTGCTCGCTATGTAGGTATATGGTATAAGTACAAGAAATTTATGAATTTGTACATCTTAGAAAAACATGGGAAATTATTGTATCACTATACAAGGTACCTTTAACAAATGAATTGTTTGCCTATTATCATATTCTCCTTCTCCAGCTCCGTCCCAGTATATTCTATGCTAAGCTGTAGGTACATTTAACTAGGTACGTACTTACAAGTTGTTTGCGTCTGAGGTGTCGACCAGTCTATACAGTGAGCGATGACGTGATCTCGATGGAGCATGCTTCCTTAAAAGGCAATATCTAAACACTTCAATAATTTAGTTATTATTATAGCAAACAATTTCTAGCTAAACACGATCAGAACTTATGCATTTAAAACTGCAATCGTAACAATCCATTAAACCCAATTCATTTACTTACACCGCGTAACGAAACTAGTCCTTCCCGAACTACAACGCGGCCCCGTTTACAATCTAATCTATCAAATCGTTAGTCAAGTGTTTTGTAAAGTGAATTTGCTGAACATTGCCTCTAAACTGCAGAGAGTTTTGTACGTAAATTGTGTTTACTGTACACTAAATCAGGTATCAGATGATCGGGGGCAGGTAAACGGTAGCAGTTAGGTTGGAGCCGGGAGCAGGCCGCCCACTCTCGTGATTTATCCGCTAGCTCCAAGGGATATGCGGTAAGGGCTGTTGCATTGATCGGGTACACTAATAAAGAATTGGAACAGATGCAAAGCTTAATACAACCTTGCTATCATTAAGCATGTAGCGCATAATTTATGTATAGAAGTAAGCTCTTGGCATGCCTAGTGGAGTGACGATTGTAGCAGATCAACTCAGCACATCTTAGTAGTGTTACTGTGATTGTAATAGGTATCTTTACTTCCTATACCTATAGTTCAAAGGTTCGATTATCTTTATCGTCATTGATTCTTCCCTTGTATCGTAAGGTTCGTTTGTGTTTTTCCGAGTTTTGTTTTAGACAGTTTGCGGCGTATTTTTTTGAGATAATCCGGTCGATTCCATACATCCTCAAAGTCCTGCTCAAAATATAAGAGCAACAAACATTTCAGATGAAATCTCAACTTTACTCTTTTTTGCTGATATATTCAGTATTTTAAAAGAAATCTCAACTTTATTCTTTTTTGCTGATATTCAGTATTGTAAATAAAATCGGGTCGAATATAATATGTAGCGGCCCTAACCAGATATCTGTTGAAATCGCTCTGATCCATGTCCGTGACGAAACCCGCCAACAAATATGCAGCCACTGATTTGTCAGCTATCACAGCAAGCTGCTTACAAACTCAGTGTTTCCTGTACTCAGCCTTCAAGCGATCTATTGTTACTTAACTGATAGATTGTTATAGTGCGAAATGATGGAAAATTATAATATTTAAACCTGATACACCTACACAGGATATTGCCTGGTAAAATGTTCGGTCATTACCTATTTGGAATTATAACATAGTTTTACTGTGGTTTTGCTTATGTTGAGGCACAACTCTTTTCGGGAACTAAAGGCAGAAATCAAAGTGGAAGTTGAGAATTACTTCAGGACAAATAAATTACAAAACATGCGTATGAAACACGCATGCAAAATTCCACTCAGTACACCAGCAGTCCAGACACTTGTTTCAGAAGCAACACCACATCCTTCAATATTGTCCAATCCATTCAGCGACGCTTAAATCAAAACTGTTAGTTCGCTATCGGCTGTATAAATCGCCGTTCAGCTGTGTAATCAAATTTCCATACAAGATGCAGACAATTGATATATCAATAGCTACGCTGAAGTTGCAGCTCCTTCAACCTCGTCCTCGTAGCTGTCAGCGGCGAGGAGGTTATATACGACTGGCGGATAGAGTGCCTCCGACATTACCATACTTGTCTGTTTATGAGCCCTTGTACTGTTTAGGCGCCCACTCAAACACCGCTGTATAACCATTTATATTTATCACTTGTGTGGATTATTGCCTGAACACAGGGCGAGATATGCAAAGATAACGCTGCAGCCGGCCACGCCATTAAGTACCAACATCGAATTTCGTATACAAAAGATCACAGTGAATGCTCTTGTAATCTCAAATAAGCTACATAACATCTTAAGCCATTATCTTTCAATAGTGTTGCGCGAGAAGTCGACTTATCTGGCAATTAAATCGACATTCAGAAGCCGATGTGGATTTAATTCTGAGCGCACCGCCGCCAAACGGTTTACAATGACTTGGATGCATGACAAATAACGTTTTGATTGGACACTCACCTAGCAAATGCCGGTGTGTGTGCGTCTCCATTGGTTAACTTTCTGACGCTGACAGAATTTCAATATCAATTTCAATTACCACCTTGATAGAATAAAGTATTAGGTTAGAGAATTTAATGTACAACTTCATGCCACAGGTTAACATAAGATTTTATTAATAATAAATAATAAATTATTAATAATTTTATAATAGGATTTTATTGTTTAAAAGTATTAGCTTTTTAAAGAAACTTTCAGATACATTGCCGAACCAGGGTGTTTAGACAATATAACTATACATCCGTTCACAATGTTCACACGTTCGTTATAGCAACATTTCCATCAATAGAGTTTAGACTTCATTACATCATTTAAGAAACGCACCAAAATGGTTTTCCTATTGGAGGAAATATTGGATGAACTTTGATGTTATTTTGTCTAAGCCCTCTGCGGGCCAATTCTTGAAAAAATTTGAGCCGAAACGCAACCACTAACGAACCGTTAACGAAACACGGTTTGAAGCAATATATACTTACTTATTTGAGTAATAAGGTATATTTTATTAGCACGCATCGGTCGCGAGTATGACAGAATAAAAATAAATATCTGTCTCGTGCGAAAAGTGTCTAATTACGTTACCATTATTGCTTTGTTGTGAGTGTCTACAACGGTTCCGTTGCGGCTTTGTACCTAACTCAAGACTTTATGAGAATTGGCCCCCAGATCCTATGAGCACACGCTCAGAAGAATGATATAGTCATCCACGTAGTTATTATAAA
This sequence comes from Carposina sasakii, assembly GCA_014607495.2. NCBI lineage: Eukaryota > Metazoa > Arthropoda > Insecta > Lepidoptera > Carposinidae > Carposina > Carposina sasakii. The sequence continues at coordinate 7,359,925 of CP053161.1, forward strand.
CTCGGTGTGATGAACTTTCGTATCTGCTGCTCTCCCATCGCACTGACATTTGGGCCTTTCTAACTCATCGATTATAATGACGCTAATATTCCAGCGCGTTTAAAATAAGCTGCTTTTAATACACCCAGTGTATAAATAGCGTAAGTTAATACGTAGAGTTATTATAGTTTATCGGGTTTAAGTAGAAAATAATGATGAAATTTTATGAGAGTTAGATTAAGTACCTATATACCACTATTTGGTACGTTTAGAGATATGTAGATTAAACACTTAATTTATTGCATATTAAAATAACCTGTACCTTAATTAAGTCTTAGATAAATTACCTACAATATTTTAAACTATCATAAAACTTCCTTTATAACACTCCTTAATAGACATAACAACGTTAATAACGATATCATATATATATATATAAACCATATCTCACCATAATCATGAAAAATTAAGCTATCAACGTAGACTTTAGGAGCAATCCATTCACAATGAAGAAACAACCTCAAAAATTCTGGTCAAAGTTCAGTTAAAAAATATATATTGATATAAACTGTACGTGTTTTGGGAGTAAAGTGGGATTGTGGATGGCCTGGCCCGGATGGGGCGTGTTTCGGGGCGCTTCTCGTAAATATTCATAGCGAGGACTGGCGACAAAGCGCTTTTCATCGCTCTACGAGGCTCGTGGTGGCCACCCGACGCGCGAGTTATGGCCCACGGTTGTGGATATGACGCCTTATATCACCAGCACTGACGGGTACTAGGGATTGTGAAAAGAAATGTACTGTTACCTTTTATTCTATTAACTAAGGCTTTCTTAAATATTTCTTTCTACATGTCTTTTATAGACATGGACGAGAAGAAACGGAAATAATATGTACTTACCTAATGACTTCATTTAAAAGTAAATACCCTATACATGAACGTATATACGTTCATGACCCTATATTATAGTATTTTAATTCATGGCAGAAAGATAAATTATTGGAAGCAAAATACGGAAATAATATGTACCTACTTACGTAATGACTTCATTTAAAAGTAAGTAGGTACCCTATATTATAGTATTTTGATTGCTAGAAGAAAGATAAATTATTGGAGGGAAAATTCGCCTCTGCACAGAGAAGAGACCAAATAAAATAATTTTAAATATCTATGACAACTTTGGGTGGTGGCAAACTGGAAAAAGCTATAGTGTCGTTACATACGTAACATGATGATGATGATCTCCGACCATATTTCGGCCAAGGCGACCAATCTCTACGGAAATTGGCCAGGTACGCAGGAGATATTATAGTGCATAAGTGTGTGCGCAAACACAGATACACTCTCTATTCCGTTACTCTCATAGTCCGATGGGACGGAAGCCGACACGACCGGAGAGAGATCAGGCGCAGGACCAACGGTTTTGCGTGCTTTCCGAGGCACGAGCTAAGTGACAATTTTTGCAACATTAAAATCTGTACATTAAATAAATTCTTTGGTACAGGCCCGTACATAACATAATTAGCTTACATAGATTTTGACGTGAAACGTCTTTAAAATCGCGCCGAATACTACCAAAAAACTGGACCGTCGAAAAGGTCTATATCATCGTACCTTAATAAGGTCTTAGAAACAAAAATTGGTCAATATTTCACTTATATAGTCAGCTCGCTGTTATGACATTGAGTTCGTGTCCAAGCAGGGATACTGCGATGTGCGAAACCGGCGCTCGCGCTGTTTCTATTCAGTGTAACTCGTGACTCCGACTTTATAGCGTGGTGATTCTTTCGTGTGTTTGTCAAGTTTATTTGAACCGATTGATAAGTGTAATTTGGACAGTATTTATATCTATACTAATATTATAAAGCTGAAGAGTTTGTTTGTTTGTTTGTTTGAACGCGCTAATCTCAGGAACTACTGGTCTGATTTGAAAATTCTTTCAGTGTTAGATAGCCCATTACCAAGAAGGCTACAGTCTATACAACAACCTGCCCGGCTTCGCACGGGTAAACGTGCGGACGAAGTCGTGGGCGGCTGCTATTTAAAATAACGAAAGTGACAAAAAATATATAAACATTTGCTATGTATTTTATGTTTCGTACCTGTTCTTTTTTTATTAAAATACTTAAAACAGCGTCCATCTTGTTTTCATTTCAATCTTTTACTTTAAAAGCGATTCGCTAACATAGACGTTTCACGTTAAAACCAACGGCCGTGTGCCCCGACACAGCCCCACCCGCTTTTTTTAGCAATCTAAAGTCTGCTTTAAGATTTCATGATAACCCCCAAGTGAAAACTTCAACTCATCAAAAAAGTAAGTATCCCACAGCATCGGTTTCGTCGTCGAAAAGAGAAATGTTATTTACGTCAAACTCCGCAAGCGCCCCGCTGCTCTGATGCACCTCCATACATTTAATTATTGCGCAAGATACCATTAAGACAATTTTTACGGCTTTATTCTTGGACAGCTAATTTCGTTTCAATCTTTCGCGTAATACGTTAAGAGTCGTGCTGAGCCGTGCACGATTGTAATGGGACGTCGGCGACTGTTTTCGTCGATATTCATGACCCTTTAGGGCAATATTTGTTTGTTTTTAATTGTATTTGCAATGTAGACAGGTACTCACAGGTGTATTGATTTTTAATCTGCTTCTTATAACAATTTTTTAAAAACTTGTATGTTGGAGCCTATACACCATCATTGATCATTTATATGGTGTCGGAGCAATATTGTTCTTCCACTTATCTTTGTACCTACTACTCGTACTCCTAGTATAAACACACCTATCCTTTTGGACACAACAAACCTTCTTATTTTCTTTTAAGCATCCACATTGCAGCCTACTTATATGGAAGGAACTCAGTTTTGTAACAAGCTTAGCTAGGTACTTACCTACGAGTACGTTATGTTTTCAAGTATCTAAACCTATATGACGATTTAGCCGAAAAAATATTTTAAAATCTTCAATTATAATATCGATGTTTGTTTACTAGTCATGGATGTTTCTACACTTATCTATGTTTTTATACAGGGTGATTTTTGGACGTCAACGTTCCCGAAAACTACGGAATCACGATCATATTTCTCCATGGAAGCATACCTGGGAAGTGTCTGGTTCCCAAGATATTAGGGTCCAAAGTACTCAACTTTGCGTTTTTCTGCATAAATGCACAAAGTCGCGCGTAGCAAGATTTTTTCACGAAAAATAATTAATATCTGTCTATGGACACTATAAATTTCGCCCGATCAAGTAATATTTTTTTTATTTTTATTTACATCTATTCCCAGCATTTTTTGGCATAAACTTACTTTATTTGATGTATAGAGTACGTACCCTTCGTTAAGGGTGGCAACGAAAAAACAACCTGTATACCGTTGCTTCGTATCCACGACACAACACCTTAGGGATCTTTTTGTGGGACTTGGTCAATGTGTTGTGAAGTGTTTGAATATTTATTTATTTATAATACATCGACCACAGATCAGGGTAGAGCCAAAGTATGATGTCATATTGAACGAAGTGTCGATGTTCGCGCCAAGAGGTCCAATTTCGCCGTTCCCACAACCGGTCGAAAGGTTGGAGGTCGCGCCTAATTGCACACTATCGGGTCCCAGCGCTTCGGGTGAATATTTATCAATAACATGTAATTAAAATTATTCCCTTCGAACGGGTCGCTTCCATTTCACCATTTTACAAATGCTGGGTAGGGGGCTGTATTTTATTTTTCTTAAAGGATTCAATATTTCTTAAAAACGCATCACACAAAATAGATTAAGGTAATATTATTATTTGTGAAATGAAAACGACCTGTGTAACCTTTACAATCTTAGGTATATTCAATTCATTAACATTTGGCCCTTGTTCAAACAAGAGGGATATTTTTAGATTTTTCTTTTAAATAATAAAATTTACGTTTTTTCTTGCTACTTACTACACATAAGACCAATGTTAGGATCGGCAGCATATTCAGCTTATAATATAAAATATCACCTCTACTAATTCTTTTCAAAAGCACAACTTACAAAATTTTATCTAAAACGAAGCGAGAGCCTTCCCTGGTCGGCTAGAGTCAGGCCTCGGTGTCCCCGGGCAAAATTACACACGCCGCCGCCGCGAGACTCCGAGTCATTAGGCGGGACATTTTTATTCCTTTCTCTTTAATTTCCGTCAATGGACGTAAATGATGGCACTAGCACTGCTGAGCGCCGCGGGGACGAGCCACAGAGTATGCTATACTATAGGTATATAAGTAACCAAATGCTAGGTGGTTTGCTTGTTGGTGAAGTCATGACTTTGATATTATCCCTTTAAAATAATATGTATACAATAAACTGATAGTAAGGGTATTGGCAAGAAAGTGTGTCTACAGATGCTTGCATTGCATCTCTTCTTATTCAAGTAGCGTCCGTAAATCTTTTACGCTAAGTTTTGTTTTTAAATATTGAGATTGATAGTCAATTTCGTAGATTACGGAAAGTATTACTGATGTTAGAACCCATCTTTATACAGATGGTGTTATTTAAAAAATCTTTGATCGAGTGAAATGTCCTTTATTAGGAGTACCTAATCGATCAAAGATTTCAACAGTAGTTCCAATAATCTCCACTCTGTGACGTAAGTAGAGCCGCGCGAGGCTGTGTGTTTTATTAATAACGTTGTTGACCAGCTCTGCGATTGGCGGTCCTAATACCTAGGGGACACATTCGTTTAATAATTATAATACAACTGTATTTAAACATTTTGGTTCTCACAGAACGTTCAATAGACCTAGAAACTAATACATGTATCACACTACAACCACTCACCGTATTTTGTCACTATCATTTTGTTTTCAATTACAGAGTTATGTAACAAGTTACATCATATCCTTCGTACTTCGATGGCAGCACTACAAAGATGTCACAATTTAAGTCACTATTGATAGACTGTTCATATCCATATCACATTAAAGACGGATGGCTTATTTTCTCTTACGAAAATCAATCGACTGAAGAATATGACGGACCCAGATTTAATAGCTGCTGCCGTTGATCGTATATATCTTAGCAGTGGCCGTCATAATGCTCTGAATGTATCGGCGTGACTAGATAAGTACTCCCGAAGGCATTCTTCAATGGTCCAGGGCATTTACGGCTCCATTGTGGCCCGCTGGAATCACAACACTATCTGATAACGCGCTAAGTGGCCGAGCGCTCACGTCCGTCCACTTGATGAATTATACAAACACCAATCAGTTAATTATTTTATTCACGTCGCTCAACCTCTTATCTAGCTTTGTGTTCGACATAATTGATATGTAAAGTCGATGGAACAATCGGACCGACAGAGGATACCGACAGGTCCGGCCAAACTCCGGCCACATCGACTGGCTGGCCGACACAATGCACTTTTTTACCATAATATGACTTAGCCCTATTCTCTTCACATCTATTATGACATAAGCCAAATTATTGTCTCGAGTAAAGCTTGTTGATGTGCCAGTAAAATTTCTGACGTGGGGTTACAAAAACTAATCCTTTGTCAAGTCAAAATTATTTAAAAAAAACTTTTTTTAAAGTTTTAATTCATAATGGCTTAAAAGGAAAACTTAGGCTACTTTCTTTTCATAGTAAGCAATTCATAGTCATCGTTGACAGTTAAAAATATTAACAACCTTTTCAGAAGGTGCTAAACAAATTCTATAAAAGTTGATAAATCGCGCGCTCCACACTAGAAACGAGCGACTTGTATAAATTAATAACCAGCACGTGCGCGTGCGCATTCCAGCCACGGATTTATTTCCATCCATAAGTCAATTAAGTCATAGCCTTTTAAAATGCCCAAGTTATCTGAAATGCATAGGATTGAATTATTAGTAGCAATTAGAGGGATCACAAAATATGTGTTATCAATATTTTAATACAGTAGCTGCTTATATATTTAAATTTTATGTACGCGTGACTGCGTTGATTAGGGAAGCATTCTCGATGACATGCTAATGACGAGATGATTCTGTGCCTGTCTATGACCGCCCGATAGATTGGTTTTATTATTTTAAAAAGCTTTTGGGCGATAATTTAATTTATAATGTATTCAATCTCCTACGCTGCGCTGACTTGAATATGTATCGCTTGTTTCAAAATAATGCTTCTGAATATTATTAGATTTTGTTGGGTCATATTTTACTTCAATTTTTTTTATTGTGTATCTAATTATAATAATGTTATTCGCTAACTCTGTTCAATGATAGCGGTCTTTAAAGTTTTATGACAAGATTTTCTTTTTCTTTACCACTCAAAAGATTTAACTTTTATTATTTTCATGGACAGAAATAAAGTGCATTGCCGTCATGTGCATATAACAGAGCGCTAGCCACTACTTTTGCGGCATTGGCATTCTATTTTCTAATCTTCATAAACCCTTCAAACTCTATGCCAGCATGATATCAATATAGGTATCTGACCAAAGTTATTGAATAAGTTAAATAGAGGCGCCAGTTACTATGCACTTCATCGGTACGTCTATAAGAAAATATACGGTTCAAATATAAGCCATATCAAATTATAACTATGTGGTTTTATCTAAGCAGTCCCTAGTCCCTATCAATATAGGAATGCGACCGCGGGCTGTAAAGGTACTTTCCCATTGCGTCTCCAGTGGCGGCGTAACCGGAGATGTCACCAACAAATTGGACTACATCCAGGAATCTATATACGGCTTTATGTCACGGGATTACTAGTGGACTACAGTTACTAGGGCGTCACACAAGCTCACTACAATTGTGAAGAGTCACGGTACAGTCATAAGAACAACTCATCATACATACATATTAATTAGGCTATACTTCCAAAAATGTGATGGCCAGAACAGCAAGATCGCAAAGGAAGTTCTACAATCAGGATTTGCATAGCGGGATCAGATATTAAAGTTCAGTGTTAAATTAGCTAGCTCATACATGCAAGGAAGGAAATGCAGCTGATCTATTCTAGTGATTCCCCGCATCAGCACGGGAATTCAATTATCATTGTGAAAGCAATATCCTAGTTTTACACGTTCATTATCAGTAATAATCCCAGTGTCTGCTATTCTTGCTTCGTCTTCTGGAGCTCTTCTACCAGCTATCTGAATGTTGATCTGCCCTCTCCCGATTCTAAACAGTTTTTCAATATCGGTAGATTCCTTTAATACCACGAAACCAGTCATGGTGTCCCAGCAAGAAAGGTTCCTAACTGTAGGATTAATAATTTGTAAATATTCCATATTCATGAGATCAGAGAGCACGGGTCAAACATACATTTTTATACGAGCCGAATACTGGATGTATTCGTATTTATTAAGGAGATGCTGGTAATTATCATAACTGACTTAACGGAACATATTCAACCTAATGGGCACGGAATAGAGACGTGGGTAGAGCAGAATTTACTAGAATAATAGAGATTATAGAATGTGGATTAAGATAACGTATGTTTATTCGTCGAGTTATTATACAAGACGCTTAAAGCTCACTCACTGGCATTATCGTAGCCGATAAATAAATCAATGTTCTTTATTGACGCAATCGAAGTCCGACTTGTCCAGTATCTAGTAGGTAGTTGATTATAAAAATAACATTTCCAGGAAATTATATTCACGGAATTTGCGTTCAGTAAATCTAAATACATATTGAGTGTACTTATATATAGTTACATCAAAATTGGCAACCTTCGATGTTATTACAAAACCGCGTCTAATTAATGTTTATATTTGACAACAATGACATTTGACAGCAAATTATGTGGGCTACCTGTCAAAACTAGATAATGTTTTGCTTAGGCAATGTTTAATTTTTTGAAAATCACGGATGAAACAAAACAAATATTTGTTATTCGACTCCAATTCCCTGTTCTGGAATCCACCCAAAACTTCCTAACGTTTGTCATTTTTGTAATTGTTTAATCATAATTTAAATAATAAATTACTTTTTATTTTGACTCGCAAATTAAACTTGTACCAATTCATTAAACTCCCTGCAATTAAATAATTACGCGCAGGTAAAGAAAAACATAAATTAAAAGACTCTTTATTAAAAGAAGCTTTTTATTTGATTTTATATGTTCAATTTTCATACTCGGATGACTCTCGGATATTCAAATTCGATTTGGGGTTTTGGTAACTAAGAGAGTTCCCAGATCGTATTATAATTATGTTAATAATATCAGCATATTTGGCTGTTTGCTGCGATGAATTCTACATGGACGATAGAAAAAAATATACCATTATAATATACAAGGTATGAGTGACAGCCAGACAAATTTCAAACAAAATGCTGAAAAAGTACTATTGTATTTAGTTATACGATAGTGTTATTACTCGCAGGAAATGCATTTTTAATTTGATTGTCCGCAATGTTTTCCGCGCCAATTGTATCTAGTTAAATGAGCTTATTGGCTATTGTGTGATACATTGCTGATTTTTCGATCACCTATGACTCTATTAGGGTTGATCTGTTATTTGAATTTTTTTAGGCGCAACAGATTGTTTGAAAATCATCTATTGGGTCAAATTTTGTTTTTTAGCCATTATCTAAGGCGTAAATAAACGAACTACAATGAAATTTTCCTGTGAAGGATTTCAGTAGTTTTCGCCTCAGAATCATGATCTTAAGTCAGCATATCCATATTTTCCTGGCTGTCACTTACACCCTGTATTTTAACTGATTTTAAAACACTGGATGCGTATGCGTGCACGTAAGCGTAGACGTACACGTACCTCTGAGCTTAATGTATAAAACTGTCACCGCTTGACGTCTATGCTTACGTCTACGCATACGCATCCGGTCTGTCCATGCCTATACAGTTCCATACATTACAACTCAGAGGTACGTATGCGTCTACGCTTTGTGCCCGGTGTGCTCGAGCCTTCACCGCAATGAAAATGACATTCCTTTTATTTATTTGTACTTAATGGTTTGCTTTGAGATAAGCTCGCCTTTGTACTACTTTTACACTTTCTGTCTATGATAATTTATGTGTACAATAAAGAATACTAAGAAAATGTCATGAACTTTGGAAAACTACTTCACTATGGAATATGAAATTTGGCACGGAGGTAGATTATGACTAGAAGACGTCCACTAAGAAGGGGTTTCCCGAAATTTCGTTTACGCGCACAAAGTCGTGGGCGGCCGAAAAATGTAAGAAGAAATTATAGGAAGTTTAGATTTTCTACTCAGAACATTTAGTTTCCGAAAAAAATACCAAGATAGATAGGTATATTTAAAACATGTTTCATATCAAATAATAGGTATATACAAGCATAGGTATACATATTAGCCACTTTGATCATTTTTCCGGTAGCGGGAGTGATGCAGCCACGAGGTAGCCAGGCGTGGGCGAATGGACACAACCGGCACGCGTCAGCCTCGGGCACGTTTTATGCTTCTTTATCAAAGAAATTTCTTATTTCAATTGTTCAAAAAATCGTCGTTCCTTGTAAAAAGGTGTTTTGTAATATTTTAGAAATTACGTTGTATTGCCAGCGAACTACAACTACGAGTAGCATGAATATAAACATAAAGATACTTAATACTTAAACTAAAAGGGATCCATCTATTTCTAGTGTAAAAAGTACATGGTGCCAATTTGGGCCAAATTTTCAATGGTCAGATAGCCTATCAGAAAGCTTTATCTTGATTAATGCTGGCTCTCCTTCTTCTTCTTCAGCCTATTGCAGTCCACTGCTGGGCGTAGGGTAGGCCTGTCTCTTTCTTGTTTAAACTTTAGAGAAAGATAGCATTAACTTTATCCTTTAGATAGGCTATCTGACCATTGAAAATACCGGCCACATCGGGAACTCAAATTCTCATTCGTCTCTTACGTGACATACAAAAATCTTTGAAAGAGCTCAATATTTTTTGTGATCATCATTCAGTGCAACTCATTATAAGAGAGGTAAACTAAACAGTCCATGTTTATTTTAACAGTTCAATAAAACTGTAAACAAACGACGCAACGGTCGTAACAAAATTAAGGAAAGAATAGGCTGATAAAACCGTATTTTACCTAGTTATGACAGTTAAATTACGTGTAGACAATGTTAACGTAGTTATAAAATGTATGGAACCATAAAAATATGATGTCTGACTGTGCGGACACGACTAGGCATGTCGCTTGACTAGCTCGCCATGGATGATATACGGAAGAGCCGCGCGGCGCCACCATAGTCCGGAGAGCAGCGACGGAGCGGCGTTTCGTTGACTTATAGCCCATGTAATGTATCGCAATACCTCTATCACTCATGAATATTTATCAAAAAAATATATATAGTAATACACACTCGCGTATAAATGTGCATTAAACGTATATAAATCACGACCAACATTAAAATTCAACTCTACATGTTTACTATTTTAGTTTCTCTGATATAAAATGAGACGGCAGTCTAATAAGCGCATTAGGGATGCTATTAACGACAGCGAGGGACGTGGGATGTGTGCAACTCTGCGGGCGAGGAATAACTTATCGACTCATATTGGAACTAATCACATAAAACGGCGATTTCACACCCTGTTATACCGTAGTTATACGTACCCGCGACAGAGCTCGAGTCATCTATCTCGCGATGACATAAAATGTGAGAAAGTTATTTCTGACTTCGGCTATAAATTGTCACTTTAATGATGCCTACAGGTGTTTTAAAACTAAAATGTATAAATAAAACAGTTGATTCAGTAAATTCCTTGTTAATATCATAACATTATGAGCGGCGAAAGCAATAAAATTTATGAAAAATAGCTGCAAGTGTTTAAAAATTATACCATACTGCCCTGTCAAAATGTGTCGTTATTTAAGAAACCAAGTGTTTTTTGCGCTCAATTAAATTTAAATAAAAAAATGTCTTTACTACTAAAACATCTAGTTAGGTAGGTATGTAATTTTAGTAATCTATATCAAGTAAAAGTGGGTCCGACCGATCTCGTCCCGTGACTAATAAAAAACTTTTGGGGTGGTCATTAAAAGTATGTTTTATCGTATTTTAAATATTTAGATATTCATCTGGAGAAAGTTAGATTTAAATTTAGTCCATTACCGGTATACGGCATGAAACCGAACCCGTGGAGTAGTGCTCTGATAACGACATGTCACATTATACCTTAATGAAACTCTGGTCGTTATAAATTATTTTCGTCAAGGTATTAGTGGAAGGTTTTTTCATTATACCTATTACTACTACCTACTTATCTTCATCTTAGCATTTTTAGGTAGTTTTGGATGTTGGATCTAAAGATAAATCGTCACATAAAATTATATTCTCTGAATTTCTATTTCATTATGAAATAAAATGTAAGGGGGAAAAGTAAAGCAAATTTTGGCTTTGCCCAACTTATTCTTTTGAATCTAGACGATTTGATCATATCTTAATAAGTTACTGATATAATTATTGATCACTCACTTTTCGACTACCAAAATGCTACCAAAATATTTCACTCTTACAAAACAGTTGTCAATTTACACAAATCACACCGGAGCCGCTCGATAATTGGTTTAAAATTTAAATTAAATTTTCGACCAATTAAATGTGAGCATTCCGAAAAACATGCGCTTAAAGCTGGGACCAAAAAATGCCGAATGTCGATTTCAAAAACGTGTTGAAAGACTTAATGAGGTCGATACATCTTCCCGTGCATTATGAGATCAAACGAAGGGTCAGAACCATTGAATTAATAATTTACAAGCATAGTCAATTAAGTGCAATTTAGATATCTATTCGTTTAACTACTGTCTTTTCAGGTGGCTAATATTTGTCTGTGCTAGAAATAATTAGATACCTGGAATTTTAGTTTTAGAAACATAATCTTGGAAATATAAGTATAAGTAAATAGACATTAGACAAAAATAGACATTGCTTAAGTGAAATATCGTGCAAAAATATCAGATACTCCTATCCAATTGAAACATATGATCCTATTTATGAAAAAGCTTTGAAATGAGCTGAAATATTTACCATTGCAATTAGATTACATTAAATACCAATGAGATGATGAATCTTAAATGAAAAAAATTTAAGGGTTAAGTTACTATTTTCTCTAACTTACATTAGCTTCCAGCCAATACACGAATGGATGTTGATATATTGTTGTTAATACTGTTACACAATCATAGAACAGAGTGTAAATTCTACCGTTTACAGACAGACAGATGGACATTTTAGTGTGTGTTGCTCTGGCGATACTAATTGCGGATCAGATGATGTTCACATAAATATAATCTTATATAAGCCAGGAGCCGAAGGCTTCTTTAATTATTAATTTTTACTATTTCCTGCACTTCTTGTTATTATTACTTATAGGTACTTAATTCGGATTATATCTTTATTTATTTAATTTAGTACCTAAACCCGTTTTAGGGTGGTAATTTAAATGCAATAAAATTATGATATATGAGCAAATAAATGTAATTTCTGGCTGTATACCTATAAATAGTAGTTAATGGTGTGCAAATGATACATCATTGATATACATAACCAAAAGAATGGCGTTATGCATTCCAACATAATGTTTTTGATAGTTTGGCAATAACCATTGCAAATATGCAAGACAAAATTTCAGCATGATCATTAAATAAATTCTATGAAATTCTTGCTTATGTCGTGGCCATATCGTTGAATAATTTATATCATGAAATTGTCAAAATGCTCTTGACCATATCATGATAATGAATTGATCATTTCATGATACTAACCTAACCTAACCGACAATTCATGAATTGACTATTAAAATTAAATACCCATTTATAACCAACACCTCATAACTCACTCATATAATTGTATGCACAATAATAAAACATCATGTACATGTCCACCTATCGAAATAGTTCCCACTGTCCAATACTTAGGTGTAATAGTTGACGAGCATTTTTCATGATCCCTTCAGGTAAATCATGTTTGCAATAAACTGAAAATACTCCTTGGTAAATTCTACCATCTAAAGTATAGAGTACCAAGATCAGTACTAAAATCGATGTATTTAGCATTAGTAGACTCGGTGGTGTCGACAGCTATGGATTAACCTTCAAATCTTATTTAGATAAAATATAAGCGCTTCAAATCAGATTCCTTAAACTTTTAGTTGATAATAAAACAAAAAATAAATATAAAGATGATTACTATGAACTATAAAAAAATTGTAATATACTTTCGGTACATTACAAACACAAGACCTTACTGTTGGCAAATAACTATGATTGTCGGGAGCGTCTGACTCCGCTGCAGCACCGCCACCAAACAAGGGCATGATGAAGATGCATGGCAGGTTTGAGGTACCTAGAGTACACAACTTTTATGGAGACCGAACCCTCAAAAAGCGCCTACCATACCTTATAAACGCGCTGCCACCGGAACTACAGGATATAAAAAGAAAAAAAAAACAATTTAAAATTAAGCTAAAAAAGCATTATATTGATTTAATATAATAATTATTTATTATAACTAATAATAATTAAACTTGCAGATAAACCATGAAAATGGTTTTGCAAGAACGTGATAAATATGTTTTTATATCGGAATGTATAAATAAATAAATAATAAATATACCTACATATTACATGTAGCTACGTCCAACTAAACAACAGTGAGCAATTAAAAGCTTCAAGCTCCAAGCTTATCAGTATCGGCTCCACTCATTTGTAGCACGCCCGACGGTTGTCATGTACCAGTATTAATATCGATGAATAAGAAATTCGTAATGGATGGCCTACAAGGTCCGCTATTACAGGGCTGATCTGCCGCTGCTCGCGCCATGCTGGATGGCTACCATTCGTTCTGTCATCTCGCTTCTATCTTCTAATGTAATCTTTATTGGAACTTTTTGGTAAGTTTATCTGAAGGCGGGTAAAGGTATTCGCTGTTCATTTTCTGTGACGTTTTTCAATTCCATGACTGTTTTGATGTAATGTATAGAAGTTTCTTATTTTATGTGTGTAACTTGAGCAAAGCGAAAAAAAATAACAGTTACTAAGCAATGTTTGGTCTTCTAGGATGTCCTTCGCTTTGCTGTATGTAGCCACTAGCTGGCAATACTGACATGTTTTAAAAATTTTACATTACCTTGATCTGAATACACACCAACTATCGCTTTAGAAACTAGATCTAAATTTTACACACCTTCTGATCTACTGTTCAAATTAAATAAAAAAATTGGAGGTCCTAGTAGGTACAAGAGCATCTTTGTATTTACAATAACGTACTGAGAATATGGTCACGCAACAACGTAACAAGTAAGATGATCTACAATAAAATTGAACCTATAACCTTATTAGCAAAGCAGGCTTGGCAAAGCGGTCACCACAATTATAATTGGTAACTTTTAATTGCGAAGGTGCACGAACTTTGCTCTAGTCGTGTCCGGCGCCGGGCCGGTCGCGCGGGGGGTCCGGCCCGGCGATCCATCACGATCCCGATCTGCCAAACTATACGATTATTATATTTAATAATCGATGAGCATTAAGTGAAATTAATTTTATTGGGTAATGGAGCAGGTCGTGACGGCGCGCGCGCAAACGAGCTGTATTAGTAGCGGCGGCCGTTTCGCGCTTTGTCCGATACCAATTTTACTATTAGTCTTTATAAATGATTACCTTGAGGGATGTTTTATGGAAAAACTCATTATACATATCATACCAATGCTATAATATAAGTAGGCTGTATAAAAATATCACAACGAGAGAGGCTAGTTTAAAAAGGGACACAGGTGTGGGACTGTGTGATTTTTTAAACATCTTTTTAAACGTGATTTATTTATAACGTATTTCAATGAACTTTCTATATTTGTTTAGCCCATATATAATCCTAAAATATTTTTTTATTTGATTTTAATAAGAAACCACCAACAGAGACTTATTTGTTTTGATGAAATATCTTAAGTTATTTAACAAAAAAAATTTTTTCCTCATCTAATTTTTAATTACTGAAGATACCCGTATTGTTAGTAATATTTTCTCTCTCTAATCTCGAGTTACCGATTATAGTACTTTTTCTTCCTTTACATAGTTATTTTACAATATTTGGGCGTTATTGAAATTTGAGTCAATGGTACATACCTATATACGTACATAATACACACGGCTAAGTTCCCAGAAATGTGGTATTCAGAACTGCGGGATCGCGAATGAGATCCTACTGCCACGGTTAGAATAGCAGGGTCACTCATGAAATATTAGTGACAAAGTATTATATATGCTGGGTGTAATTAGATAGAAGGGGTATGTTAAGCGAAATGGTATAAAAATAGCCCAGAACTAGAACCTATTCCATAAATCGGAAATTACATGTTCATTTTTCCGGATAGTATGGAAAATTCCTAAATAACTCAGGATCAGGAATGTTTATACTCGCACATTTTTGAAATGTTGAGCTTGAAAAGGTGCCTTGGTCATAACGAGAACAGCCCTCACGGCCGCGCCTTTTCGTGACCGCCGCACCGCGCCGCGCCACAATAATGCCCCAATAATGCCACAATTAGCAAATTGTACCAAGTTTCATTATACCCAGATTATAAACTAATCAGAAAATAAGCTATATTTTCCAGTTTCAATATAATAATAACCATTTTAACGGGTCAATTAAACAAGTTCATAAACTTAATCTTCAAAATTTCAATCTTTTGTACACTACGTCTTAAAATAATTAATCCGCTAAGGTATGTACTGGTAGATTTAATTGATTAATAAATATCAAAACACTTCCTTGAATTTTTTGTAAGTACTTATGTAATATCTTCACTTACCTACTAATTGGAAAGTATTACAGTATTTTACAAAACAACACCAAAACAATCTTACGAGTAACTTCTTAAGTAAGACGTCAGATGTTTACGTAAAAAGTAGCAGTAGTAAACTTATGGCCTTATAGATTATAAGTTATAATCTTATAGATTTTCCAGGCTAAATGTAGGTAGAGCATTCAAATGATTTACAACCAGTACTAAGTAAAGATAAAGTATTGTCTGTATGTCCGATCAATCACCATTTGCCGTGTCCTTGCAAGTATTATATGTCCTTCATTTATGGGGTAATACCAAAAACTATTACTTACCTTGCGTCATGTTAGATAATAGTAGCCAGCTCCATTTTAGTCATTGATCTAAATCTGAGACACGATACCAGTTTAGCTAAAAGTTATCTAACATATCCTGTATATTTCTAATATCAGAAAGTATTTATTAAATGAAGACAAAAGATGGTTGATCGTTTCATCATTAAAACATTGTGCTGAGGGAATCAGCTTTGTTTACCGAGATTTGGCTAGTGTATAGCTATCGGGATAACAAAAAAAATAACGTTGCCAAAAATGTAATGTAAAAAGACATGGTAAAATTCGTCATTCGAGTTAACATATAAATAGTATACTTGTCCGATTACCACAGCTCTAATTTTTATATATGTTTTTATTTAAACCTTTATGAAGTTTTAAGCTAACGTACTCGTAATAACTCAATTACTTAGAAAATACTCGATAGAATTTTGATTTGAAAATTTGCTTTTGACATTCTTTTAAGTCAAATAACTTGAAAACTATTGTGAATATGAACACGAAACTTGCTTAGTTGTATTGTATAGTGCTTTATCAAATTTGGTTTGTGGCAAAAGTACTTTTTTAGTACTTAACAGACAGAGTCAAATACTCCGTTACTATGAAAACAATATAGTTTTTAACTAAGTGGAGGCGTTGCACAAAAAAGACAAATGGTGCGTTCCAATTCACGCACAAGGTAGTAACTTGAAGTAGCTCTTATCGAACATAACAAATTCAGGCAGAGAACAATGTGTGGCGTAGGTATCGTTGCTTCTTGACCGATCGCGGGGTCTTTTACAGCCTACGACATTCAACAAATAATATTGTGTTACAAGACATCGACTAAAGTTATGAAAATTTGTCTAGATCTTTAATTGACGCATAAAGTAAACGTAAGTTAATTCTAGGAAAATCGTGCGATTTCTAGTTACATACATCGTATTTTACCACTACCACCATCCCAATATTTTTAAGCAATTTCAATTCCATTATACTTTTTACGAGTAGGTATTATAATGATAAGTAGGGGTAGCTAGAGATTGTAAATACCTAGGGTATCTCTGTACGTTCTATTGCTGAAGATGTTAAAAATTTCTATTGAGAAATAGATGTCTTATAAAATCGTGTACGTATAATGTAAAAGACAATTTTAGTAACGCATGCCATAAACTAAGTGGTGAATGAGTGGCGCGTGTGTGGTCACAGTGAGGCAACAATACTACTCTGATATAAAATAAGAAAAGAAAATATTTTTTCTTCAAACCTCACAATAAAATGCTAGCATTGCGCAACATGAAGTAGGTTACATTATGCGATATGGAAGGTGAAAAATGTCGTTTGGTTATAAATAGGCTGGGTGCGTTTGTCCGGACGACGTTTTTAGTTTTTAACCACAAAAAGATAAGTCTGTTGGAGAAATGTTTGTGTTTTTGAGTACCAAGGCAAAGGAAATTAGTCGCGGTATCGTGAAAATATGTATAGTAAACAGTAACTATCACCGATGATTGTTGACATTTCAACCATCTCAGTTAGGTACATGTACCTACATATTAAGTAGGTAATAAATAGATAATTATCTTAATTACAATAACTAACTTTCATTACTCTGCTAGCCTAATTATTGATATGCAGTTGCAATTTTGCGAACCGACAGAGGCTTTTACAAGCCTTTGTACATCTTCTTTGTTATAAACTTTGTTTGTGAAAACCGTACTGTGTACAATAAGAATGAAATAAAATGTCCCCAGTCACTCATTTGGTATACAACTATTAATAGATAGACTTACCTATCAATTTTTCGCATATATTTTTAAAAATGCCTAAATTGGTTCATTGACCCACGTAATTACAGCCAATACTTATACCAAGGAACGACAACTAGCAATAATTAAATCAATTAATCACAGACAGCAACGTTTTGTACCGACATGGAGTTTTCAATTAATTATAACGATCAAAAATGCCGAAAGTACGTACAAAGACTTAAGAACCCACTTCTAAAAGGGTATTGTACCAACATTACTACTTAGAAGATAATTAATATTTTCTTATAACATTAAGTTAAGGTACGTATAGGGAGAGTACTTTGTTTTTGTACAGGTATCAAATATAGACAAGTGCCTACCTACATATAAATGGAGTATTAAATATCTACAAATAACAAGTTGTGCCATTAGAAATTGGAAAGTAATATTTATTTAGATACAATATTTTTCCATTTCGTGATACAGTATAATTATTTACATACATATAATGACGCCTTTATCCCTTACGGGGTAGGCAGAGCAGACATGGTGCCACTTCTGACCAATTTTTAGGGTATAGTTAAGATGTACAAGTTCGGTTAGTAGTGACAGGTGGTCAGCCCATCGCCTACAAAACACCAAGACCCTCTTGTACCTCTTCTGGCTTATACAGTATGCCCGGGAAGAGAAGCAGCTGAACGTTATTTTTTCACTCCCAGAGTAGCATAGAAGACGCATATAATTATTTGATTTAGAAAAATGTTTCAATGTGTTATTTTACCTATAGAATCTAATTCCGTCGGATCTAAATTTGAATTGTCAAAAAACGTTACGAAAAGTTATATTTGCTCCCGAAGGCAATCGCGCCAAATGACAATGTTTTTACCTTTTAACGAAACGTGTTTGGTTATGGTTTAGTTTTGATTCGGTTGTGTCAAAAACATTCATTAGACATTTTCAGCGTCTCTCTTTTGTCTTTCAACTTTGTCAAAATTCACGAACCCGCCTGCCCAGCGTGGTGACTATAGGTACTCGTAAATACCCCCCATAGCAGTCTTGTGGCGTGCCCTGGGGGAGGCTTACGTCCAACAGTGGACTGCAATCGGCTGATGATGATGATAAAATGTACCCAGTTGAATTTAAATGTAGGCCTAGCTAGGATCCAAGTAATTTTTTGTCAAAATTAAGTTGAGTCAAATCTCCGGAACAACAACTCAAAACAGATAACCGCTACCATATATAGTAGTAACAAGCTGGCAAACTGAACAAAGAAATGACTCAGAGATCATTCAGAAAATTAATTTAAGCTAATCAATTCAAATTAAGTATATCAATTGCGGAACAACACACATTAAGCTGACCAACCATCGCCAATCTTAACTAATGGCTAATTAATTATAATTATCTATACCTAAATGTGCCGCTTAACTCCATTTAAATTTTTCATTCAAATCAGAATCAAATTCAAATACATATACACAAACTGTGAAGTAATGGGGCAATCGCTTAACGAAGTCTATGTAACCTTCATGACGTATCTTTTCACCTTAAAATATAGCGTGGACTAGCAATAAATCTTCACATGAAAAGTAATACCTATTGACATAAAATTGGAATAAATACGTGGTATGGCATATTGAAAGAAATCACTTTTAGAGATTTACATGTCTCTGTACATTTTATGTGTAGCAACTGTGCCTCATATGAAAGCTTTCTGTGTAAGTACAATAAAGAATAAGAATAAAATATTGACAATGAGAGCTACAATATCATGAACTCGGGCTTCCAGTTGGCTTCTATTTATCATTCGCAATCAAACCGTGTTGCTCGAGCATTGATTAAGCGACCACATTACCGGATCGGACTGCCGACACCGTGCTCAGCGCACACCTCCATTTGTCATACGCGTCCTAAACACACATCGCTGCCTGTTACAACTCATATATATTAAATATGGATCATTTCAATAACCGGTCGCGACCGTAAAGCATTATCACTGATCAATCAGGCTTTGACATCTTGTGTAATTACGAAGCGTCTCAGTTTCTTCATATAAACGGCATATACATAATGTATCTAACGTGTAATAACATGTATAAACGGCACCTGCAATCAAACGCTTGTCGCTGTATAATAGTGTCGCGCTATCAGATAGCGGCCTCTCAGTGCCGACGTATAATTACTGCAACTAAACTTTCATAACTCCGCCGTGGACCCGTCAAATAAGAATGAGAGATATTTCAAACGTTGTACGTTGTCACTTAATTGCATGTTGTCGTTTTTGCGATAATAGAATTTAATTGTAGTCCTCAACAAACCTGTAGTCGCCGGTTCTTGGAACTTGTTCGGGAGATACTGAATACTGTGCAATAGCCGCAACGGAATCAGATCCAATCCTATCAGATAAATGCAAGAATCTAATACACAGATTTCTTTAAAGCTCGTACCGCATGTATCAAAGCTACTGCACTTGAATTCAGATCGAAAACTGCTGAGTTAGAACATCGATCAATGTGAATAAGTCAAATAGTAAGTTGTCTTTTGTAAAGCAAGTGCTCCACGCAAAGATAAATGATGTCTAGTCTAAATAAATGATTAAATTATAAGTATTAATAGCATTGATAATACTTTTCAGTAAAAAGCCGAATAAACAAAAGTAAAACTAATTCAAATAAAAACTATAAAAAAATTAAGCAAATAAAAAATATTCTATATTTATAAAAACACGAATTTTTACCTAACTTATTGGAGACTCAATTTGAGTCTAGGTACAGTCCTCGAGTAAGTAATATATATATATATATAATATAAATATATCTGTCTTATATAAAAATAAAAAGATATAAAAAGTTATATCTACATCAAGATGCCAACCAATAGTTTGTAAGATTTTGAAGAATCTTTCATCTAAGTAATTAAAAACATCAAGCGTTACAGTTATAATCTACCAACATTCGGATACAGATGGCCCATCCAAACGATGACGGATAATATTCTAGTGATTGGTAACCAACAGAAATAGTTAACTATAATAACCTAACAATAAAAAATATTGTATAGCTTCCTGTAGTCAACAACCTTAACCTCCTTCCTCCGTCCCGTTAATGCACAAGCGGGCTTGTTACTTACATTGTGGGGTCGGCCGATGATACATTATTTTTATAACAATAAATCGTAAGTAAAGCACCGCCAGCCCAGGTGGTCCGGCCGTGTGCATGCCCCTTTAGACGCTACGATTAATCAGTTCGCAAGTTTCTTTCTATTAGACAACTGGGGTTGTACCACGGTCAAAGTTTACTTATTGATTATTGGAAGTTTAATAACGATTCGTATTTATAATCTGTGTGATATACGTTCTTAGTAATGTAAGTTAAAAATACACAATACACACACATGCGGCTGTGTTAACGAAATGGGGCAGCCATCAGGATCATAAAAGAAGTCTTACGGCCACGTTTAGCATAGCATGTAAATAATCAATGACAATTTGCTAGTTTATCGCCTGAGGGAACGTCCTTTGTCGACTCTTACGATATACACAGAAAGAGATGCAGCTGATGAATTCTATTGAAGCCCTGCATCAGTACAGGAAAAGCTGAAAATTCTGAACTTTAAAATTGTCTACATAGTAAATATTTGATTTAGTATCACATAAACTCAATTTAAAATACCTCTGTGCCTATCCTTGTAGTCTAAAGGAAATAAACGAAACAAAATAAAAACTTCCACCCTGATTAACGTTAAAGTTTTTATAGCTTACTATATTTTTACCATAGCATTGTGATAGGCTCCTCAATAACTTATTTATAACTTATCGAACGACCGATACGATCTATGGTCGCATACATAAAATATAAATAATATGGACAGGTAATCACACTTCCCTTTGATATCCATCGTAAAAATTAATAGTCCTTGACAGAAGCACTTTCAATTTGCCTTTTAATTAGTGGTTCGGTGGCTAAATGTCGCAGGCTAAAGTATGTATCGGCTATCTATAACAGATAAATGCTTCGAAACAGTTATGATAAATTATATAAATAGCTGTACAATTAAAATACGCTAGAACGAGAACAGTCCAATTGGAATAATTGATACACACAGTCTTTGCTTACGCTACGTAAATTAATAAAATTAGATAGATATTCAATTTAAAAATATATAATATTCATTGAAAATCCTCAGGTGATATACTATTACTTACTTATTACTTACTAAAAATTCGAAATCAACTCCGGGTCGAAATGCAGACAGAAAAAGTTACGTCGATGAGTAAAGCTTCTACTTTTCTTATTGTCGGGTTTACAGCCTTGTCCTAAGTACGAGATTAATATTCACGTTTTATTTATAGTTTACACAAAGCCTAAACACTACCTTATACTATTATCATATCTGTGTTTAAACTTAGCGTAGAGTACTCAGGAAAATTGCTTTTTTTGTCTTTACCTAGACTATAGAACTTCGGAATTTTTCAATTAAAATCATATGCTCATCGTTTGTTTTCGTAGTAAACAACAATAAATGTCCCTTTATACCATAGTTTGTTCCCATATCTTATCCGTCCGGCTTATTTACGTCGGATCGTGTGTGGCGTGTACAATTACCTATATTTTATGTACACCTAAAAGTGACTTGCGACATCGCCACGACTTATGGTTCTATTTACAACGATTATCTAGCCGAGAACAAATTGATTTTAATAGATTTTGTTTAGTATGCGCATATAAAACGGCACTGGATTGAAACGCATTAGTAAATGACTCGAGTCTTCCAAACCGAGACCACTAAATTAATTAAAACTAGCTCGTTACAGTCTCCCGCGCCGTAACTCCAGTTTTAGTGCCGGATCGAATTAAGCAAACTCTTGCACATAAGCAGATGTCGACAGACAGACACGGCTGCAATGTATACCGTTAGAAAACTACAAATCTTCGACCAATTCCAGTAAATGACACCAAAATCCAATCGATTTTAGAAATCCAATTCCGAACGTGTAATTTGTGTATATTTATTACAAACACACTCAATTAGGAAAGCCAATAACGCCCAGTGTTCTCTTAATCAAACGTCAGATTTACTCAATTCAATTTTTAATGATAGAGCTGGGCGAGTTAAGCTCACATGATTAATATAGGTAGTGATACAGAATTTGAAATTAAAGAGAAAATGTGTGTATAATGTGCGTGTGTGCCGGCTGCGCACGCGCACGGGAGCGCTATCGCCGCCCATCGCCACTGATTTACGACACGCCATCTCACTACATTTCTTTGCTGCTATAAAAATTGGAAATAAAACAAATAAAAACTAAAAGAAATCAAAGTTTCTCTGCTGAGTAGCTTTGAGATGTCATTTTATGTACAGCTAATAAAACGGATGACGATAAAATATCAATTAATCTTTCTAAGCCGATGTCAGATATCATCTCACTTTCGTTGTTTAAGATCTACGCACGTACAGCCGCAGTTCATTAATAAAACTCTTTATTTTACGCCTTACAAATTGTGCCCTCTCATGCTATAGCTTCGTAAATCTACTGTAATCCTCAATCCGGTGCATTCAGTATATCATAAATCTCAGCGCTGACACTCGTCCGTTTCAAAAACGAGAATCACCCAGGAAGCCCGTTTTGAAGCGAACTCATAATTCATTAGTCGGTCATTGAGCAGCGCAGCCGCAGCGGGCCCCGACGCGCCATTACTCGGGATGACTGCGCGCGTGCCCGCGGATATCATCCACCAGCGCCAGCGGACCTGCCCTGCCCCCCGCCGCCCTCCAACACCAGGGCCTCCTGAGGTTCCCTCCACCACAGCCAGGGGTCACGCATAAATGGAAACGCCATACTCGCCGTCGCCTTTAAATAGGAAACGACACGTTTATCCAATTAGAAATTCACCATATCTTTGTGATAGTTGAAGAGGAAATTTGAGCAATCAACTTGCAGAGCGCCTCGGCGGCGCGGCGTTCCTATCACAGTTTATTCAATTGAGCTCGTAATGAAGTTATGTGAGCTATGCGCACGAAATATCCGCTGTATATAGACCAATATTAAAGCCGTCAAAATTGATTCGGTCGTGTCAATAAGCAAATCATTTGGAATAATCGCTCGCCATTAAATGTTGATTTTGTTACCTTTCACGAGATCATTACGTTCCCTGTTCTGTCGCCACGATCCATAAGGTAACCGAACCTATTTAAGTATAACCTTTGAGATCGAGAGATATGCAAAAATAGACACGAAAGCAAAAGAGTTATAGTCAGGTAATAAGTGTGACCTGAATCTAGAACGAGCTGGTTTGAGTTATGGCCGGCATTCTAAATAATCGGCAAAATTTACTAGACTGATTGTACAAAAGCAGAGACGGGGAACAAGTTGTTATTACAAGGTGTTGAGGCTGGTTTTCTGATTTATTATTATATAGCATTAGTAATGATCAATGTTGTTTTGGTGTCCCTTTATTGCTCGCCTTTTATCAAAACTAAATAGACAAAGTGGTTATAAATTGCATATTGTTATGTTATAATGATTAACAGGAGTATAAGTTACATTTTGAATTATTTTGGCAGTGATGATATATAAAAGCTATAGGTACTTTGTAATATACTATATCTATTAAGTAATTAACCTAGCTCTGCGTACTGCAATGGAATTCTAAAGTAACTGTAATTATTTTGTCGTAGCTGCTACGGTTATGACTACGAAAACCGTAGTAACTACACGTTTTTAAATAATGTTACAAAACAAATATCCTATAAAAAGTAGTTTTAATTTTAACTAATCAAAGGACGGTACGGTATACTTAGTGACGGAATGACCAAGTCGTGTGGCGCGCGCGTGCCATGGCCGTCCAACCTGACCTCATTCATAAATTTAATTTAATACTTCTCCACAAAGATCAAGGGTCCACATCTGGCCATAAATTGTGGTTCATCTCATGTTATATTATCTCTATACCGAGTTATTGGCAGATATCTTATTTATTAATATTTCACTAACATGTCTATCCCATTACGTGGTGACTATAATGCTTTTAAGCTTTTTGTATTCGACCAAATATTAAATTACGGCGATGAGGTGTCAGGTCAATGTTAATATCTTGGACTTTTATAATTGCTATGTTATAAACGTATGGTTTAAATTATAATAATGTACGTACATTTTTATAATATTGACACGGCTGACAGTAATATTTAGTACCTAGCCAAGTATAGATAAGTAATCAATTAGCAATCAGTACTTACCAATAATCTTTACGAGTACATACTTCGATAACTTCTATGAATGATTAAAGTTTCCCAGTCATGTCTGTTCCCAGTAAACATAACATAATTTAAATCAGTAAGGTAGAGTTGTAACTTGCAGTGTAGGTATTAGCATAAGGTGATGATGTGGGTACATTCTTAATCCAATTGTTTGCCAGCCATTACCAGCGCATCCCTGGACCCAGCAACTTGTTCCGTCATGCAACAACCACTCCAAATTAATATATCCTGGCTCGCGCCGTGATTCCTAATATTATATTTAGACGTGACACGCGCTCGTTTGTATCAATTGGACCCGTCTGCCGCTGATATACGGCCGACTACTTTAGAACAATGATGGCACAAATTGCACGATTACACCTCACCCCGCCCCGCGGCCTCGCTCGCGCCACTCCGATACACACTGATGCACGGTCGATCAATGTTATCATCACTATAAAGAAGTATCCCCGTCTACTTCTCCAGCGACGCTATGAGCCTGCTTCTGATTACACGCAGACCATTCGATTGCCTCATTCCTATATCTCATCACTCGAAACTGAGCGTTGCCCCCGGCCTAATGGGGATCTAATCAACACGCGTCATCTCGGTAAACCAGAAATCGTCACTAACGGGAGGCATCTCGATAAATGACCGCACAAATGATCCTCATGTCGGGGACAAGCGATTACAATGCTCATTAATAACTTCTTGTGCGGCGCCGCTAGCCTCACAACTACAAATCAGTGTAATGAGCTGATCCCATGAAAGCCTTTTAATTTCCCATTTGGTGCGGCCACCTCCGATATCGGCTGACTGTTATTAATATAGGGCCAGGCGAGTCGCCGGTGGCGGCGCTCCCGACACCGTCGATTACGTCGAACCCGGCGAGTATCGCGGACGCTCTCCGCGACTTATCGCTCGCTATTAATTACGCCCAGATATGCACCGGACAAGTTTTAATGCAACCGCTTCATTTGTTGCTGCACTAAGAGTGCCATATCTGGGACGTTATAGAGGTGATAACTTTGTGCGGATGACAGCCGGTCGGAGGCCGAGTGCATCGGACAACGGGCAGTGGTTAGACACGTAACTTATTACCTACCTATCCGACTGGCGTAGATGACTGATAGCTCAGACGGCGTAAAATGCGGTACACTTAGCATCGATAGCCATCTAGCGCTAAATCAGTTAGTCTCGTTTTGCAAGAAGTCGGCTGCTCCGCGGTAGACCGCTGATGCAATTACTGTTTCTATTCATGAAAGAAATCGCCATAGCATCGAGCAAAGCCGCGGGCGGTTAGCAAGCGGCTAATAACACCCCACCAGGAATATTGACTGCTGTTACAAATTGAACGGAACTGCTATCGTGCTCTATTTAAATCATTATTTATATCACATTTTATCAGTGCACGCAACTGTCTTGTATTTCATAAATCCCGTTGAGTTCAGGCTCACCAGCCATAGCTCGGATTTCATTTGTCAATCCACGTAATATTTTATGTCTTTATACGGAAATATAAATCTTAGTTTATAAATATAAATCTGTTGCATTTGTAGAGGTTGTTGCGGCTAGTAGATGTATGTAGAATGCAGGCAAAGAAGGAGGTTGGATGTAAAGCTATCGTCGTGCAAGCGTATTTGCTGTTGTAGATTCGAGCGTCGAGTTTTAATCATTGAAAACCTAATGTATCCAATACGGTAAGTTATAGTTAGGGAACTACTGGTGATTCTAATTACATAGGCAATCACTCTATTAATTTCATAGTATTTGTTTTCTCAAGTAATCTAAAAGGTTTTAATAAACACACATTTAGCTGAGACCAACAAAACCAGAGACTTAATTATCTTGTCGTTCAATATTTAATTGTATCAGGCGTCACTATTCGGAAGTTCAAATCTCTATTGAGGGGTCGCCCACCACCGGGCCCTACACCCTCCGCTGACCCTCGGATCTGCCGACTCATGATCACGAACACCCGTGGCATCACCAGGACTAGTTTTGAAAACTAATCCTGATGATGCCACGGGTGTTGGCGAAGCATATGTCGATTAAAATTTTAATTGGTTTTCGGATTAGCAGCTATGTATTTATGGTTGCATGTTAGGTGCTTGGATCTGGCTTCTCGTTGCGACTGTAGTGTCTTGTGTTCGTGATCATGAGTCGGCAGATCCGAGGGTCAGCGGAGGGTGTAGGGCCCGGTGGTGGGCGACCCCTCAATAGAAATCTTGTCATTCGTCTTTTATTAAAATACAATTTGTATAGTGTAAGTACTAATGATAAACTTTGTTTCATTTCACTAAGTTTAGCGATGCACACGCAAAATTCACATTAGGTATTTAGGTAACCAAGTAGCTTATTCAAACTTTAGTTAAAGATTTCGTACCGTAAACTAATACTATCTATCTAATACAAATACATTTTATTACTTTCTTGCGATTATTGGCGGTACAACCATAGGCAGAAGAAAGTAAATCTTCATTAATAATTTTTCAACTTTAAAAGGACATAAATCAATCTAGATTATAACTTCTGGTTGACCTCTTGAGACAATTAAAAAAAATATTTCTTAGCGTCCATTTGATTTAATATCTTTAGATTTTACTCGTGGTTACTCCTTTACAAGTATATCTTTATAACGTAGGTCCTAGCCTACAGGAGCGAAAAGCTCCTGGGTTAGCATTACCAATTTATAAAAAAATAATTATGATTTTATATGTAACTAGCTGACCCGGCAAACGTTGTTTTGCCATATAAAAGGGGTTGATCCTAGAGGGGTGAAAATTCATGGTTGTATGTATTTTTGTATGCTGTATCATAAAAAAATAAAAACAAAAATTTCGTAATTTTTTTTTTAAATTTAGGGTTGGACCACCCTTAACATTTAGGGGGATGAAAAATAGATGTTGTCCGATTCTCCACCCTAACCGATATGCATGCTAAGATTTACGAAAATCGGTCGAGCCGTTTCGGAGGAGTTTAACTTCTAACACCGTGACACGAGAATTTTATATATTAGAAGATTATCAGGTACACTCGTTAGTATCTAGATTCTATTGTAAAATTGAAATACGTATAATAATGTCTTATAATTTTAAGGAATAAAAAGATTCCCCTTAATTTAATCTCCAATGTTTCCACCGGACAAGGAAATCATGTATCATTATAAGTGCTAGTGATGTCACAAAGACACGTACCAAAATGAAACGTAGCCTGTTATCCACAAAACCAGTAGAAAACTGGAAATGACCGGACAGCTCTCTTATCACCATATAGATGACATACCGAGTGCTGAAACTCGAAACCGTCTACCTCAGCTACACCTCCAAAAATAACATAGTTGCGGCGAACGCACATACTAAAACGCTATAACCAGTTATTTATAGTAAAATAACGGATGAGTGATGCGTAGTAAGTGGCGCCACTATTCTCCTTAACGTATACTTTGGTATTTTACCATAGTCCATAACTCACTGCGATAAACCTCAGCGCACAGTCAACAAATAACGCAAGATAACTTAACGGCCACCTAAACGACCCTATCGACCGTTCGATAATATTTAATAATTATTTACATATATTTATCAGATAAACAACCATGATACTAGAGGCTTTTCTTGCTTTTCTGTAAAAGGGAACGAAAAAGCACTGCCAGCCTAGGTAACGTACTCGTAAGTGGTAATATAAAATATAATAATATAAAAACTGTTTACTTTTTATATATTATACAGGGTGTTTTTTGTTGCCACCTTTAACGAAGGGTACGTACTCTATACATGAAATAAAGTAAGTTTATGCCAAAAAAAATGCTGGGAAAAAAAAATATTTTTTTTGAAATTTTTTTTTAAATTCCTTGATCGTTTCGAAAATTTATAGTGCCTAGTGTTTATGTTAGTTTTTTTATAGACAGATATTAATTATTTTTCGTGAAAAAATCCTGCTACGCGCGTCTATGTGCATTTATGCAGAAAAACGCAGTCTATTTACTCAACTTTGGACCCTAATATTTTGGAAACCAGACACTTCCCAGGTATACTTCCATGGAGAAAAATGATCGTGATGATGAGGAGATTCCATAGTTTTCGGAAACGTTGACGACCAAAAATCACCCTGTATAGTTGAAATTGTAACGTAATTCATACATTTTACAAATTATTATGATTTATAAAAACAATAATAAAACTTTAGGTACTCGATGATCCTATAATCACGTAAACTAAGTAGTTAGAATGGTATAGGAAGCAAAGTTTATAGGAGACCTCAGCCAACTTTTAAGCTATAAGTTTTGAAGTTAAACAATCAATTCAATCGCTTTGACCTCTACATACAAACTTACATACGTCTAATTTTTTTTACAAAATGTTCATATATTCATCAGATAGCGTACATTCTGTATAGTCATCATCGATGACAAAATCTCGCCTAACGTTATACTTGTAATTTATTTAGGTGTCTAATTTCAAATGTTTGATTAAGAAACAGATTTCAATCCAGCAAATTCCAAACAGGTACTTAGTGACTATAAAAAAATATATCAGGATAATCTTAATTAACTTGATCGAAATATATGGCTTAGATCTTAGATACACGTAGCACTGGAGCTGCGATTGTAGCTATATCAATTAATTTGTTTATGCTGAACAAGCAGACGTACAAGCAGAATTGACCATGTTAGGTACCTATGTTGTATTGTAGAGATTTATTAAATGTCTTGTAGTCTAGATGGAATCCGAATGACAAATGAGCTAAGGTCATTAAACTCTCTTCTGTTTCTTGTGCTAGATAAAGACAATAGTTAGACAATAACAGTATCATAATTATCATAATCAAAAAGACCCATTTAAGTTTTTACCATTAGTGAGGAGAGGTTGCTTGAAAATCTAGTTTAAAATGCAATTAATTTCCTTTATAAAAAAAGTTCCGCTCGTTTCAGTTTAGCTAACTTTATATTTTCATGGTAATATTTATACTGCAAATCTTCTTATTATAGACTACATAGAAGCTGTAACATAGCTTACACTTTTAACATACTCGTAAAGTAAACTGGCATTTTGATCAACAAATTTAGGTGATCGTATAAAAACTCTTCTATCATCTTCATATCCAAAACCATCTTCACATCATCAAAACTATTAATATTAGGCAATAACACGAAATTCAATACGCTATTTATGGTTGACCTTACCGAGAAAGAGCCGTTACTCACTCCACCTTATTAAAACGGACGACATAACGTCGCACTTTCTAATTCATAATAATACGTTTCATATTTTATAGTCGACTTAGTTTTTAATCGGATATATATGCATTCACTTCCATTTTAGTAGGTTTTGATTAAAAGTGCGCCTATTTAACTGGAACTAGAGAAATGGTAAGAATACTCGTATCGGTTAATAGACTGAGAGAGACCCTAATAAACGAGCTAAATGTGGAAGTTAAAACAAAATTAAAGTAGGGTAAAATGAAAGGAAGGAAAAGGGGATTCTGAACGAATACAAGATAAACTGGCCGTAGTTCTGCAGAAAGAGACCAATAATAAAAAACGAGTTTCGGGATATTGACGTTTAAAGTTTCTTTATTTTTTTAAAAAGTTCCCTTACGTTTTTCCTGAAAGTTATTTATATCATTTGGTAGAAATAAACTTCCTGCAGAATGTTAAATAGGTTTTACAGATATTACAGTTATTTTTCATGTAATAATCTTTGTTTAAAAACAAGTAGTCGTTTCCTGCAGAATATAACATACTTACAATACCGTGACCAAATGAAAACTACCAAAACTGTAGTCGTTTTCTGCTAAATATGATATCACAAATTTTATTTTTATTGAAACGGTTATGAACGGGGGTCTGATAAAAATTACATTTAGTAAATAACAAACCCGTCAGCTTAAAAAACTTACCAAAATACTTAGCTGATAAGGAAAAAAAAATAAGACATTACTATTTACCTACTTATTGGAATTTGACAATCTTAAATTGTCGTGACCTCAGGTCGTGACCATGTCGTGACCATAGAGTTCTAGTATAGGTACGAGCCGAACATGGAATGACAACAAAGTTCTATGTGGATTACTAAATATTAAAAGCAAAATACGACCAAATTACGGGACGAACGAAAACCTAAATCGAAGAAAGCGACCATCTACGTAGTCATTTTATGCAGAACAAAATATAGTGAACATTAGTACTATAGGTTATTACCAAAACCTACCGAGTGAAATGGCTGTGTTCTGCAGATTTAAAGATACATATTTTAGTTGAGTAGTTCTTCAATCAGATCAACTCGACCAAGGTGGCTGCTTTTAACTTATTTAATACTTGTTTTTCTTGTTGATCGTTTTCAGCGATTTATCAAATAATTGTGCTAAAAAACAGTTGATTTTACCAGAATATAGAGAGAAAAAATCTAGTTTGTGCTTGCATAGCTAGCTAGCTTGCATTTTGGCCAAAAATGGCTTTGGTCCCTTTCTGCAGAACTACGGCCAACTACGAGTCTAAATAGTCCGGTGTAATTAGCTCGAAACTCTCTTGCTCAAATTCCATAGACACTGAAAGACTAGCTTACATTATAACCTGCCATTCGAATTTCTTCAGATCGAACTATACATAATAATTCAAGATTTAACATAGAGGGCAGTAAGTACACAGTCAAATAACATTCATATCTAATACTAGTGGACGCCCGCGACTTCATCCGCGTGGACTGCAGAAAAAACAAAATATCTAAATTATCCGGGACAAAAAGTAGCTTATGTGTTAATCTAGGGTGTCAGCTAACTCCATACCCAATTTTATTAAAATCGCTCCAGCCGTTTTTACGTGAAAGAATAACAAACATCCATCCATACATATACTTACAAACTTTCGCGTTTATATTATTGGTAGGATATCCACATCCCCACTAATATTATAAAGGTGAAACTAAGTTTGTTTTCTACCTCTTCATGCTTTATCTAGCTTCTAGCTTCTACCCATGACACCAATGACACTGGATAATGCATATAAACTTATTAGTTTACAAAAAAAAAGTTATTTCCGCAAGTAATTATGTGTAATAAGTAATAATTAAGTATATATAATTTAGATGTGTAAAGGGATAACGATGTGAACTGTGTAGCACTATCACACAAAACTCGTTGGTTTTACAAAGTGCTATTGTAACTAAGTTTTTTTTTTGTATAACCATTTAAAAGATAAATTTAAAAAAATTAAAAAATCTACTCAGCCAACCTTCTTGAAATTGTGCACACATGTCCTTGGGAGTACGGAGAAGGACGTAAGCTACATTCTGCTGTCCACGCGGACGAAGTTGCTGGTAACACCCAGTAGATAAATAATAATAAAATTACATAATAAAATTTCCATACATTGTATTGGATATGTTATGTGATGCGCTGGAATATCTCTACAACTCTTATTTTAGCATTTTATTAACCTGTTTCTACATTTAAAACGAATGGTTGTAACATTGTGTTAAAAGTGTTAAAACTATCTCAGTTAACGCAATAACGTCTTATATTTTATGTTAAAGAAGAACTTGTCCCGGTGTATAACCACATTTGTAGATAAACGAGGTGTCCTTTTAAAACGTCTCTGATAATGTGCAAGGTTGTAAAATATTAAATAGTTATACTGTATCATCGTATCACACATAATTTTTAATAAAGTTTTCAAAGTAATAGCTTTTCAAATTGTAGAATTACATTTAATGTTATAAGTATTTTTTCCATTTCTTTATTAATAATTTTATAAGTATTTATTTAATTATAGAGGACAAATGTGATTCTATTGTACTGTAATTACTTGTTAGCTACTATCTATGTATATTATGGAGTTTGCATATCATTTAACGCATTCGGTTAAAAGAAGAGTATACGTTGTAGTTTTGGACTATGAGGTAACACCTATCATCTATCTTACTGCGTAGAAGTACTTAGTTGACGGGATGTTGCTGCATAACCGATAAATTCTAAATACTCACGAATTTGTCATTGTTGATCCACATCTCTTGATACATTTATCACCTCTACATATAGGCAGAAAAGAGATATAACTCAATAATTGCAAAGCATGTGCTCATGGAACCACTCCACTCCTAGCGGCCACTCAGCTCAGTCTCACTTAATATCATAAATAACTTTGTCAATCTGCTAACTTAATAGCATAATTTATCCGTCTCAGGACAACATAACGAGCAATGCTGATAATAAACCAGAAAAGCCATGAGGTGATAATAGCTGACCGTAAATAATGATGCCTGATTGCTGGCCCATCGAGTCCCATGGCTATATTATATGTGCATTGTGCATATACGTATATATTATACATCTAAAACCAAGAAGTGATCAAATTGATTTTTTAAGCAAAAATCCCCCCCATCTAACTAAGGTAAATCTAATTATATCTCCAGTTTTGAAATAACTAGTCTGTAAAGATTGACACATAAATTAATTAAGTAGACTTTTCTTTGATGATTCATGAGCAGAGCAAAAGCTTAGCTAACCTACGACTAGGAATAATAGAATCTCTTCCTGCATGTAATTGCCTGGAAACAACATGATCTGACCTCAGAAGCCCGTGTCTTTGCAAACTACAAACGGAGTCTAATTAACGCTGGTACTAGAACACGGCCGCATTAAGGATGTTCCGATAGGACCCTCAGCTTTCCCGTTAAGGAGAAACAATCACATATCCAACAAGGACTCGGCGAGATTACCTTCCGAGTCCCGTTTAGGAGATGCTGCTTTCACTGATATGTATTCGCGATGGTTAAGTAGCACCGCACTATGCTCCAGTTGTCGCGTAATGTGTGTAGTCCGTTACGAACGAGCATTGCAGTGTCCGACTTATTGAATGCGGCAGGTTACGAGGCGACTTCGGCCGCACTACAAGGCTGCTGTGTCGATGGGTAGCCCGATAGCCCCCGCTCCACTGGCCACACCATTTATTCATGCTGCAATAAATTCAAATTACCGGATTAACAATAGTCCGGATAGCATCTTTTATACGATACTTGCCAATCTTACTTACGCCGAGTTAGCTACCAATTCTATAAAGTCCAGGAGCACTAGTTTAACCTTTATTTAATTGTGATTTATTGTGCAATCACACGTGAATTTGTGGAACATGATTAAAATATCAAATAACCAGCTGTTTGTCCGTAATTTAAAGTTGGCCATTAAATATTATAGGGGCATATAATCCTGCACTTCTAAAAGCAGTAAACGTTTGCAGCGGGGTCATATAACGCGTCTGGAACGAAATTCGATCTAATTTTAATAAGTGCGATTTGCGCAATAACATTGCTATCAATAAATGTCGGTTGGAGAGAGCATGTTGGGCGAGGCGAGGTGTCGCGGCGCAATGAAACCCAACACCGCGACGAATCGGCCGCTGTCCTGAGTCCTGTCGCGGCACAGATTTGTGCAATATTTCGCTATTTTCCGCAGATACCGCGCGGCGTGTCTAAACCGCCGGACATGAAACACAATATCTCCGAGTGAGCCCCATAATTTATATGCGCGGCCAATCTGGTGAGTATTAGCGTGTGTAATCTGAAATTATTGTCATCATTAAATCGTTACTTATTGGATACATATATAAAATGTCTTATACTAGCGGGTTTGTTTTTACAAAGAATTGATAATTTACTAAGCATCTCCGTGCACCTAATTCCATTCATTTCAATCTTTCTAAATTATCTTACAAAAGTCTGAATGTGATTCCACCAGACGAGTTCGGAGTATTTGTCAATGATTAAGTTAACTAGATTCAAATAAATGCGTTCCTACGATCACCTGCGCAGTCGCATCTGTAGTAACGTAAGACAGACTTGTTACGTTTTAATTGGTATCGTTCTTCGATTGACAGACCATGCATAATTCACTTCCTGCCTAGGTATGAACTGTGAATTTCATTTGATTCAG
Source organism: Carposina sasakii (assembly GCA_014607495.2). Taxonomy (NCBI): domain Eukaryota; kingdom Metazoa; phylum Arthropoda; class Insecta; order Lepidoptera; family Carposinidae; genus Carposina; species Carposina sasakii. Next base: position 7,394,846 of record CP053161.1, read on the forward strand.
TAGGATAAGCACAAACTTTTGGGCGGTTCGTAACATGATCATCTCATTGTCAAATGTTATAAATTTTGCTCGTGACGATTGCGTTATGGAGTGTCAAGAAGTGCATACCCTACTGGCTTGTTGATCGTAACTTAATTTTCATGAATTGCATTATCATCCCTTGACAATTGATCAGATACAAAAAATCCTCAAACCCAAAATACCAACCAAAGGAACCTATACATGTACGAAGTAAACTAAAGAGAATAGGTAGCTATTCTCATGGTATAATATATTATTATAACTATATTCAAAATACGTAATTTTCTAGTTAGAGTTAGACTACATAGTTATAACTGTTATATTATTAAGAAAAAGAAAAAAAAATCACCCGAATGAGATATAATATAACTGTGCCTACCGATTTATCATCTCTATTCTCGAGTAAATCCTAAAATATTGTTGCAATTCAAATTATGTGGTCACTTACTGACTATTAATATGCCCACTAACAACTCCACGCTCTGTTCTGGCCCAACTCCAGAACTAAATATGAAGGGAAAGAGGATTTTCTACAATATTTTAAATTCCACTAAAATATGCGTTTCGCGCTTAACACCAATTGCGCCAATGGTCGTATAAACAGCAATTTATTTTCTTTTAATTCCAATGCTAATAACCGTCTCGATATCATAAATTAATAGACGTGCGAATCGTGCGATAATGATATGTTTAGCGAAAACTTTTTAATCTTTTTATATCACTTCCTTCGAAACCGGGTTGATATGTCTCCCGTTAGTAGTTTAATAAATAGCCGCTCAAAGCGCCGACAGCGCCATCATTGCCACAGTGGCCGATTAAACAGTCCATTAAAATGTATAAAACTCGTGCTTTTAAGATGAGTAATTGTGTTCGCGGGCAAATTGTCTGTATGGAACGGCGATGGCTCGAGGCGTTGGGCCACGGGCCGGTGGTCGACGGCTCCAAGCGATTTATGCACCGGCTCTCTTGATGGCCATATTAATGGAAATTGACACCGACTCCGATGCCTCGTGGGAGAGGCATCAGCACTTGACGCTTAAGGAAATATAATATTAACACCGCCATCATGTTATAATAATCTTGTCCTAACACGTTGAATGGCCTGTCTTAGCGTCACTTAGAGCTAAGTGTCAATAATTAATGCCTTACGCCATTGGTTATCGGTTACAAGTTGTTATTAGTTGTATATCATTGATATTTTAAAAAAAAATTTTTGTAAAGTTCCAATGTTTTTAAGAATTGTCGGTTTTGGGACAACTCTTAAAAACATATCCAAGCTTGGTATAATGATTTGATCGACCAATCCAAATTTATTATCTAAGATACTATACAGACTGGGTTTTTCGACAGATTTATAGGTAGACATATTAAAATAGAATTGCTCGCAATCTTGTTAGATCATGGGAAAACTATTAGATACCTGCTTTCTCCGCAGAAACGTGTTAGCTGTTATTTCTATTATAGGGATCATTACCGCGAGGTAAGTTACGGCACCGTCTTATGGCCGGACTGATAGTCGACTGTCTCCCTTCCATTATTTATTGGCATATAATGGGTACTAATGGCGGGTTTATGGGTCCGGCAACTGGACCTTTTTATTTCCCCCTTCCCCGCGGTCTTGTATTTGTATTAAGTCTGTGAATATTCATAACGCAAACTCTGATTTAATTGATACTCGGGCGCATCGCAAACAACCGCACGTATGGACAACAACCTAATTGCTCGTTAAGACCCGATTCTCGATTGTTTCTTGATTATAAAAATAAAAGACCCGCTCGAGCCTGTGAGAAGAATTTTAAGGCATCCTTGACAAACGACCCGAGTCTCGGTTATTACAATAAAACAAATGCAAGTACATCACAACACTCACAATGTACTGCATATTCATAAACATTAATGAAATCCCCATTATATTGTATACGGATTTAAAAGTAACAATGTATCGTCCGCATCAGGCAAAGATGATGATATCAAGGTAAGTTACAAATAAGCGTACATTCGAATTTATTTAGACCTTTCGTCGATAACATGGACTGTAATTCTTTTATTTGTGGTACAGGACGGACGCAAGTGCAATTTATTGATACTGTGTCCGATAGCCAGTAGGGGCGTCCCACGCGGCGCTGTTGAAGGACAATGCCTGCGCCCGCGCCGCTTGCTCGCGCCCTTCGGAAGTATAACAAGTACGGCTCCAGCTCTGCGCCATAAATAGTGAAGGTTATGGAGTCGTAAAAACAAAGTCAAGCTGCGCGAACAGCCTCCTCGTCTATAAAGAACAAGCGTCATCGCGCTTTGCCCTCTCCTTACGACCAATTCATTTATTTGGCATTAACATACAACGAGCTGGGTGCTGGCTATTAACCTGCTGTATAGGATAATAATATGTAGGCTAAATAAACTATCACAACTGGATTGTATCGATATATGGAGAACATTGCGGAGAACGGTTAATATACTAGTCAAATACATCTCCTTAGTACATAAATTACCTATACCTATACATTTAACACACATAAGCATAGACAAATCTTACATAAACATCAAATTCAAATCCAATTTTTCTTCAAACTAATATCTTTTAATGCGTTAAGGTATTAAAACTGTTATTTATTTAAGCTATAATTTTGTCACCTGTTTCTTAAATAGTTTTCACCCCAAGTGGTAGATTTATTAATTTATTAACATACTCACTCAGATACCTGCGGATATTACGGTTTATAAAAGTCAAATGTCTATGGGAAAGTTTGTATTTCCATGTTTTATGAACCATAAGGAAATAAGGGTCACTCTTAAACGTTTATTATATGATAGAATCATTTTAAAAACATTATGTTTACACATTTTATTAAAATTTGAAATTGAATAAATTATATATTAAGCCTATAATATTGGTGTTGGGAATTGATATGAGAGACAAATAAGCGTGATCATTTAGACGGTAATATCAATGTTAACTTTACTGACATCACCTACAGAGAGGCGACACCTTAAGAAATACTTTAAATATCATTTACATTGGAGTAAAAGCCTGTATTACAGATGTGAGAAGTGTAGAGGACCTGCTACGGAGGGACGAGGTAACAAGCTGCTAGACTCCTATCTGAAGCTTGCAAAACTTGGATTGTTATAGCTTGGTTAATTGGCCAATAATATACAGTTTTACCTAAGGGGTATGTCAAGCAAAATGCTATAATAATTTTTTTTAAACGAAAAACCGACTTCCTCCCAAAACTCGTACTAAAGTAAAATTTAACTAAAGGGCAAATATATATTGCGTTAAGCCGTGTACGAAGTTTAGGAGGCATAATATTGTCAGATTTATATAAAATAGGCCACATGACAAAAGAGAAAAAGGACTAGGCTTCGAAACTTTACGTCTGACAATATGATGATTATGATGATAATGATGACCTCCGACCAATTTCGGTCATGGCGACCACTTCTACTCCTAGATATTACTAAGTTGGCGTTCATGCGCTCGGAGATGGCTTACATTTACATAGCCAATCTTCGCCCTGAACGCCCGCGCACACAGAGGACAGGTTAGTGCGCCATTATTGTATTATAGATAATGGCAGCAGGAGGACGAGTCTTTAGTTCATCACGTTTAGCGTCAAGGTCAGCTTGACGCTGCTCCTCGAACTCGTGTACTTGCTTTATCACCGTCCTGCGCCACTCTGGTCGTTGTGCTGACAAAACTTCCCATTTAGATGGATCTATTGCATCTCTTCATGTCTTTTCTGAACATCTTTGTATCTGAGGAGTTGCCCGCCGCGTTTCCGCTTGCCCTCCTCTAGTTCAGAAAAGAAGATGCTCTTAGCCAATCTCTCCTCCGCCATACGAGACACATGACCGCACCACCGGAGCTGCCGACGCATTAAGTAGGCCTCAATGGCACTTACATTGGCTCTTCGCAATACTTCGGTATTACGCACTCGGTTGGACCATCTGATTCTCATGATGGATCGGAGGCACTTGAGGTGGAATCGATCCAGAGTGCGTATGTGGCGACGGTATATGCACCACGCCTCGGAGGAATATAAGAGATTTGGCAGCACAACAGCCATGTACACACTTATTTAAGCAACATATAATTACACTCCTTCTTCCTGCCCTGTTCCCAATCATTTGGGGTCGGTGCAATATGTAGGTACTCTTTTTTCATTCATCCCTATTATCCGTCATCTCGTTATTCTCATGTCTACCTCTTCCTCTATAACCATCTTACTTCGGACACGGCTTAACGCAACATATAATTTAATGATTTAACACAATTATCTTCTATTTCATAAGCCTATTGCAGTCCATTACTGGACGTAGGCCCCCCCCTGCCATAGGGGGATTTTGTTACTAAAAAGTTCCACTATCTGTTTTTCGGCGGCTCCATCATCAGACCCTCGTTTCCTTTATATTATGTGTAGCTGACCAAAATTCTCTATAAAAATCTAAAAACGGACTACTCGTGCCTTTTATATTTGAGGATATCCCTAGATTCCTTAGAGATTCCATCATCAGATGTTATGTTTTATATGTAGGTGATCAAAACGCTCAGTAAAAGTATAAAAACAGACTACATGTGCCTACAATATTCGAGGATTGCCCTCGATTTCTCCAAGATCCCATCATCAGATCCTGATATGGTGAATATGGGACCAACCTGGAAGTACACCATGACCAACTATATAAAAAAAATTGAAATCGGTTCATAAATGACGGAGTTCTGAGGTAACACACATAAAAAAAAAAAAAAAAAAAAAAAAAAAAAAAACATACAGACGAATTGATAACCTCTCTTTTTGAAGTCGGTTAAAAATAAGCTCACTATGGAGAACCTATTCTCAAAACTGGATAGGTTCCTCTAGTGGGCTATTTTCATAGCATAGCGCTTAACATAGACCTTTGGTTACACCCTGTATATTCGCTTTGATATTTTGTATGATATACACGTGATTGTGCAAAGCACAATTTGTTGCAAAGTACTAGAAGTGGAGGTTTTTGCAGAAGCTTTTAATTATGCCAACTCCTCAACTATATCTTCTCGGTTTGTGTACTATGCGTAATCTAAGCATGCTGCGCTTGCGTCGCATATGAAATCTCATCATAGTGCTATGTTCTATAGTTAATTTATGTTAATGAGTTTATATAACTACAGTTTACACTCTACTTGTATACACATGCTAAATGTCCCAATAATTTTGCTACTTCTACGTAAAACTGTAAAAATCTATAATTAAAACTGTAAAAGTTTCTAATTTCATTAAACTCACCACGGGTTTTTCGAACGCTAACCAAATATTGACCGTTGTTTTAACTATCATTTTACTAGTAATTTGACACACTACTGTTTATTTCATTTCATTTTCGTCAATTGATGTTGACATGCCTTCTAGAAATCGGCTGTTATCTTGTAGCATTTTTTGAATCTTAGGTCTGTATTTGTATATTTATTTATTTATGTACCTATGCTAACTCTCGATTTACACATTTGCTGCAAATTGTACTACATAAAGAAAGGTTTTTTTTTCAAATAAGTAGTTTAAACGCTTCCTATACCTTTAACGTTAGCAAGTGTGAGTCCTTAAATATATGCACGAAATTTTCTCCGCAGAATTGCCATTCCGCGTAGGTTTCCAGGCACAATTATAATACAGCCGGAGGGCAGCGTTCGTTACGCGTCCGAGTGCTGGCGCCTCACTGACCTCTCACCCGGACGTAGGGTTGCCAACGCGGCGCAAATGCTTAATCTAGGTTTAAGATAAATCGAGAATTAGCACACATGACTGTTCTCTTTAAGTATATAAAAAAGTGTGAGGGTGTGTTTAATTCGTGGTTTAATTAAATGCTGCAAGATATTTTTACAAGCTTCTTTAATTGTGTTTTATTTAATTAAGGTATCGATTGGCATAACCCTCTTATTTATTCCTTAATGCGAAAAAATCTACATTGCCTGAAATCATAATATTTTCACCGGAATTTCTCCGAACATCGATAAATATTTCAAGAAGTTTAAAAAAGGCTAAAATCGCTAAACAGCGAGTATGAAATTTCAATACAATATGTTACATAATAATAACATTTATCATAACATTTGCATCAGAACAAAACATATTTTATCGACCCGGAAGATTAAAGAGATAATTATTTTCTAACTAGTGGACGCCCGCGACTCCGTCCGCGTGGACTACAGAAAAAACAAAATGTCGAAATTATCCGGGATAAAAACATTTTCCCGGGATAAAAAGTAGCCTATATGTTAAGTGGGACCTGTCACAATATGTGTACTAGGGTTGTAAGAATTTTATCTTTTCAGGTTTTCATCTGCTACTAATGTACCTGTATAATTCATTAAATGTAACTAAAATGTGATATCCCTAGCTATCTACAACTGTAGTATGGCGGATTGTTTTTATATTACAATAACTTACGCTATCGAGATTTTAGCAGATTCTATCCATGTAATTAGTCTAGTAAACTACCATTGTCTTGCTCAAAAACAATTTTTTATCGCTCCTACTTATCTATACATATATATCGTAATATTCAAAGAAAGACTCTCTCTATAAGAATTTTGGAAAGATCATAAATATTTTTTTACAATCTTTTAATAAAACAGCTCTCCAACTTTGTTTCCTGAATGTCAATAAGGATAACTTACCCCCATTACAGAAGATTGTAACCTTGGCCTTTCGGAGGGTATCTATTTGAGGAAAAGTAAAACGTTCTTGAATTTTAACCTACAAATCAAAGGAAAATGCATAAACGTGTCTGACTGCAATCTCTACTTATTTATTTATACACCGTTATTATAGATATATATAGATTTTTGATGGGAAAAAATCGCCGGGCATGTGCGATGCAATGCGAGAATTTGTTCAATTTCTACAAAATAAAAAACTAATCTACACCCAAATTGAACAGGATGTGTACTAGCCATTTAAAATCTTCAAACGATGTTTAACTACCATCGATATTAGCTCACGCCAATTTCCGACTAATTGAAAAGAAAAGGTGGAATCGAGACACAATTTACCAACACTACATCAAGTGTTAAACGGCACTTATCGTCAAAACATCGAGCCATCATCGACGAGTCGACGAAAACTGTAGAAAATAAACGCCAACTCAAAAATCTACCACGCATCGTCGCTAGTATCTACATGATAACACAACAGATTCATACAAAAATGCATCATCCAATTAGAGACGAAGTTATAAATAACTTTGTCAGTTTATACACAATTTGTGGTAATAAATCAAAGTCTACTAACGTCAGTAGCGATCTCTTTAAAATATTTTACTTTATTATTTATTACATATAACGCAATTTTTAAAAGGAAGCACTTAATAATACGTTTGTAACATAATAAAATTGATTTGAAGCCGTTACGAGTATGTATGACGGGCTACTTGACGTCCATTTGTAAAGACTCATACGTGCAGTCAAAGTGCGGAAGCAGTTTTACAGGTATAAGCTATCCATTAAATTATTGTAATAGGTATCTAGAGAAAAAGGTAAATAGAAAGGAAAGTGGTAAGGCATGCTTGTTTCCATCGTGAAAGCTAGATATCGCTCTACATTGCTAATAGCGGCGTCTTACTTCCACAGTCGAAACATTCCTAATCTAAATGTTCATATTAAACTTCCCTGTTTCTTAATAAATAAATGCTTTACAAGTCATCGTCATTTTTCTTCATGATTTGTGATGTGGTCATTTTGTAAACAATTTCATGTATAACTAATAGCATATTTGTCTGCCTGTACGTTCGCTTTATTTGTATGCAATGCCTGCATTCGGCGCGCTACCGATATATAGATTTATTTATTCAAGAACTGAACTACGTTGCTATAAGTGACCGTTCACATTTACCGATATTAGCAGCTTAAAAATATGCCTTTGAATGCTTATTGTTCATTTGTTTGAGGTAATTTATTGGCATACCTACTTCTGAAAATGAAGTCCAATGTGAAGTAATCGTTATAAGTATTCATATAATGTGCTCATTAAGATATTACATACTATGATATGTCATATGTGAATGAATGGACCCTTAGACCCTACACATATTGAAAGATACATATGTTTGTGATTTGTAAACAGTATTTTACTTAGGTATGCGTTTGAATAATTTACTGAGTCTTTTCATCACCATATACGATTTTTGGGAGTAATTTCTTTCGTCAAACTTTGCACTAATCTTGTCATTAAATAAAAAAAGATAACCGTGGGATAACGAAGACTTGTGTCTCTTTTTTTGCTTAGTTTATCCCGAAGAAAAGGGTACTATGTCCATACAGCCATTGCTTTTTAATCGCATGTTGCCATAACTGTCGCAATATATAGCATGACTATACCTACAATAGCCGCTATGTAGCCTCCCGCGAGACCAAATTGCTTCTGCGAAAGCTGAGAATGCAGATTGTTCTATTATTGTTTGGTTTGCATTTACACTGCATATTGTATCTCTACAGTTAATCGATTACAAGCAGAGGATGTTGGATATTGTTTTACCTATAAGAATTCTCTACCTACGCCTATTTTGTTGTGATGTTTGCGATGATTGATGTGTGAGTGTCTCATTCACATAACATCATTATGTCATTGTTGTTTTAAGAAAAATCAAAAGGAAATGTTTTATCTATTTATAATACGAAACAATCAAATTATATTCAGGTTGGTATAACTAATAATAGTAAAGTCATGTAAATCATACTTGCTTTCCATTGGCTTCAGAATAGTGTAACCTGTGACTATCATAAATAAACAAAACACGTATGGACCAAAACGAAGACAAATCTTGCATGATTTGCTGCATATACATACAAGGATACCAGGTTAGAACGAGCTGGAACCGTGTTCCCGTCACAGATATTGATAGTCAGATTACCAGGTACCCGGCTGAATAATCATAATCTCTGGCATAGTTAATTACCCTAGCAAACGTAATTAAAGCTTATTTCTAATGCTATTTGTATGTAAGTTTAATACAAAGTTGCAAAATAGTATTAAATATAGAATTGATTATTGTTTTGGATGATTATTTCATACATAGGTACATAAACATCACACCTCTTTCCCGGAGGGGTAGGCACAGATCACGGATCTCCATTTGCTACGATCCTGACACACCTCTTTCGCTTCATCTACTATTTTTCACATGTTTAAAAAAATTATTTCATCATTAATCATTTCCGATTTAAGAAGTTCACTGCTAAACATAGGCCTCCTATAAAAGAAAAAAGCCATAGCAGAAAAAGTTTTAAGAGGCACAATATACCTACATACGAGTATTTCTGATTTCTAAGATAAAAGACATCTCTTTTATAGCCTACGCAGACGACGGATTTTTCTCCGCGACGGAGAAGTGTACGCCGAGGATTTACTGCGAACAACCGCGGACCATCCGCGGACTCAACGCACACAGTGTGCGATCATTTCATACAAGAAAATAACTATAGAGGAATAGAGAGCCAACTCGGTTATTTTCTGTCACCTTACTTACGTTATTTGACGCTCCATTTGTTTTCTGGGTTCCAAAACATTGATATTATATTATAGATATATCATATTATTATATTATAGAAAATAAATACATATCTACACATTAGCTGTAGGTACTACTAACTTAATAAACGCGATGAGATAAATAAAAATTCTAAACAATTCAGGAATGTTCATACAATCTTGAAAAACAAACATGTGTTTTCGAGTCTCGAAATGGGTTATCTAAAGAGGGCTAATTTACATAGCTTTTCACTTAATATACCCTTTCTGTTACATCCCGGGTACCTACGTAAATATCAAAGTTTCGGAACCCAGAATAGAGATAGTGCTTCAAACGACGTAAGTGAGGTGACACAAATTTTTCGAGGACTGCCACGTACTTTTGTCCTCTCTCCTCCCTGCATGTCCGCAGTTATTCGGCGGATTTAAGTATGCGGTACTATCCGTCGTTTGTGTTGCTGGATACATTTGTAAGCGTTCTATTTTACTGGCGGAGCGTGCTTTTTTCTCCTCCGCGGAGAAAAGTACGTCGTCTGCGTAGGCTATTAGAGATAATCTCGCCTTTCTGGATTTCTTTAATAACTACAATTCTGTTGTTGATTTTGTATTTATAATAAAGAATAAAGAGGATAAAAGGGCTTGGTATAGTTTCACTTGAAGAAGTTTGACAACAAAAACTCTTGGTTTAAATTACGAACGAACCCCAAAATGGATTTATGCCATTTAAATGCCAAAGGTTATAATTTCAACCTATAATATAAACTAAAACAGGTTCAAACAAGACTTAACATACACTATGCGTAGGACTTAAATCAGTTCGACTTGTGACGCATAATTTCTATAGATCCACAACGTAACCTTTAAAGCTTATTTACTTTCAAAGTAGAACTACCTAATTAGGTTACGTGGGCGCCTATCAAAGCTCAATAATATGGCCTTAAATGTACATGGTCTGGTGTGTTTTTGTTCAAACGGACCAGAAACGATCAGCGGTTATTCTGGCGGTGACGGTAGGCTGCGCGCGCGCCGCTGCCATATATGTCGATCTTCCTCCTCGCCCCCACACTCATTTTGCTGCCGGTACCAATGGTATAGATTTTCCGATACATTATTAATATGTTAATGTCAAAGTTATATGCTGCTGCGATTAATTTTAAATGGTTCTATTTAGGGTCGGTTCATACCTGTCAGAAAATCCGTAGCGTATTAGTCGGTCGCGTAACGTCAGAACAGGCAAATATAAAACAAAACATTTAACCTTTCACACTCAACAGATGATGCGCTAGTGCGTTTGTCTGTACCTGGAGATACGCATCTTCCGTCAGATATGAACCGACCCTTATATCTCACCTATACGAGTATTATGTAGTAAGTTCTGCTTTTAAAATAAAAAGGTCGTATTTTGATACCTAGTAATAGTGTTCGTTCATACAATATATTAAACACACAGTTCTTTGATCTAACTTAAATTGAACCGTGTAATATCATAATCCCAATATAATTATTAGTTCTAGAAGTCTAATATATACAACTAAATGAGGCCTTTTACTAGTCAAGTGAAAAAAAAGTCGAGTAAAGCAAATTTAATAATACTATTGGAAAGACACTTTCCGAAGTTTTCCATTCAAAAAAGCCATATTCAAACTTTGTTAGCCGCCAAAAAGGTCAATCTACCTATCTACCTATATTTACATTGTGAGTGAATATCTGTATCTGTGTTACTTCAAGGGGTGTGTCAGCTCAATATTCTCAACTTATTTATATTTGAAACTTTCGTCAAAATGTCCGTTTCAGTGTTTTTTTATTGTAATTTTATTATAGCTCCCTTGATATTTTCAGCAAGAATAAAGGTTTGAGAAACAGCAATGAATTGTTTTTAATATGTATATGCAAATATTGCACTTGGGTAAAGACAACTTCGAGGGAGAAATCACCAGAAGAGTGCAGCTTGGGTGGGCAGCGTTTGGGAAGTTGCGTCATATCTTTGAGTCATCCTTGCCACAATGCTTCAAGACCAAGGTGTTTGATCAGTGCGTTCTACCAGCCATGACTTACGGAGCCGAGACGTGGAACCTGACGGTGGGGCTGGCTCACCGATTGCATGTCACTCAGAGAGCTATGGAGAGGTCAATGCTCCAATCTCGCTAATGGACAAAGTCCGAAACGAGACTATCCGGCAGAAGACCAAAGTGACAGACATAGTCTCGAAATGTAGCAGACTGAAGTGGCAGTGGGCAGGCCGTAGAACCGATAGACGATAGAGTAAACGGGTTCTCGAATGGACACCGCGCCTCGGCAAGCGTAGCGTTGGGCGCCCTCCGGCCAGATGGACCGATGACTTAAAGAGGACGGCTGGTAGTGACTGGATGGCAAAAACGGGAGATTTTGAGCCATGTGACGTACACTGGGGGAGGCCTACGTCCAGCAGTGGACTGCAATAGGCTGACGACGATGATGTGCCCCCGTAGTAATCGTAGTTTATAGCGTAGGTCGCATTGCAGCTTTTAAGACCTTTATTTTTGCCTTTTACTACATTGTCTACATTTCGATAATGTGCCTAAAATATACACATTGAATTGAAAATTCATAAATGAATTAATCATACATTTTCAATAGAATAATACACTTCATATCAACTCACAATCCTGCTGAATCACCCCTGTATACTCAATTGTGTGGATACATTATCATTAATATGACACATAAAATATGTAAGACTCCATTAGACAAAAGGTCACGAAATATGTGAAATGTCAGCAATTTTTGTTTACTCGTACTCGTGCCTTCAATAAACTTTATTATACCTAGTAGCGTTCTCATCAGAAGAATCCTCTATCATACTATATACTTTATTAATGTAATCGTAAAAGTTTGTGTTAGTATGAATGTGTGCACTAAAAGTGCATATCACGTTACGATCATCGGCTAATAGACAATAAGTAATAACAAGGTAGAATAAGGACACGTTTCCACTGCGACTGATTGGAAGCGGCCAGCATCCATCAGATACCTGCGGTCTTCCAATCTAAATACCCAACCTATAAATAAGCAATCCAATTCTATCTATAACAATTATATAACTTAGTTTAACTCGCTGTCAATAAAACAACTTTTTACATGTAATCATTTAAGCAGTTACAAAACGAAAACAAAAATAGACATGACGTTAGCGTTCACAGCTACGAATCGCTATTTTCGTATGGATAACCGTTGTGTTCAGTTTATTTGTCATTGCTTATCTAATTGAGAGGTAATGGAGTAATGACGTCATGAGGAGCCGGCGCCCCACGTCAGAGCTGACCTTAGGAGGGAATGGTGAACCTGAAGCGTTACCGGGTATATTATACCGAGCTTATGTAACGTATTGTACTGAAATGTTCCAGTTACATGGGCAGCTGAAAGGTTACATTGCAGGAAATAGGATGGAAACAGACTTGAGGACAGGCTCACGTTTGCTGCCACCACCCCCACGGTATATGGGTACTATTTTTTTCTATTCTTTTGTAAATTATTCTTCGCTTTTAGTTCAAACATTGATAGCATTAAGAATTTATACAATCAAGTTAGTAACACAAGACAATAAAATAAGGTAATTAATTAAGTAATTTTTTTATGATTTGGTTTTGCACATGTGATTTCCTTATATTTACTAATTACTTAATTTTAACTGGTTGGCTGTTAGAATTCTCTATTAGGGATAAGCTCGCCGTTGTATCTTTGTTATTATATTTTAGCATAGACAAAAGTATGATAATACGCTAGTTCATATTTTATACTATACCTGCTTCATATTTTTTATTATGCATGAAGCATAATTTATTCTTTTATGTGTGATAGAAGAATACATTTCTCTTAATGCATTAAAAAACATGGTTATATTACAAGGGTACAAAACTCGATAGATATAAAGAAGAATTTGTCTTTACAACTGTTATGTAAGAGATCCAATAAGCCATAGAAATACAATAAGCTATCCAATCAATCATTCAGATAATTTTGAAATAGGTTTTAATTAAATAAAGAGTAAAATCGGTAAACGTCCATAAATTGGATCTATAGGAGTATTCACCATTTCTATGTCAGTACCAATTCGGTAGTAAATTAATATCATGATAAAAATAAAAGTTACCACAAAAATTACTCGAAAATATCTGACAATAATATCAATTTAATCTATTATTAGACTTCTTTTAAACTACTAAAAGATGCTTCTTTCTGTAAATACATAATTTATTAGTGTATTTCCGTATGTGACGTATTAGCGTCCACGTTTACATGAATTGTTAATGAAATGTATTTCGGACATTTATAAATATCCGTTGAAATATTAAATACTCCATCATTGTGGGATATACTTATTTTCCTTATATCTGTGTACAAACTTTAGTATAAAAGAATCTAAATCTGGTAAGTACATCGTTAATACAATACATGTGATCAATTAATAATAGATTAATTAGGAAAAACAGTGAAAAAATGTGGACCAAATCGGATACCGAAAAACGTCGAGCATATGGGCCATATGGGGGAGGCCTACGTCCAGCAGTGGACTGCAATAGGCTGATGATGGGCCGGGAGTAGCGAAGATGCCTATACAGAGCATGAGCTGATTCATTATGATGGCAAACGTACCTCATTCATTCTTGCCTATGTGCAAAAATACATTAATTTAAAGAAGGCACAAATTCCTATCTCTCTTTTAGACATGGCAAAATGAGCCTAAGAGCTTAAAGCTGTCAGCTAAATTTTACGACCACATGTATCATAGCGAACTTAAACTTGTCAATGAGTTTGACAACGGCCCATTCAACCTCACGCACACAAGGCCGTTTCGTAACCGGTGCGTAGGCGCCGGAAACGAGTAGGCCTATCCGATATAGGTCTACATGTAGGTATAATTATCATTTTCACAATTTCCACGGACTTACGATTGCGACCTTTGAGGCAGTCGTTATAAATACCTTTTTGTTAACTTTTTGTGGGCGTTAAATATTTAGGAATTTTCCCAGAGTAGGTAAACTTTTAATTAATTTTATGTCTATTATGTTGTGTAGTCGTTATATTGACTTATATTTCCTTGTGCGGGATATTAGATACTTAATCAATAAAAGAGAATCGATATCGAACATAGATTACTCCTATAATATAAAAAAAAATTCTAATAAGCATATTAATATCATATTTATACGAGTATCTGCTAATTACACACCAAATTTATCTTTGAGTCTTCGTTTTCAGCCTATTGCAGTCCACTGCTGGATGTAGGCCTCCCCCAGGGCACGCCACAAGGCTACGGCCATAGGGGGGTTTTTGCCCATTGTCACCATGCTGGAGAGGCGGGTTGGTGACCGCAGTCCAATTTTTGGACTATGTTGTCAGCACGGGAGGCGCTGCTGCCCACCTCCCGGAAACCCTTAATCGTACGATACCCACGGGCAGGCATGGGGTGGTACAAACTATACTCTGCCGGCACCACGCGGCTAATCTTTGAGTAGATAGAGCTAATAGTAGGCTTTTGTAAATAAATAAGCGCTTTGTCTAGTATATTTTTACATATCTATTAGACCGCTTGGACGAAATCGAACAGTAATTTTGATACGTAGTTATAAAAAGAAAAAATAAACTAAAATTTTCAAAAAATATAACAGCACTTGTACTAAAATTGTCAGAATATACGAATGCAAATAGAATAAAGTAGAGTTAATATTATATATTACATGTTATCACATTAAATATTATACATTTCTTGTATTCAGTCTAAAGATTTTCCGTATTTTTTCCGTGTAAGAACATTGTTTCCTTAATACCTTTACATATTTTTAGCGGCATCGACCTCTCACTTCCTACATAGGTAGACCCGTTCACAACCGGGCCGACTGCCTCGTAGTAGGGTAGCTAGGCAGGGCGGGCGGCGTTCCGCGAATCGCCCACTTACGATCTCTGACATTTCCCGGAGATCAACAGGTGGTCGCCATGGCAACGCATACGCTTCGTGACCTTTCCGCATTTTGGGGAAACTGTCTACTCTACAGCCAGCTTGCAGTATGTTTAATATTATTTATCTTTGCACCCACGCTGTGATTACCGGGACTTTAAATCAATAATAAAATAACTTTTGGTGCACTGCAATTTAATTTTAATTGTCTCTTTATAGAGATTTTTGAGTTACTTACTATTTTGATTCAAGTTGATATACATATTTATTGGATTACTTAGACTGTGTTATTGTAGAAAGTATCTGAAATAGCAATTCCTAATAGATTAAGTACGATGTAAAAAATTTGCATGTTGTATGAATCATGTAATAAAAAATCATCATAGAGAGAGCGTTTGTGATGTACGTCAACAGTTCGCAGGCACACATAAATAACTCACAGTCATCAGGCAGCGTGGAACATTACGTAGATCAAATTGTGACCACGACGTATATTTTTAGGCGAACCCATAATTTATTCGGCCGACGTAGCAGTGGAAATATCTGGAGCGATCCCGTCGGACGTCATGGGGCTCCCGCGCCATAGCTAATTGCGGCACGGCCAAAACAGTCTGCAGCTCCAGGCCGGCGTGATTCAGCGGAGAAAGTGGTGGCTAGCACGACGACGACGTCACCGACGAGCCTCCGCGACCCACGCGCTCCCACGCGCCCGCGCCGCCCGCCGCACATCGCCATCACTACTTTAGTGCTCCCCGCGCTTTTCGCGCGCCTCCCTTGCGTCGCGACGCTATACCGCGCCATTTTCCCGCGCACGTGGGCGACACCGGCTGAGCGAAGGCGCCCGGCTTGAGTACCATTAACGCGGCCGTCGTCGTGAATGAACGCCGACCTCGATCGGGTCCGGGTGGATAGCGTCCATTGATAGGGCGCTCGGCGGGCGACGACCGGCCGCACGGGGGCGGCGAGTAGCACGCCCTGCCGCTCTAGAGCACGCCTCAGTCGAGGATGTGGCGCTCCACGCGCGACGACACGCGCCGCGTGCGAAATCTGTGTTCATTTATCAGTAGTCGTGACCCTTCCATGTGATTAACGTGCCGCGTATATGTATTCCTAGACATAATGTTCTGTGATCTCGTCAATTCGAATAGAACTAAGTAAGCAAGTGCGTTTTGGCGGTAGTTTTCGCCAGGTGCGGTGCGTCTGCACAGTGAGTGTGTGAGTGGAATAGCCGGGTGCTGGGATGCGCTCGTGCCATGCTCTCGGTGTTCGCGATGCGTCGGCCGGAGGACGAGGAGCTGGTGGGGCGCGGCGACGACGAGTTCGTGGACATCTCGCAGATGCAGCTGCTGGCGGAGGCGGGCCCGAGCGGGCTGCACTACGGAGGCCCGCCGCCGCCGCTGGCGCAGCCGCAGCCCTACTCGCACCAGCCCGTCGCCTCCGCGGGGCCCGTCGACGACTTCTTCGCGCTCTACTTTACACCGACCTCTCATGGTGAGGATCTCAAGTTTTGTTTCGAAATTAGTAAGTGTTATTGTTTATGAGTTTGAAAATAATAACCATCGCCGAATACTCTTATCTATCTAATATTAACGTAAGTTTCTAAATAGCATAATATGCACACGGCTTATGCTGGATACAGTAGGTAGTTGTACTAGTATAAGTATGTACTTATAAAATAAATTATTAACACACATAGCTATATATACTTATCAATGATCCAACAGGTGTTCCGTATACTATGCTATAAATAATAATATTGAAATCTCAGCTATAGCTACAAAATGTTGCAGACAATGAGATGTAAATTATGTCCCGTCTCGCCTCCTCACAGATATAAATACACCGGTAGTGGTGTGGCTTCGCTATATGTATATAGGTAGATATACCTATGTAGTTATCTAGACAAAGGGAACTAATATTTTTAGTGTATTAAATTCCATGCTAATAAATTTATATTGAAGTTCAACCACCTAGTTCAATTGTAAAGTTATTATTATCGTAATAAAATATTAAATATTTTTTTAAAAACAAAAACCGACTTTCTCCCAAAACTCGAGCTTACTAAAGAAAAATTTTACTAAAGGGAAAATATATATTGCGTTAAGCCGTGTACGACGTTTAGAAGGCATAATATTGTCAGATTTATATGCCAGCAAATGATTAAATAGGCCACTGCCATAAGGGGATTTTGTTACTAAAAAGTTCCACTATCTGTTTTTCGGCGGCTCCATCATCAGACCCTCGTTTCCTTTATATTATGTGTAGTTGACCAAAATTCTCTATAATAATCTAAAAACGGACTACCTACTCGTGCCTATTATATATGACGGATAAATGACGGAGTTCTGAGGTAATACACATAAAAAAAAAAAACTCCGCGCTGGTTGCTTACTAGTTTCGGTGAATATCTATTTACCTAGACGCTAGTACTCGAAATATAGAGCAAACTAACAAATAGCTTTTCTGCAATAAAAGTCAAACAAGTCTATCTCTGTACCTGTCTAAATATAGTAGCATCTACTTATAACAGGTGGGTACTAAACGAAATAGTGAAATTAAATTGGCCAATTTTAAGAAAAGAAATACTTATATAAATAATTATAGAATTAAGGTAGAACCTCATTGATCGCCCTTAATTAGTTCGTGGAATTCGTAGAAGATACGATATGTATCATAATTATAAATAAGGTTACGTATATAAATATAATTCAATATTTAGCCGCATTGGGAGAAGTGTATTTTGACTATATATAGAATATTTTTTCGTTGCCACTCTTAACGAAGGGTACGTAGGTACTCTATACATCAAATAAAGTAAGTTTATGCCAAAAAAAATGCTAGGAAACGATGTAATTTTTTTTATTTTTATTACTTGATCGGGCGAAATTTATAGTGTCCAGTGTTTATGCTAGTTTTTTCATAGACAGATATTAATTATTTCTCGTGAAAAAATCTTGCTACGCGCGTCTATGTGCATTTATGCAGAAAAACGCAGCCTATTTACTCAACTTTGGACCCTAATATCATGGGAACTAGACACTTCCCCAGGTATGCTTCCATGGACCAAAAACATCCTGTATAAACATGGCTGCGTAGGTACCCGAAAAACATCCTGTATACACATGACTGCCTAAGTACCCAAAAATGGAGTAGCCAGAACTACAGGATCGCTAATTCTCGAATGACATACTACAGTTTTCAATGCAGATGGTGTACCTATTCTAGTGAAGCTCTGCATCAGCGCCGGCTACACAAAGTCTTATTTTATCCTTGATAATAAAATAAAGTGAAAAATAAAATATCCATAAATATTTTTAAGGGGGCGTCCCAATTTCCAGGGCAAATACGCCAAATCGCGTCCAGTCTCTTATCGTCGCACACCAGAGCAAGTGCAAGTTACAAGAGCTCGACGGATAATGACATTAATATTTCTTGGCACTTCTAACACATGAGAGTTCATGGTCTCCCAGTTGGTCGACGGCATGGCCACATCGGTATGGTATCAGTGGGGGACATTGAATCTAAAACATACCTGCTTTAAGTTAGGTGACGATGCTTAATCAGTAAAGTACACTTGAAATCTTCAATAGGAGGTGACAAATAAGAGTCATAATACATTTTCCAACTCCGCTAAAAGCAATCAGTTATCAACTCTCAAATTTATTTATTTTTTCAAACGTTATCTGCGTCCCTGTACTTAACCAACCAGAATAATAGATGTCACACGCATACATGTCATGTCACAATACAGGTAATTCCATTAATTTCTGCATGTCAAATTGTTATACTTTATTACAATGACATTCGATTGCAGGAATAGCCACAAAAAAAAACTGGTCCGTGTCGGCACGCGCTTAATTTTACAGTTACGAAAGGTTCTAAACCTAGGGTTTCCATGAGAAGGAACTGAAATCACAGGTAAAGTCTTATGGGATAATTATGAAGCTTTTAAAAACTGTACCTATATGTCAAGTCCGCCAAAAGTTTATATTATCACTGACTAATCTAGATACTTGATCTTGATACCTGTGAGAGTATATTTTTATGTGAAAGGGTTGTCTGTATAAACTTTGAATTTTTAAAACGTACACCTTATCACATCATTAAACGTTAACTCAAAATTCCATCACACTCAATAATTGAAAAATAAGTCTTATGTCAAAGAATACAAAGAACAACTACCATCGTGTACACTGGAGTGCTCTTAAGGAAGAAGTTGACAATTATCTTTACAGGTTCATTGTGTATTTACTTTGAGGTAACCTGTTCCTAATTAGTTATTGATGGGATAGCATCAGCATATTGCAGTCCACTGCTGGACGTAGGCCTCCTCTAGAGCACGCCACTAGGCTCGATCTCCCGTTTTTGCCATCACTACCAGCCACCCTATTCAAGACATCGGACCATCTGGCCGGAGGGCGTCCAACGCTTAACGCTGTCTTTAGGATTACACATATTAGTGCAAGTGTATCTTTATGGTGCCGTGTAGGTATTCTTATTTCTTTCCTATTTTTGACTGTACCTGTTGTGTATAGGATCCATACTCTCCTTATTTATTCGATTTTATCAAATTAAATATTCCCCTTTTCCATTTAGAGTCATATAGCCTATAAAACCACTAATAGGGTACCCTTATGATACAGTGAAAAATAGATGGTTATAGTTTTCATGACCCTTAGATTAATGATTGGTCTTCGCTCCGAATCATTATTCTAAGTCATGACCTATATAAGAGGTAGGTGTCAACTTTCATTATAACACATCTATATGATACTCTATGTCAAATCAACCTCACTAGAATCAGTTCTTCAATTTGGAAATATGTGGTTTGTCTTTTTTTTTATTTACCGAAATCCACAGCACTTAGAATAGTACAGAGTTTAGCATTCTATCATCATAACATACTGCCATTTATGGATTTTCATTTTATATAATAATAATAATAATAAGCCCGCAGGGCAGCTTGTGGCGAGCTGTTGGGAGGTAGCGTTCCCACGGACCTGAAGTACTCCCGGGGGAATACCCTGTTCCTCATCTCCGGCGCCGGAGTGAGGTCTGACGAGGAACAGTTCCCCCACCTCTGCCTTGCTTTCGCCGGCCGGGCAGAGTGGAGTCGCAAGAGCTATGACAGCTCGAGGGTGGACGTGTCCGTCAGTAAGTGGCGAGTTGGCTTCGGTTTAAAGTCCAGGGGCACCCCTCCACCCTAGCCGCTCACCAAATGTTGCCCCCTTTGTCGCTCCGTGCGTGCGGCCGTTTCAGGGGGCCCATGACATGAGTCGGCGAGTCACCGCCTGCTACCAAACAATCATGAGACTTGGTTGTAATGGCAGGTGTCCGTTAGTCTCCTTCAATAGCCCAGTTACCCAACCCCACCCAACATTCAGCCCCATAGCCCACCTTTGTTTCCATCGCATGACATAGATCTGCACTCCAATAGTCTTGCACATGGCGGGGACCATCACCGGGTGTATCATATTGTGCGTTCAGTGATGGTATCCGCCATGTGTATCCCACACCATATTAATGTTCTCTTAAAAGGGCCTCTACTGCTTGGCTACGGCCCGATGCACGCCTCTCAAAGGACCGGGACTCTGTAGTCCCGTGAATTTCGAAAGAGATACATAATAATAATAATAAAGAGAGAGCAAAAATATTATTAGATAACTTAAATAATTATACTTAAAGTTGTTAGTGTGTGAGTAAAATTACAGTCGTGTAAGCCTGTGTGTGTGTGTGTGTGTGTGTGTGTGTGATTGATTATTATTAATAATTTTGATAAAGTCTGACCTGAAACATCTTTTAGTGCTAGAAAATAGGTCCAGGCTAGCGAAGTTTTTACTATAGCAGCTCTGTATACGACAGACAATGGAGTTTCGTGCATAGTTTGTACGGGTTAGGGGAAGGTCGAAAAGCCGAGTATGCCGTGTACGGGTACTAGGGGTACGCAGTCTTAGGAACAAAGATGTAAGTATGGGTCTATCAATAGCACCACTGCAAACAGAATGCAGGAAAAGCATATCCAAGATAGCTAGTTCTTCTGCCTTCCAAGGACATGATCTTATGGTAGCTGCATGACTCCCCATAGTCCACGTGCCTATAACACGTGCGAAAATTTAGGTGTCTCAGAAATTTTGATTATATGCGTTCTATGTCATGTTTATAGTTAATATACTGTGGGTTCCATATACAGTATTCAAGTACACTTCGGATGTATGCGTAATATAATAGTTTCATGCGGGTGCTATCGGAGAATGGTTTAGTTACCCGCAATATAAAACCTAAGTTTCGGTATGCTTTATTAATAGCAGATTCGATATGGTCATCGAACAACAGCTTTGAGTCTAACTCTACACCAAGGTCTCTAAATTGTGACTTTTGCATTAAGTGGCTATTATTTAGACAGTACTTATAGGAGATAGGGATTCTCTTACGAGTGAAAGTTACTTACTTGACACCTATCCTATTCACCGTGTAGTAGGTAGGTTTATCCTAAAATACCTACATATGTAGCTCGATACCGATTTTGTCGTACAACAACAATATTTCAACTACACAACACATTAACCTAGTCCCACATTAAGATCCCTAAGGTCTTGTGTCGTGGGTACTAAGCAACCAACATCTCGCATTTACGCTTCCAACTTCCAAGCTTTCGA
This sequence comes from Carposina sasakii, assembly GCA_014607495.2. Lineage (NCBI taxonomy): Eukaryota > Metazoa > Arthropoda > Insecta > Lepidoptera > Carposinidae > Carposina > Carposina sasakii. Next base: position 7,416,961 of record CP053161.1, read on the forward strand.
AGCTCAAGCATGGCAGCTGTCAAATGCCTCTGGTTACTGCTGCATTAAAGCCCGACAACAGGCTCTAGAGCCATAAAATTTAAGTCTAAAGTTTAATCATAACACCTTATGAAATTTACCAATAAGTTCCAAAGCGCTTATTATAGTTAAATGGTAAAGTATTGCTGAACACTGAGTTTAGTAATGTCTATGAATTCAAAGCTTTGTAAAACAGGCTATCTTTAGTCTACTTTAGGCAACAGTCTCACAATACCAATACCAAATAATGCATTTTTTTTAATACAGGTTGTTTTTTCTTTTATCTTACTATCTCACTAGTGGACGCCCGCGACTTCGTCCGTGTGGACTGCAGAAAAAACAAAATGTCGAAATTATCCGGGATCAATATATTTTCCCGGGATAAAAAGTAGCCTATATGTTAATCCAGGGTGTCAGCTAACTCCATACCAAATTTTACTAAAATCGCTCAAGCCGTTTTTACGTGAAAGAGTAACAAACATCCATCCATCCATACTCACAAACTTTCGCGTTTATAATATTATATAGTAGGATGTACTTTTGTTACCAAATAACATTTCAAATTAAACTAAAATATTGTAATATACTAAAATTATCACTTAGCTATAACCGAGGAGGGTTAGTGTCAGACACGCAGCCGGCCGTAAAACAAACGCCAAATCCTTGGCAATATGAGTTCAGAAAGAAATCTAAATCAAAAAGACAATAATGGGATATGGCAGTGAATATGGGCAGGAAGATGATGATGTACCTTTGTCACCATGTGATGAGGTAGTTTGTTTGTTTGGTTGAACGCGCTAATCTCAGGAACTACTGGTCCGATTTGAGAAATTCTTTCAGTGTTAGATATCACATTTATCGATGAAGGCTATATATGACCTGCCCGGCTTCACACGCGGACGAAGTCGTGGGCGGCCGCTAGTAAATAAATAAAATTGAATTTGTCATCCCAGTTCCACCATTATTTCAATTTCTCGCGCTAAACACATCTTGCATCATCCTCGTATCGGCCACATTCCTTTGCACGGCGTGCACAGCTATTTTGCCAGTGTCAGCTTCGCGGGTAATTCGGATCAGCGTTCCGCCTAGCCTTATCAGTACCGGACGAACTAATCAGCTGCGTCGGTCAGCTATCGCGAATGCTCGAAACTATGTAAATCAGTGTTGTTTTGTGCTAACTGTTGTATGCGGCTTCACGCAGCTTTAAGCTGTCATATAGGTTCCTATTATAATATTATTTTATATTCCATTTATATGATTTTCTCGATATTCCACAACCGAATGTAATCATTAGTATGTGCAGCTGACTGTGATGCCGCCTTAGCCATCCATGATAATTAACTATTATACTCGTATGTACGAGTAGGTACATAACTTAGTATATAAATACATAATACACACGGCTGTGTTCTCAAAATGAGGTATCCCAAACGCAGAATCACAAAGGAGAGCCCACAGTCACGTTAAGCATAGCGGGGAATACCCTAGCTCTTTAGTCACTATATGACAATTCGTAGTAAAATTACTGAGGACCATTTTCAATACTAGAGATCAAAAATAATCTAGGACTTTTTGATATCAAATTTGAAATTTTGTATGAAAACAATTTAAAAGTCTGATGCTTGATTTCACCAACGTCTCCTAAGATTTAGAAGTTTCCTAACGCATTTTAAGTATCAGTTTTGACAACATTCGATTTCACCAAAGTTTAAGGATTTCCTAACGGCTTAAAAGATCTAAGATTAGAAGCTCGAATTTTGGGCTCTTAAGTTTAGGTGACATTTGCGTGTACCTATACCTACGCGTGTTTAGATTTGTATTACCTACCTAGAATTCACGATGATTTTAATAAATTATAGTATTCACTATGGGTGCGCCCACCACAAAATTATAGTATGTAAGAGGAGATACCAAATCCCTGTATGTATGTATAAAAATTGTAATTTTTAAATCTGATGAAAATTTTCGACAATTGAAATCATTGTTGAATGAAATTGGACCGCCAAACTTAACAGTTTGACAGTGACAAGACGACAAGGTATTTAAAGCAAAGGTCTGTGTTGTATATAGCCTCATTTAACATTTTTTGCCGTAATTAATAAATTATTGACAAAATTTATAAGAAATAAGGTTTATGACCATATTAAAACACATTGTACTGATATAACTGTAACTTATTTAAATTAATCTCGTTGTAGACAATTTTCAAATACGAGTATGTTGTCAAACAAACACACGATTTTACGAATTCGGTTTTCGACATCACTATTATGTAAAAAGTCCGTATTTTCTGAGTCTCTATGTTGGTGAAAAGCAATTTAAGTTAGAAGTTAGTTTAGGAGATGTCTTTCTCTAAAATCTTCCTAACAAAGAGACCGTTTAGGGAGCACTGGTGAAATCCGGCATGAGATATGCAAATATGTCTCAAGTTCGGTTATTGAAATAAATTGTAAGTAGTTAAATTGATGCTAAATAATAATTTGACTAAATCGTGAAACCTGTGGCAAAGAGTAATTATGATCAAACCGACAACACTAGCAGCAGTTTGAGTAGCAGTTCCTTACGCGCCCCGGTTCTAATGAATTTGGCCTACACAGGGTGTTCAGACAATGTAACATCGTTCGTTGTCGCAATACTCTAACTAACCAATAATGGTTGGTATTCATTAGTTGTCTAGCTAGACGAACTTCTATCTCTTCAATCGAGAAATAATGGTGCTTTATCAAAGGCCCTAGGTATCCTTTTATAAAAAAAACGTCTGAAAAAATCCTGGACTTAAAAGGGTATTTTCAACTAATACCTCTATTCTAATTTCTTACACATTTCCCACGCTTTAAACATGAAAGAATATTGTTAATCCAACCAAGAAATTGAAGACATTTCACAGGATTTACGTGTTTCAAGACTTATTTGTATTTATAGAAAGGATAATGTACTGATACATATAGATACTATATACCTTCGTATGTATTATATTATTACTCTTTTTCATCTCATAGAGAGGTGGAGCCTCAGAAAAAATACTCTCGTCCGATTGGCCTCAGACGAATGGAGGCGTTTCATATCAATTTTTCCGAGCTACAAAAAGTAGCATGTACCTAGTACAATATTTCAAAATTAATTAGCAATCGATGAGTAGGTAGTAGTAGAGAATCGCCCGTTTTAATTGTACACTTTTACTGTTCCAATAATTTATATTTTTAGATGTTTTGTTGAAAGGCTCATTAGAAGATACAAAATATCGAAATAAAAAGAAAATACAGAAGAAACGCAATCATAAGTATGTAGGTACTTTAAATACTATATCATTTTAAATTTACATTAGATATAAAGAAACTATGGTTTATATAAATGTTTTTTTAAGTATAGACGAAACATTTTTTCTTTTTAAAATAATTTATTATCTATACTTTGAAGACATTTTCCTATTTACATTTTTCAGTTTAACGTTATACTATTATATATCTATATAAGACTTTACTAATTAACACGCGAGTGAAAATATCTTTGAATAGTTTAAAATGAGAGCGTAACTCACGTTTTAACTAGGTACTAAACCGACTTGCAGACACAGTACAAGATTCTTGAACTATACATAAATCTAATAAACATTGAAAAACCACAAGGCATATACCTTGTTTTATTTCTTTGGCATATTTTGTTAATAATCCCTATGATTAAAATAACAACGAAGACGAAGAACATCATATTAATAATCTGTATTACAATACCTACCTAGAGGTCTTTTAATGTGAGTTTTCACTTTGAACCCGCGCGTTAGCACAAAGCACATTATAGCGTTAAGTATGACGTGATATGATAAAGTTTGAAGTAGCACGACGTGATTACTTTACTTTAACACGATCGAGATCGAAGTGAAAACTAACACTAATCCCTTTATTATTATAGTTTATCATGTATGTGGGGTGGATTTAGGAGTAACAAATTTTAATAAAATATTATTGTATCTACAAACATATGTGGGTACAGACATACTTATAGGTATGCCCATCATCCCCCAAGAGGCGGGCAGTAATGTGCAAAGTACACTCCCATTTCACTAGTTAGCATATCCCCACGTGATAAGTAGGGAGCCTACATAGCCATTTGAGCGTTATTCTTTATCGTTATAGTCAAAGACCAAGCGAAATCGTCACCAGCGGGCTTTACATGCCACGATAAGCTTTATCTACGATATTCATTACGATATGCTTGCTTATTTACATTTTGTCGATTTAACTCTATTTGTCGATTTTTAGGTTTCTCTACTGATCTCCACAAAGCCTAATATACGCGCCATGAATTTGTCGAATTTTAACTATTTAAGGCACTTAAATATCGGAAATTATTCGTCAATCAAATAAACATTTATACATACATCAACCTATTGCAGTCCACTGGTGAACGTAGGCCTCCCTCTGAGCACGTCACAAGGCTAGGTCTCCTGTATTCGCCATCCACTTACTTCCAGCCGCCTTTTCAAGTCATCGGTCCATGTGGTCCGCGTCCAACGCTACGCTGGCCAAGGCATGGTCCCTATTCGAGAACCCGCTTACTCCACTGTCCATCGGTTCTACGACAGAATATATGGATCAAATATATGGAAGAGATGATGTGAAAAAGTTTCGTCCAACCAACAACCAACATCGTCAACCCTATATTTTCTCTCTTATCAACAACAGTATCAAAGGTTACTCACCTCATCGCGTATCATCAGCACAACGTCACCTAAATGAACACCTACGGGTGCCGGCTACGTCAAGATGAGATTGAGGTAATCCGTGCTGATATGCCGATGGTGCATCCCACATGCTCCACGTCATTACAGACGTACCAGAATCTCATGAACGTTTACGTGGGTATTCTATTAGACATTTTACTGCTGTAGTTACTTTATTAGCTGCTCAAATAGGTTTATTAAACCCTATCTTCTTAGCAACTTTATGTAAAACCCATTCCAAATCTAAAGATTTAGCTCAAGACAGTTCTTGAGCTACTTCAGCTAGTCAGTACCTACTTTAGACATATCCTGCTCTTTTCACATTACAAGACCAACATTATATAAAGGGTATACTAAACAAGGCACCTATCTACTCGATTCCTCAAAAGACAAATCTTCTTTTTGCAACAAACGAGGAATTTTTAAGTGTCATAAGATTTTGGTGAGCGTCGTAGTCGGTTCCTCAAAGGTGCCCATGAAGGCCATTACATATCCAGATGGCCGATAGCCGGGACTTCAGAGTCACCGACGTGCCACGGGGGCACGCGCGTGCCTTTGTGACGCCCGCGCCGTCTCGCGTCACCGTACATAAATTGACAACGTTCGGTAACGATACAGCAGCGGCTACCTTTGCATCTGCTACGTGGTGTATGAGTCATTTGTTTCCCAGCTGAAGTGCTACCGTACTAGACACTTGTATTTCAAACAGTCCGCCTTGAGCTGGAAATGGACATAATGCGATACGAGATTAGGAGCTTCTTCTGATAATGCCAAGAATGGGCGAAAGATTTTATCGACCAATTAGTAGAGCCCAAATGTTATAAACTTCTATTCAAAATTCAAGCGCAGCCGCGCAGTCCTATTTGCTTTTGAGGATTTAACACCAAATTCAACTCAACCTGTCCACAATTTTCTTCAGATTCATAATGTAAATCAACTTTTGTATGCACCAACCAACTCATTCGGAACAAATAAATCCGGAAAAATCATTGTTCAGTCCCATTGCGCAATGCGCGATGTTAAGATTCCCTTGAGGACATCGCGTCGCCGGCGCACCTGTGTTTGCGACCAATCATGGAGAACAATTGCTATCATTAAACCCCATCGCTGCCGAGCCCACTCACATATTCAAATACTAACAACGACAATGCGAGTTTATTTAAAGACAATAAATTATCGCTAATGCCCAATTTGCGTCGGACGAGCAACAATGCCCGTTCCCGCAATTACTTAAACGCATGTAACTACGTCCGATACGATCTGCGTTCGACGTCATTGTCTCGATACATGCTCCACAATTACACTGTATCGATTACAGCTGACTAACTCGATTCCGATTGACTGCGCTATAAAACATTGTATTTGTAGCCGTAATTAGTGTTTCGAGTAAACGTTTTTGTACAGCCATAGTAGTCTTCAAGTTAACTGCTGTTGTTCTGAGTCAGAACAATATAAATTCGAAAAGCGTAAAACTAAACTGCTCCTGGAAGCTGTAATGGCAATAAAGAATTCAAGTCGGTTCGCAATCTCTTATCTGTGGCCGGAAGTCACTGACAACTAAAATGTTTAATATAAGTATCGTGTAATACACATTTTTTTTATTATATATGCCGACAAAGTTTAGACTAAATAAAGTACCTAATGACAATGTAACATTTCAATTTGTAAGTCCGTAAAATACTAGCATTTATGGGAACAGTTCCAATATCCAGAGCTTTTCTATACCTAGTGTACGTAGGAGGTAGATACTGCACATCAGTCACCACAAAAGTTACCACTATTCTTACCTAAGAACTTCAAATAACTATACTAAATATTTTTTTATTTGATACTTCGTTCGGCCGCAAAGAAGAAGGATGAAAATCAACTGCATAATATAATTATCGAGAAGCGAATGTTAAGATGGATGTGTGAGTTACAAGAATGGATTAGAGATATTTGCTGCAAATGCGCCATAAGCTAAAAACCTTAAATGTCACAGGTTTGAAACAAATCATAACATCAGGATTTACTATTACTTTCTCCGAATCAATAGGGAAAATCTGCAGAACTGGAATAGAATGTGACTATGAGTAAAATATGATCTGCGTGTAGATCGTTATCCGGCGCGGAATGCTCTTGCGCACGAAACTCCTGCGTCCTGCTTACGTGACCAAATAAACCAAGGAAATAACATAGGAATGTCCGTGCTTTAATAAAAAGTTATGCCTAAAAATTACACGTGACTTTGGAATTTACAAAAAAATAGGGAATGTAATGTGTAATGTTCCCGAAAACTACGGAATCTCCTCATCGTCACGATCATTTTTCTCCATGGAAGCATACCTGGGAAGTGTCTGGTTCCTAAGATATTAGGGTCCAAAATTGAGTTAATATACTGCGTTTTTCTGCATAAATGCACATAGACGCGCGTAGCAAGATTTTTTCATAAGAAATAATTAATATCTGTCTATGATAAAACTAGCATAAACACTGGACACTATAAATTTTGCCCGAGCAAGTAATTTAAAAAAAAAAACATCGTTTCCCAGCATTTTTTTGGCATAAACTTACTTGATTAGATGTATAGAGATGTGTAGATGTTAAGGGTGGCAACAAAAAAACACAGTATATATATAAATAACTTACAAACTAGGCCAGAAATAATCGTAACCAGTCTTTCAAATCTGAAACTCGATATCAACGAGCACATGACTCTACTACAAAGTCCACAACTAAAGCCAAATGTTTCACATTTTAATTCAGGGCAGTACTTTTTTTTTCTCAATTTACGAGAAGACGACAATTTAATAGTATCGGCCGTTGTGAAACTGGATGCGAGCCAATGTTAGACTCGTTTTAAGTTTTGTGCAATCGCCCCAGTTTTTACTGAAACTATTTCACGCGACACGCCATTGAGGAAAGAACCACTTCTAGCTACATGCATGAGCAATATATCTTTCAACATTTATTCTGAGTCAAAGTCAAAGAGAACATTGTCGAACGCGTGTAAATTAACAGCTTTAAGAAAAAATAATAGAGAAGACAGGCACTTGATATTCTGAACTATTTTACATACCTACATTCTTATACACTAGGGTTGCCAACCGTCCTGTTTTCCCAGGACATGTCCTGCTTTTTGGGGTGTCCTTGGCTCTCCTGGATAGTTTTTAAACATCGTCCTCGTTTTTAAAGTCCCGATACATTCGCTGTCGACACATTTTCTAAGGGTGCCGACATCGGGCAAATAAGCATTAGCGGCACCTCTAGAAAGCTAATAAAAAGAAGCAAATACGTAGTCACTGGCACTGAATGTGTTAAAGACCTATGTTTTGAAATTCGCACGCCACTAACTCCCTCCAATCGTATTGTCACTGGGCTCGCACATGAATAGTCCTGGGTTTTAATCGAAACGTCCTGGTATTTTTTCCTCAAATCTTGGTTTTCAAAGTTTGAGATGGCAACCCCATTATACACATGGCTGTGTTCTCAATATGGGGTAGCCTGCAGAACCGTAAATGAGACAGAGCCACAATTAGCATAGCGGGGTCTGATGTAAAATATCAATGACAGTTTGCTAGTTCATGGCATAGAGAACACCCCTAAATTTCATAGTCTCTTATGACATGCAGAAGACGCAGAAGATATTTTCTAGCGAAGCCCCGTATCAGCATAGGGACATATGAGTACTATATCGATATTCGAAGCATTTAAACCAGGGATGGTGGGAAAAGTAGATACTGGTTTATTCAAAGATGGAGGAAGTTCATCCGTCTTTCGACGCAGACTACTAGGTAGGTATGGCTGAACAAAAACGTTTACTCGAAACAATAATTACGGCTACAAATACAATTTTTAATAGCACAGTCAATCGGAATCGAGTAAGTTAGCTGTCGACTCCACTTTAATCCAGCTACCTGCTTAAGCTTGCTTATTACTTGACAAAATAATTGTTAACCAATTTCATCATGCCTATAAATATTGCCGCGTGGTGCCGACAGAGTAGAATTCGTACCACCCCATGTCTGCCCGTGGGTATCGTACGAGGCGATTAAGGGTTTCCGTTAGGTGGGCAGCAGCGCCTCCTTCTTTCAGAACGTTAACCTTCCATTCATCACAATAACATCCTGGTACAAATCTTACTGCATAAAAGATTCAATTAGGTCATTAACTAATTGTCGTTGCAAGACTGTGCCTCGTATTTAGCTCATCATCGCAGCAAGCACTTATCTATTGTGGAGAGGCCTGATGCAAACGAACGGTTACTGCAACAAAATACTTGCTAACAAACGTTGTTAAACGATATCGCTTAAAGTTCTAGGTATATGATGCTACAACTCCGCACCTAATAATATTTTCGTCTTTACCCTTTAATTTCTCTTATTTATATTTTTCACGTTATCTACTACATACATTATATACTTAATTATATTTTGGGTATTTGTAATCCTTTTTCCCATATTCACGTCGCGTCTTCGTGCATATCTAAATACACTCGCCTACTTCCTTGTTTCTCGTAGATATCTACTAAATTAACCCCAATAAAAAATAACACTAAATTACAGAACCATCTGCGATTTTCTGATAATTCCCTCCCAGGATTAGTTGTTAGTCTGCATATACCCGAACCGACGAGCAACACAAAAAAAGCGGATACACTAATTAATGGAGCAGAGCAAGGCCCTGACCGCGACAGACAGATTACTCGGCGCTTTATACACCACTCAAATTAACAGCTCGTTCCCACTTGTCGGATGTCGGATCGGATCCATAGTGCAATAATGATGTCGAACCGACTAAATACATAACCCGTTTTATTACCACAGAATTTAAACATTGTTTAAGCTAAACATTGCCTAAATATGACAGATCTAATTTTGCTGTCTAATGTCATTTTTAAACAGTAACTTTAGACGCGGTTTTGTAATAACACCGAACAAGATTTGACTTCCAGTGAGATTCAAAGAACTGTCAAATGTGAACACCGTGACGCTTAGCATAAACTTCTAAGCGAATGAGAATCAACACAATTTTTATTACTGTAAGTTTTGACAATAGCATATGGATGATAATTCTTGTCGGAACCGACATGAATTCGGTTGCCTATGAATAAGAATAGCCTCATACCTTTAGGGACTACTAAAGATAACATTTTGCCACCACTACAATATGTCAGATAATACGACAAATGGGAACAGTCCTTAAAAGCGTCCCGTCACCTTCAAACACTTCATTCTCAAGTACAACCTTCGTATAGCAATATACCGAAAAGTCCACATCGTGTTTACTTTCCGAGATGACATGCCATCAGTCTTAGAGACTCATTAAGCGGAGAGTAAAGCGCTTTTGCAGACGTCCGAGTCTACTTAATTTAATACCTCTACCATGGAAATGGACAGCGCACTATGTAAGTACTCATTTTAGAGCTACGTTCAATTATAATTGAAAGTATCTTGTATGCACCCATAGTAACGATAACGGCTGTGTGTCCCCGAAATGGGATAGCCAGAACTGCAGGATATATGGATATAAAAGTGGGGATAGATGTTAATTATCAATGACAAGTTGCTTAGCTTATCGCGCCTGAGAGTGTGCCCGAGATTCTTCGTCGACTCTTACGACATGCACGGAACTCCTTCTGTCTACAGCAGCTGATGTATTCTAGTGAAGCCCCTCATCAGGACAGGAGTCTGATAATTTCAATTAAGTTCTTAATTATTTTTATAAGTGCTTGTCGTCGTCGTTTAGGGCCATCACCAAGTCCGGTAGTAGTCTGTCACCACTATCTATAACCTCGAGATCTATCTGTCCTATTTCAATTACACGAGTTTCGCTTTTGGGATTAGGTTATAGCCGCTTTAACGTCGTAACAGCCACAACAAGAATATAAAATGTTAAAGAAACCTCAAAATTAATCATCATTCTCTAAACTAAAATAGTTGGCAAGGAAAAATGTGGTCATCATAGCTTACACGAGTTTCATACTTTTATGATATAATTTATTTATTATAGCATATTATCTGTATGATTTATGTCACAAAATAACGGAAAGGTGCGATAAGGAAAATAAATGGTACAGATTATTAATGAAATAGGGGTGTGAGGGAGGGGGCTGGACACAAACAAGCAATCCATCCTACACGTGGCACCTCTGCAATATGTAGAGGTGATAATATATCAAACGGTTACTACTTAAAGCTTTTAAAATAACCTTATTCTTATATTCCTAGAGATTTCTGATAAAATAGGTCATGTATTGTCTCCCTATAGAGATTTCGTTTCAAACAAATCATAAATTCCTTTGCTTTGACCAGTTTATTCACATGTCTCTTTAATTCATGGTTTAATAAAAGGCAAACTTCACTATTGTCTAGACACGGTTATACCGCAAATAATAAGTTTGTAATTCTAAACGTGACCTTTACCTATCAGAATATTGTAATTCAGATAGCATAACATTTTCGCCACAGTCCGACCATAACATACAGGACCAGCATAGCCGCCGTATACTCGTATCTAAATATTATTTCATAACGTCAAAAAATATGAAGCAAACAAGATTTACCTACCTACAACTTTTATATTTAAGCCACCTACATGAAGTTGTTATATTTTATATGTTATATCTTCTAAGTGACTAATCTATTTATAACTTAACTTACTAAAAAGTTGCACCATATATTTTATCTAAAGCACAAGTAAAATAATTCGATGATACCACAAGAAATATGTAGGAGTAGTCACGTCACAAGGAAGGCGAACTAAGTATCTGACATTTACAATTAAAGGACTGGCTTTTTAATATTTTTCGACTAAAACTGGCGTATTTAGTAGAAGGAAGTATGCATCTATAAACAAGCAATACTCGTAGTTAGTTCGGGCTCGTAGTTTTCATACAAACAAAATGCAAGACCGCTCGCGTTTATATCATTTATAGGTTGACTTGACGTTTTCCGCACTTAGCCTCGAGAATTGAAGCTATTGTACATATTTTACCTTACTTGTCTACTCCAACCAAACCAGGTCACCAGCCTTCTAGGCTTGCTGCAGGCATTTAAGAGTGACGATCTGAGGATCAGTGCCCGTTGTTGGGTTACGCTCGTGCGTGCGTTTCTTCGACCTCCTTGCATCCTCTGCAAATGAACTGTCTGGTACCACACCTAGGGGAGACAAATGTTTTTGCTGGAGACAGTAATCTGTTATGATTTCTATAACCTTGCGGATGCTGTCCCTGTTTAATCGTATGAGGTTGTGGGGGAGCCATTTCGATGCTACCGGAACTGCAATCTTAGTCTCAATCTTATCAATTTATGGGATGCATAACATTGAATACATACATAGTACATCCCCAAAGGGCAGTTGAGAAGCTAATTAGCGTCAAACTTTAATAAAAATGCACTACGGAAAGAAACTATGAAAACTATAAATCAATCGCCTACGTACAAAGTACAATTACCGCCAAATAACGGCAATTGACGTAAAAAAATATGCTACGTTTGTACAGAAATCTCACCGACCCATGTGCGATTAATCGTGGCATGTGACGATCATAGCGTGATATGGCATAAATTCAAGGTAAATCCGAGTGAAACAATCTTAATTAATGCACTCCAGACAGATTATATTTTCCGGCAGTGTCAACGGAAATTAGCGCAAAGACAGGCGCACTCTCTAGACCCTCACTCTCATAGTCCGATGGGACAGAAATCCTAACGCCGGACTACCGGCTTTACGCCCTGCTTTCCGAGGCAAGAATATACTGCAAATATTCCCTAATGTGTCTAAGCTAATTTGTAATGCCAAATTGACAACTACAATGATTCTAGTTAATTAGGTACAACAATTAAAGCTTTAGCATCCATTTAATGAAGAGCTCGAAGACAAGATCTAGGTGAGAGAGGAGTCTACTTTATTTAATTTAACATTTTTATTTATTTTACAATTTATGGAAGATCGAGAGTGATACAAAATAGTACAATACAGGAACTAGAACCAGCGGGCCAATAACAGGTCTCCACTATTGGAAACAGAGCGAATACAATTCAGGCACACAACTACGTTCCGTTCTACACCACATTTAAGTACCACAGCTGAGAACCAGCCTTTACGCTGAACTAAATTCATTTTTTTGCATATACTTTAATTAGTGTTCAAAATATTTGTCCTCTTTTTAAATGATGAATAAATAATTTATTTCTATATCTTTGAGTTTTGGTTGCTTTTATCTGCCCTAGCTAAGTCTGCGTACCAAAGGTATTAATTTGTTGTAATACTTGTAACATAGAAACGCGGGAAGATACATATTAATAGATCAATAAATCAAAATTATCAAAACGAAATAAAATAATGTCATTACAAACGATTATAAAGCAGCAGAAGTCGGTAGACGGCTGCGCAGACGCCGGTCTACTAATTAGATAAACGAGCCGAGCGTCCGAGGTCCCGACACCAATTACTGCACTGCAGCTCATATATAATCGCCAATATAGGACGCCACTGGATACTAGCTGACTCATTTCTAAAATCTTACATTACACATTACATACTACATTAGTGTATTCAGCCCATGCTTTTTCATGCATTCTATCCATCTATAAACTTATATATCAATGCAAAATATTTTTTTGCCAATGCTTTCCGATTACAATCTTTATCAGACATAGCTAGGAACAATGTGATTAGATATTTTACAGCATGCTTTTTAACAACAGAACACGATCCTATAGTTTGATCGGTGGTGGAAACACGAACCTCTCTCGGGTCCGTGTCGCTTTCGTCATATTGTCTAATGTCATAAATTTTCCAAAAGTTCTCCAGTAGTCAGCTTACTCGTACTAAGGGTATTAGTCAGAATTCGTCAAAAATACTATAAAGGTAGATTCGTCAGATGTTATTAATAAGCTTAACTGTATTGAAGAAATAAAATTTTCTCATAGTTCCAACCAATTGCCAAAACTTTAAAAATAGTTGCCTATTTAAATAGAATTAAATAGTCAAGATAGATTGGTTCTATTTCGGGGTAAATCACACTTGAATGGTTTCTTATGTAGTTTCAGTGACATTTGGTATTGAAGCAATTTAATGTTTTAAATAGACTGGTGACCTTCACATGCTTTATACCTTACTATTAAACCTTATTATACATCTAATATATAAAATTCTCGTGTCACAGTGTTAGTTACCATACTCCTCCGAAACGGCTTGACCGATTCTTATGAAATTTTATATGCATATTCAGTAGGTCTGAGAATCGGCTACTATCTATTTTTACCCGACTGCGCGACGCAAAGGAGTGGTATTGTGTTTAACAGCCTATGTATGTATGTATGTATGTTCCTTTGAAGCACTACACAGACCAAACGCCTCGGCCGATTTTTATGATTCATACGTCAATCGATTCCTCTTAGTCCGACGAGTGTCACTAAAGATATAACGTTAGTGAAAATCCAATATAGCGACTACTGGACGCCATTTTGTGAAAATGAAAAAAATTAAAGTCGACAAACTATATCGAGTGGGGTATCGTTGAATAGGCATTTAAAAATCATTTTAAGGTTTCTCTCAACATTTTTCGATTCGACTAACTGTTTAGGATCTATATCGATTGAAAGTAGCGTAACAACCATTCTCACATATGTATAAGTTTTTAGACAGCAGCAAGACGAAAATTTCTTGCTGCCGAGCATGTTTCTTGAAGCGTACCTATTAGTAGCTAGTAATATAGTAAGTACAACAAAAAAGTATGAAATAAAAAAACATAATTTAAAAAATCCAAAAACCCGACTGCTTAAAAAAGAACCAAATAATGTACATAATAAAAAACTGAAAAGAAAAAAAAACAAGCACTTAGATGTCCGGTGGACTATAATTCTATAATATTATACATACATGCATACAATCACGCCTTTATCCCTTACGGGGTAGGCAGAACACTAAGAAGGGCCGATAGAACCACACGGTGCCACTTCTGACCAATTTTTAGGGTATAGTTGAGATGTACAAGTTCGGTTAGTAGTGACAGGTGGTCAGCCTATAATATTATAATGGAATGAATACTATTGAAGAACATAAAATATTTTCTAATGATCGTAATATAACAACTGAACAGTCGGGATCCATTATCCGACAGCCAAGCTAATATTTCAATGGATCCTGGCTGTTCAGTTGTTATGTTACGACCATTAGAAAATATTTTATGCTCTTCCATAGTTTGTTTTTTTTTTCAGTTTTTTATTATGTACATTATTTGGTTCTTTTTTAAGCAGTCGGTTTTTTGGATCTTTTAAATTATGATTTTTTTTTCATATTCCTTCTACGCAATAAGCGACATCTACCCGAGCGGAGCCGCGGGCAACAGCTTGTATACATATAGGAGGTATGAAGAATGAATGTCAAAGATGATTACTTTAAATATATAGGTAGCTTCTATTTGTATTATTTGTCGTTACGTATGGCGTTTTATCTTTTATGTTAGTTTTTCTAGCAATTTACCGACTAGGTACTCATATATACTCTATCTGTATACAGTGCGTTCGGTAGGTACATGCGTTATTTTAATAGGAACCTAGCTAATAGCAAGTATTTATCAGGAACCTAATTGATTTAGCGGGCATTTTGCTAGGAGCCACGTTATTTCCCCTCATGATCTTCCTGCCCTTATCCCATTACTTATTTATGGGGTCGGCGCAATATGGTTTCTTTCGAAAATCATATCGCCAAGAAGTTGGCGTTTGTTTTACAGCCGGTTGCCTGCTTGATGCCAACCTATAGCTAAGTAACAATTTTAGAATATTAAAATCCGTACATGAAATAAATTCAGTGGTACAGGCCTACGACTGGGATCGAACCTACGCCGTCGAACTGGAAAGCTCACGTCAATGGATACATTGGGCTACCGCTATTTCCCCTATTACAGCAGTTGGCAACTACTTATTTCGAAACAACAACGACTCGTTTTTCTACAAAAGTCCCATTTTAATTTTGTCCGCTACGGAACCATACCTTACGTGGCTGGACACGCACATTGCCGATTTTTTGTAAATATCTTACCATAAAATGTTTTAACAAGAACAAAACAACCAAATGATGATGATGTCACCCAGTATCGGATCTCTATATCAACGCTAACAAGAACCCACTTCAAGAGTCCAACTTGGAAATAACGGTAATATTGGGAAAAAAAACAAGGTTGCTCGAACTTTAAACTCGTAAACACTTTGGTAGGTGGGACCGCAAAAAATCTCCGTTCAAACTTAAATTTAACTTCTAAGCAACGAGTGAGGGCGAACACTGCGACGACGACTGAGGGATTTAGAAAATTGGAGTCACATATACTCATACCTATTGTAACTTTCTCGTAGTGTCTACTGGGCTCTCGTCTAGGAACGCTGCAAACAGACGTCAACTTAAAGCTTCTCACTAAAATACTAATCAGGATGAGTCAGATTTCACAACTATCAAAGCATATGGCTGAACGGCAATGATCTTACTTAGTGTGTTGGCGGAGACAATGGTCTAAGTCGAGTGGAAACCTGCAGGCCTTACCTTGACTCCTACGCGTCACTGCTCCTTTTACCAAGCTAAACCTTGTCCAAGAAACGCGCCATGTCTGTCTATTAAAACACAGCCAATTTTTCACTCTCAAGAAAATAAAATTTAGTAAATTACGAAAACCAAGTTGAATCTTCAGTAGTTCTTAAAACATACTTGAGAAACATATTCTTATTCGAACTTGAATTCTAATTGGTAACTAATACGTTTGAGATGAGCTAAGAAAGCAAACAGTCCACGTAACAGATTGCATAGGTATTGTGTTAAGTTTTAAGTATTACTGTCATGCTTTGTTATGGTATTATTCATGAGGAATGGCCTCCAAGCTAATGAATGAATGGGCTCGCCACCGCCCACGGCCAGTTCATTCATACGGGCCCTGCGTGGTCGCCACCGCTCAATGCTAACTGCAGCGCTGCTGTTACCTCATACACGCGCCACTCCATGTCAACAACACTCAAACTTGTTAAGTTAAATAGGCTTCGCACACGAGCTGACATTAACATCAATGAACCTACAGAGTTCACGTTACATAAGTGACACTTTCAAATGCCGGGTGATGCTTCCTCCGAGTCCTGACCCGTATTTTGATTACGAGCAACAAGTTGATAAAGGTTGGAATCGATATAGAAATGGCAAAGTTGACGGCATGGCGCTCGCCGGCCGGTTGCTATGAATGGTGGATGTGGTCGGGGGTGTGTGCTGGGATGGGTGTGGGGTTGCCGGCACGAGTTTCGTGGCCATGGTCACGAGTGACGTCCGACCTTTAGCCGGCACATGCGCAGGCTGCCCGGGTTCAAGGGCGGGGATCGATCGCCGTCAGTGGCTGGCTGGAGCTGCGGCCGGCCGGCGCGGCGTACTCTGAAGATCAATGCCAATATGAAGGCCTGTATTGTACACAACGTAGTATTTCCTGATTAACATCTATGGTTTGATGTCTTGATTTTTAGTATGAAAAAATAATTTTACAGTCGATGAATAGGAATACCTTTTCTAAAGATATGGATAGTTTAAATAGTAGGCAGAGCACCAAGGGCCGATAGAACCACATGGTGGACCTTCTGACCAATTTTGAGGGTATAGTTGAGATGTACAAGTTCGGTTAGTAGTGACAGGTGGTCAGCCCATCGCCTACAAAACACCAAGACCCTCTTGTCCCTCTACTGACTTGTACAGTATGCCCGGGAAGAGAAGCAGCTGTAGTATTATTATACATGGATAGTTTAATTTCAAAAAACAATAATAATAAAATAATTATATTAAGAGCAAGTCAAGCTTTGATGAACAAGTAAAGGTGATAAAAATTGACTTCGTAACTATTGCACAAAATAAATACATAGATAGAAAGATACCTACTGGTAGCATGAATCTGAAACCTTATCATACTTCTATTCGCACAATCCATGTATTCCAATAAAATAATTCAACTTTTTCTTCTCATACTGTACTGTTTAAAAAAGCTCATGCTTGTAACGTATTGTCATTTTTGTGGAACCGCGCTGATTGTGAATGTAATCCGTCGTAAATAAGAGACGCGTGCGCAGCGCTGATTACATTACAGTCAAACACGAACAAGAAAATATATAGAGTCGATATATGTGTGTATGTAGGTATGGTACCACAAGGGTCCGTGATAGATAATGCATTATCATGATTTTTTTTAAAAGAATATCTTTAGCATGACATTTTCTATGTTAGAAGTCTAAATGATGCTTCTTGTCATGATGACGGCAGTGCAGTTAGCACAATGCGTTGAAAGTACTATACAAATTCATTGTTGGTAGAAATAAAATATGAATTTAGGTAGTTGTTGCAGGGCAGTTTTTAGAGTTCTAATCACCCATAAAATAAATAAATACGGATATCCTACTTATAGACGAGAAAACTTTACTTCAAGATGTAAAAGCATAGCTTTATTTACTGTAATATTTTGTATGGGAACGCCTGCGTTTAAGACCGTATGTTAGGATTGTAGTATGCTCGGATTATGATGTTAGATAGGGGTACAGAAATACATATTTTTTATTTTACACTAATCTGGTAAACATATTGACAGCTAGTATCATCACCACAAAAAGATTAAGCCTGAAAGCGACCCTATGGTTTTACGATTCACAAAGCACTGATTGCGAATGCAAGTGTCGCGGGCGCGTATCAAATCGCCGCCCACGCGCGCCGCTGCGTGTGCGCATCACTATGTACATTGTACATTGATAAGCACCAGCCATAAGTTCGCTTTAATACAGCTTCAATAGAAAAATAACAGTCTGTACTGCAATGTCTGCACTATTGGACATCCGATATCTACAATAGTAAAAACATTATACGGTGGAATTGTTGATAGGATTGTTTCATGGAAATGGTTTCTGGTCTCTGTTCATTTTATTGTTGATGGAATAGGTGGTCGCATAAATTACACTACTGCTATTATTGCTTATTTCAAAATATGGTATAATAGGTAAGTATTGCACTTCATATTGAAATAAGTATTCCTATTAGTCGCAAAATCAGTTGTTAATTTTTTATTACAAAGCTTGACCTCATTTTTTATTTTCTATGCTTGCCGGTAGATCCTTATTCTGAATACCTACGAGTACAAGAATATCCTGACGATAATTACAATCAATTAAGTGCTAAAATAAAGTAATTAAATACTACAGATAAATTTTACAATCACAAGTCGTCTATTCAAAGTGCACAGAACTGAACATCGCATGAAACTACGCTGGTGTGGGTGTCATTCATGAATTTCACTCTGGTTCCAAGAATCGGCGAGTGGTGTGGGGAGCAGGGGGACTCCTAGGAGAGGATGGGGAGACTCCCTATTTATGAATGAGGCCGTACGTCATAGGTATCGATCCGCGCGGCCCCGAAGAAGGTTATCACACAAGGACACCTTTCCCGGTCGATCAACAGGTGGCTGGTTGACGCACAACATTTCATACGAATTTTGTAATTTCTATAGTTACGTCATGAAACGCCTGATAAATTCAGCCTGCACTTATGTTTCATTAGCAATGGGGGTTCAAATACGTAGGTAGTTACGTAAAGCTAATGCAATATGTAGACGGCATGATGAAACAAGAATCATAATTAGATATTGTAGAACGGAGATTAAACATATAGAATAGAATAGATTTTTATTTGAAAATTACACATACACGGACAGAAGTAACATAGAAAAGGACAATAGAAATAGGGTAGAAATACAGATCAAAAGAAGTAAGTAGACAGGTAGAAGTAACATGAAACGAAGAACAGTAAGTAGAACTGTGTGCCCTATTTGGAGCCCGTCAGTCCCGTGTATGTGCAACCGCCAAACGGGTCCCTTTTCAGCTGGATGCTGCTAAGACAAGATAGGTGTGCCTACCTTGTAAGCAGCGCTGGTTTTCAAAAGGGACCAATTAGGAGCTGACGTTATGGAAGGTACCTATAGAATATACATACATACATGAGTTACAGATTATAATATATAAATATATGTACATATCCATAAGTTAAAATAAATATGTAAGTAATAACATGCAAAATATATAAATAAAACAATGCAATAAAATATGTACTTAAAAACTTTTGAAAATCAAAATTTATTTGTGAATGTGTCCATAAAGTGATGTTTACTAAAGATAATGGCTGTATGGGCATAGTTCCCCTTGCCTTTCCTTCGGGATAAATTTAACAAAAAAAAGAAAAAAAATAAACAAAATGAAATCGAGAAAAAATAAAAAATAAAAAAAATGTTGTGCATACATACGAGGATTCGGCGGGAAAAGCTGGAAGGGTGCAGGTGTAATTTTCTTGTGAAAATGAAAAATTATTTGTAAATGGCTTGCATGTGTCCGTAAAGTGATGTTTTCTGGTAGATAAGTCATATTTTGATTACTTGTAATGTGAATCTAGTGCGTGTGCATGGTTTTATATGCAGGTAAGCCGAGTAAAACTTTAGCCGTATTACGATTTCTTCATGGGCGCATGTAAGTTGTTTCTGCAATAATTTTCCATTTTGACTAACTTTAAATTTTCCCGACGTTTCCACTGTCATCCATCATAAATTCAGAATACATTTTACTAAACAATGATTAGGCTATGGGCTTAGTTCCCCTTGCCTTTCCTTCGGGAAGGTATTTACCAAAATACTAACTTTAAATCAAGTGTCCTATTTGGATAGGGATTACTTATTTTTTTTACGCAACGCTACCAACCAACAACCCAACAACTCCATGGGTACCTATAAATGTAAGTTGTAATAATCGAGAACGTCTTTAAGTGAAAATACATAGGTACTCGTAATAAACCTGTAGATTTACCGTGCATTCGGTAATAAAGGTTTGGCAAAGTTTGCAAGATTTATGAAACTTCCGATAAAATAAAGTTACGCATAGAAGGGTCGAGCCCTATTTATGTAATTATAGGAATTAATTTACAAAATAAAGTTATATCCAAAAGCAAGTAGGTAACTAAGGTAACTTCAAAACACAGGAATAGATTTCTGTTAATATCAACCCTCATTGAAATTCATTACAGAATTTAGAAATAGAACTCCGTTATATATCTACATAACTACCTATTAATCATTAATTACCTACAGTTATTTATATCATTACAGGAATTCGTAAAGACCGAAACCTGCCTTGGCAGGTAAAAGCTCAGAAGTCGAAAACATTAGGTCTAGCCTAAAATCTTGCCTTCGTATCCGTATTATATTTATAACTATAAAGGTACAGCTAATTATTACTAATCAGAAACATGTGCAGAATGAAAAGCTCCTTCAGACAACTTTTACTTCACCTCCACGCTAAACGGAAAAACAATTCCACCCAAAATACACGACTACAATCACCCATCAGGAACGCCGCCTAAAATAACCCATGCAATTACTGGTGACATTTAGATCAAGCTGATTGGAAACAGCCAGAGAGTCAACATTTCTTGTAGATACAAGGAAAGGGAGCCAAGTCGTGCGTCATTCAGATAATTCCCCGAGTGGTAATGGTAACTGGAATCGGGGGGCGTGACGTCAGAGACCAAACCACCCCAAACTGAAACAAACTTAGGAACAACAATAACAACATGATACCCTTCAAGACTTGTGTTCTTACGAATTCGAAATAAACAAATGGAAATAGCTTCTCAACTGGCCTACAGGTCGAACGTACTATTTTATTTATAAAACAATTGACTTGTTTCCGGATTGGTTACCTACAATTTCAGTTATTAAATAAATATGCATCCTACCCACTATGGCATCCTCATTTTAATGGATCGATGTTACTATTGCATAAGTATTGATTTTTATCAGACATCTCTTCTTTTACGATCTCTTAAATTCTTGCTTTCATTTCGGTTGAGTTGCATGGAAATAATATAAAAACAAGAGTGCGGTTAGGCCACGTAGCGTATATACCTAGATGTTTCTACGATTCTACGTAGTCCCTTGCCGTATAGTCAACCATTATTTTAGTTTTAGTTTATCATCACTCTGTTGGCAAAGCATCGACTTCGTCACTACTGAAAATCGGGATCAATTCTCTCGTAAACTTGGGTTAAAACAGTGTTGACGACCAGTATAGAGACGATGGAAGCAGCATGCGTAATCACCAAGCCATTTCGAGTGGTGATTACACCGATCTATTAATACGCGATAAACATTTACGTTTTTCAGGTATATGTACGTCAGAGTCTGGAGCTATTTCGCGCGAGATTAGAAATTTCGAGTGGCGTAATTATAAACGTGACAGTGTGACGTGATCGTTACGTGTAGGGTTGAAGGCGCATTTCCTAAAAAACTAATGTAATTAAATATAATTGTAAGGTACAGAAATATAGGTTATATCAAATTTAAATTACTAAAACGCAACCTTACCTTAGCTACATAATGCGACACAGGTACCTAAACCTAACATAAAAATACACCTCCTTATTAAATAATGTAATGTAAATACCTAATGCTTTATCTTTTTAAAATCTGCGAAAGTACAACAGCTAATTGATTTTCCAGAGTAGTTTTTTCCTCTTGGTAATTTATTTTCTTTCAGGTGGTATTTTCCATATTATCCAAAATGTTTGGCAGCCCTGTAGCCGCGCTACGTGCCAACTCACCGAGATAGCTCAGCGATGAGACTGCTCTATTCACGCCGTTCGCGTCACTGCGAAATTTTCACGTAGCCACAAACATATACTTACGTATCTACGGTCTGTGTAGAGAAAAATATGTTTACTCGTGACTCTATATATAAGTATAAACGATAAAAGTTCCTTATTTAATCCACAGGATGTTTTGTCTCAACTTTTATGAAGGTTATTTTCTGATATGTTACATTATACAGGTCATGTATACGTTAAGCTACATACGATAGTATGAATGTTGCCGAGTTGTTTAGGAATTTCTCCACGCCTCAAGTATAGGTATACTATAGGTACTATCCGGAAAAATAAACATGACAATAAATTTCGAAAATAAGTTCATTAAGTATGTACCTATATTAGGCTTTATTTATATCTACAAGTTCGCTTAACATACTTACTTAACCCTTTTGTTAAATCCACATAATATGCGGTAACACAAGTGGAAACTGAAAGCTAATTGACTTTCAATATTGTCTCTATTGCACCGAGATTTCCCCTAAGATAATACGAAACTTTACAAGTATAGTAAAGCTTTAGTAAATGTTGCATTAGTAATTCACTTGACTGCCACAATGTACTGAGTCACATAAGACAATATTAAAAAATAGCTAGGTACGTTACTAATTTTGATTACAACTGCAGCTACAAAAATTGTTCTTCTTGTAGAGTAAATACTGGTATATAAAAGTAGGTAGGTAAAGGTATTTAGTTTAGAAAATATTTGAAAGGTTTCTGTTCTGTGTGTAGCCATAATGGAGCAACTACTTACCTATACGAGTATTCAGGTTAAATTCTCTCCTCACTTTTTCTCCAACACAAATTCTCTTCCAATCTCACTTTGATGGAATAGCACCGTAACATATCCAACATTGGTTCAGCCCACACAAGCACTACATCATGTAGTGATGAATACGCCTCTATTAAAACGGTGATCAGTATTGCAACGGTATTCTAATAATGGCTCATAACAAGAGTATTTACACGTTGTCACAGCGGAGTCTTTACGCTCACGAGGGCGTAGAAACAGCTTTGGGCGGTCAACTCCTTGTGTCTCTGCATTATTTTGTTTGGCTTGTTGAATATGTATCAAACTAACGACGTAAATATAATGCTGTAGTAAGATTTGTTGTAATACCATCCTTATTTGATAGGAACTTCGTGCCATTAATAAATAATGCAAATAAAAGAACATACATATAGGTATACTCTATCTTCGTTTACTATGTAGGTATAAATAATTTTACTATTCTAGTGGACTAGTTAAATAAAACTTATAGATGGCTTCGGTTTTGCTAATGAAGCTTTGGTGCGTTTGAGTGAATCCCAGGATCCTATGAAACCGGGGTATTCTAGGCACTTTAAAAATCTAGACATTACATAGGAAATGTAGAGTTCGTCCTGTTTATGTACTTAAATAGTAATATTTCAACAGTACTTCAAAAAACATTAACACAACCTTGATAATTTCGTATTAAGTAGGTAGTGTTATTTCACACATCTTCGTAAAAAATAGACTATCAATTATCCATGTCCACATTTTCATCGATAATGCAAGCACTTGTGTGCCATTAAATGGTGTTAGCACTTAGTGTCCACCCACCGGTGGCGCCTCGACCGGGCCGTGGGAAGCCTCGCCACGCTGCCTGCTCGTCCTCCGATACCCACTCCAGCAGTGTCAACACTCCGTGACTCATCCAGTTGACCTACACAGCTAATGCGATTTAGGTCTCAGGTCATTAATATTATTTACAACACTCTTGAGACACGAGTCGGTGAGACATTCGCATGATCAGCTGCTAATTATACTCGGCGTCTTCGCGCAAACAACGGATGACTTGTTCAACTAATAATAAGACTGAAAGTGCGTTACAACTTTGGAGAGAAATACTCAGGATTCGAAATAGACAAGTCGTTGAAGTAACGCGCCGAAATAGAACCCCGCCTCTTCGAACCAAAAGCAGTCAAGTTAAATATAGAGCGAATCCCGAACGACGATTTCATCGAGTGATTCACCTGCTGAAATCGCTGATTGTTTTTACGTCAATCGGTTGCGTGGTGTTTACGAGCGGTGCGGGATCGTCAGCTGACGGCCGGGAATAGAATTGACATCGCGGCCACGCTATGCGCCCGCGCACCCGCAAATAGCTGGCTATAATTAGACGGCGGTGAAATCGTGGGTTTGTTATTTTTCTTTATCGTCTCCGTTACACGATAATTGGGTCGGCTGTATGTGGGCCCGATCGGCGTCGGCGAGTCTCGGCTGCGACCACGCGGGATGTCCTGCATGCACCCACTTCATTCAGCGTACACCTACTGACCAAAACATAATAGTAAATGAGGAAAAGGAGAAGGTTGTTGATCTATAATACAAGATCAATTTTTATGAGAATATAAAAGCTCTTTCAAAGCTAGGTAAGAAGCTTGCAAAAAGAGCTTATAGTATAGACCTATGTACTTTGAATTACATTACATACTTAGTACCTACTTATCCATATTTTACGTACTTATTTATATTTTTATATAGGTAGGTACCAAAATGAAAACTGCATTTTCGTCGTGCGAGACTTCGATTCTACAGGTTTCTCATAATTCCTTGGTGGAAAACGAAATTAATTAGTATGTTTTGAAACATGTGCCTTCCTATGGATTTTATATTCGTTTAGTGATTTTAGATATCCAAATATTTAATTATAGTTAAATGTACCTATGTAGGTAATGCTTTGATACCACTATTAATTACAGAAATACCTTGATCTTGTATAAGTCCAGGTCACTACGCCGACAGAGGCATAGAGCTTATAATTAAGTAGCTAGGTACTCAGTATAATTAATTTACTTAAACGTTCTCAATAAACAAACCTTACAATAAACATATCTATCCACATAAATATAACTAGTTTGTAGATGATAATATGATAAAAATAAACGTTCATATTTAAAAACGATTCACTTCACAAAAAGGGTAGTCATAAAAATTTTAAGATATTCATACTAATTTAGTGTACCCAACATATTATATCGGTATGTTATACCTACCGCTGTACCGTTGTTTAATATAATTAACTTATATTTAAGTTAAATCAATTTAACACTGAACTGAAGTGCACACAAACTCTACTTAGGTAAGTACCTACTTACCTCAAAATTTCCTTAATAACTTTTGCATTATGATACTGGAGGAATGATTAATACTTATTTGTGTAATAGAATTCAAATTGAATCAGTCAAAAATACTGTAAAATAAACAAAAATATACAATTCTTGGTTCTATTCTGCTCTACTATTAACTTATTAGGCAGTTTTACTAATCTCTAACTAAAGCCATTAAAGAAAAACAGGAAAGTTATTTGCTTTGAACAGAACTCAGAGTCAATTATAAAAGGGGTAGGTCGACCATAACTGTATGTAGTCGATCATAAGTCAATGGAGTCGATCGTAACTTAATGGAGTCGATAATAACGCAAAAGGGTCGATCAAACCTCCTTGGAATTGTTTAGGTATTAGTTACAATGCTTTACATAGCTAGCTCGGTATGTTAGTACAGACAGAAGTCCTAAACCTAAAGTTTCTGAACTAGTAATGTTTGAAAATTAAATATAAGTGTCCAAAAGCTATAGAAGTAGGTATTTGTAGCACATAAAATATAAATAGGTTAGTAGGACTATGCACACAATAATTCAATGAGAATAACCATTTTGAAACAACTTTACGTAGAATTTGTTTACTGTTCCAGAGTTACCTTGTTCACCCACATTTGTATAAAGGTTGTATAATTCAGGTATCATTATGTTATGTTGTCATCATAATACAACCGCCTACCCACTATTTATTGTTTTAACTACATTGTTTACTTCAAAGATGGGTAAAATATTTGGATTGTTTTTCTTTCTTAAAAAAATATATTTGGAAAAATGTACAGTTGAGAAAAATTATATTGGTTGCTAGTTAGTAGGTACTCGTATCCACATTAGTAAGTACGTCAACGTTATCGGGGAAGGAATGCAAAAAGTAGAAAAAATATGAAAAATATTTTGAATGTATCTACTATGTTCCGTGTATGTATTAGATTAATTTTGATTATTTTTCTTAATTTCGAAGGTATTCAGTTTAACTAACCAAAGACACCTAACTCTACCTCATAAAAAATATCTAATCTAATGTGGAATTCATCAATATTGGATATGTATAAAAAATCGTAATATCGCTTTTACGAACAAAGCTTGTTGTAAACAAATGTTAATAACCCTCAACATGTAACGTAACAAGACGATATAATAATCTAGATATTACGAGCCTCCTTTGATAATTGTGTAGGTAGGCATCATCATTTACGTCGAGACACATAGAGATAGGTACCTATTCCTGAATGAACGAGTAAAATCCAGGCATTATTGGTTGTTGGAAAATCTACAAGAGATAGAAGGAAGGCTTCTAGCGGGCGGGGGGCGGCGCGGGCGGTGGGCGGGCCGGGCGGTGACGTCATGGGGGGCTCCGGCGCGCCATTGGTCGGGCTGCGCGCGCCGCTACCGAATATGGGACCGCGGCTCCATTGATAAAACTGCGGTGCGGGGTCGCGCGCCGCCAGTCCCCTTCGCACCGGCCGCGTGTGAGCACGCATTCACGCTGGCGCTTTTCGTGATACCGCTGGGCCCGTGGGCCGAGGAGCAGGTGGTGCCTGATGGGATGGGCGCCGACATGGAGCCGCCGGTGGGCCCGCACCTGCTGTCGCTGGCCGACATGGGCGCGCTGGGCTTCGACTGCGCCCTGAAGCCGGCGCCGGCGCCGCACTTCGCTAACGGCTCCACGGACCTCAACACGCCCGTGGCCACGTCGGACCTGCCCGCCTTCTTCCCCAGCCTGCTAGAACCTCCTGCGATCTCAGGTGCGTCCACGCAGCCTCGTGGCCGCCCCCGCCGGCAGACGACCGATTACACTGTAAATAAACAACAATGCGATACGTCTCGGGAAGCGTCCTTCGTCGTCCTTCACGGTTGAAGTGTTTTCAGTTTTCAGTGCCGGTAGCGCTGCAAAAGCTCGGTTCAAGCGTTCGGAAGTTTCAGTGTTAGTTGTAGTGAAATGGAAAGTTCACCGCCCTTGTGCACTCATGAGGCGGATCGATACGCGAAGTTGAATGAAGGCTTCGCCGCGAGGCTTCCGTCGGTACTAATGTACATACCCGCTATATTTCTCGTTGGTTCAGTGCCTTCACCTAGTGAAATTATAAATATAGCATTGTGAGTTTTGATTGAGGAAAATAAACATGAGGGGTAAATATATCAAAATATCGATAATGCAATTGAATCTCTACATTAATAAAATAAATCTGCTAGGTTGCACATATTGTGCCTCTTTAAATATTAATCTTTACAAAATTTAATTAACCTTTATATTTAAATAAAATAGCCAGGTATGACCTACAATTTTTTTTAATTAAAAGGTAGAGTTGCAAGTTTACAATTTAATTTTACAATTTACAAATTATAATAATTATCTAAATATACCTGCAACATTTTTATCTTCATAACTAAGCTATAAAGTTATTGTACACACAAAGGGAACACAACCTAAATGATTATTATTCTAAACCTAATATTTTATTTATACGCATAACAAAATTTTAACCAGCAAACCGGAAACTCTATATCACCAGAAAAGGAATTGTTTTTGCGTCAACTTACGCTATTTTTTAAAAATAAGTAACAAAAAATGGTGTAAAAAATATTGAAACCCCTAAAATCTGTAACACCATAACAATAGCTAATTTTAAATTAAGATACGTTTAGCACGATAACATGTAATGCGGAGAACAGTACAACGATAGGACTATCGCCTTCCGCCGGACTTATCGAGTTCGCCTTCCGCTAACTTTAATTATCGCGTCGCTATATCGACAACGACGAAACACTGTATGTAATCTAAACTACAGAGGCGCTAATGTCTTTATAACTATAACATTGTTTCATTTGTTTTCGTTCAGTTCTATGAACGAAATGAACGCAAAATGTACGAAGCTTCTTTAATAAACATACTAAAAGGAACCATCATGTGTAAAAAACTGTTTGATTACAAAAAGATATAAGTAACAATTATTTTCTTTTTGATTGATCGATACTATTTATACGTTAATAAAACAACACGTACAAATTTTAACAAACGTACAAAAATTAGGTATAGGGCACTAAATTTAATTTAGGTAATTGTAAATACGCAATCTCAAAATTATAATTAGCTGTAGGTTAAATTAGTTTTTAGGTTTATATAATGTAGTTAGTATTTGTAATAACCTTTAGTTATATTAATAACTAGTGGACGCCCGCGACTCCGTCCGCGTGGACTACAGAAAAAACAAAATGTCGAAGTTATTCGGGATAAAAATATGTTAAGTGGATAGCCTATATGTTAAGTGAGACCTGTCACAATATATTCCTGAAAACTGCATCGAAATCGGTACAGCCGTTTCTGAGATAAGCGTGCACAAACATCGATCCGTTACAATTTTATTATATGTATAGAATATAGATAATGAAATTATAATATAAAAAATTAGCTGTATTACTATTTTAAATCTCTCAATGAGTTTTCTCCAGTATTACTACTTGGGACCTACCATTTTATTAGAAAAGACATTTCCATTGTTTAGCTAGTGTCTTGACGTAATACGGGGAATTTTCCACTCCCGTCCTCGAATAGATGTAGAGCTTGTATATAAATGTTTTTATTGCAGTCCACTCCAAGGGAATAATTTCGTCTTCCATTAATCACTATTAATGGCTTTGGTAGGATTATGTTTTTAGAATAAAAGTTGTTTTAATACAAAATACCTACTAGAAGTGAATAGGTACCGGTCAATATGAGACGCGCATGACGATGAGACGTATCGAGTTGTTATACTTATAGAACTTCACAAAACCATAATTCAAAGGGTCGTTTTTTCTTTAGCTATGTACGAATATGATGCACAGAATGAATGACGGAATATGATTACGGATACGATTAACGATAGTATATCATAGTTATATGGTTAACAAATTTGTTTGAATCGAGTTTGAGAAGTCGTGTGATTTCTATAATATGTAAGTACATCTTCTACAATATTTTTTCTATTGTTATAGGTACATTAGGCAGCGACGAACTATCGCTAGTCTGTTCCCCGCGGCGACACAAGCACGAGTCGTCGCTGTCACCGGGAGCGCGCGCTGAGGACGCTTCTAACGCGTCGAGCGCTAGCGCTTCATTGTACGCATCGAGCGGGCCCGGCAAGCGAGCGCCGTCGCCGCCGCTGCAATGGCTGCTGCCGCCCGGCCCCGGGCCCGGCTCGGTAGACTCCTACTCGTACGAGGAGCGCGTCGACCTCCTGCCGCAGGAATGCCAGCCCGGCTACTGCGCGCCGCCGCAGCAGTGCGCGCCGCAGCACTGCGAGTACCGCGCGCAGCCGCAGCCGACGCCGCAGCACCACTGGGACGCCGAGTACGCGCCGCAGCCCGCGCCCGGGCCCTCGGGCCTGCCCAAGCGCGAGCCCTACCCGAGCCCCGCGGCGCCCGACCCGCGCCCCGTGCAGCTCGCCGAGTACAACCCCTCCACCAGCAAGGGCCACGAGATCCTCTCGCAGGTGTACCAACAGAGCGCGCAGCCGCTGCGGCTGGTGGCCGTCAAGCCGCGCAAGTACCCCAACCGGCCGAGCAAGACGCCCGTGCACGAGCGCCCTTACGCCTGCCCCGTCGACGGCTGCGACCGCCGTTTCTCCCGCTCCGACGAGCTCACGAGGCACATCCGCATCCACACCGGACAGAAGCCCTTCCAGTGCCGGATATGCATGCGCTCTTTCAGCCGGTCGGATCACCTCACGACGCACGTGCGCACGCACACGGGCGAGAAGCCGTTCGCGTGCGACGTGTGCGGACGCAAGTTCGCGCGCTCGGACGAGAAGAAGAGGCACGCGAAAGTGCACCTGAAACAACGGCTGAAACGCGAGCGCGGCGGCCACCACGAGCCGCACGCCCCGCTCTAGTGCGCGAGCGCAGGCTCCGGCGACGACTCGCCAGGTTCTAGCGCGCCCGCGACGCCAGTTGCGTTTGAATGAACTTTTTACGTATTACTTTCACGTTGAAGTTATTAAATAATTTCATCGCTAAGTGTAAAAGATTGTCTTTAACGAAGCTTTATTAACTCTACATTTTGTAAATTCACTGAAATTTATATATCTTTTTATACCATAAGTATTTGTAATAATTACGATAGGAAATGTTCAGCTGGATGTATTTATTTTATTTAGATAGGATAATTGAATGGTATCGATTGGGAACAAACGTAGATACGAAGCGATATGGCCTAAACAGTCCAGCGCGGGCGCAGCCGAGCCCGGCTCGGCCTGTGTACACATATCTGCTGTCGCCGACAGACCTAGCTAGCTTATCTCTCGCATTGACATCGATCATTCAATATTGATGTACGTGCGTTACCTGATTGAGCAGAAGTGATATTTTAATGAGCCTATTTATGAACAAAGTTGGAAACGTTTGCCATTTTGTCATGGAGAACTTTATATTTGTAAGCACTGAGTGGTCGTGGTAAACCTCTTCTGATCACTATTTCTACTCAGATACTCTATAAACTATTGTATATTAAAGTATTCTTATTCTTCACAAAACTAACGTGAAAATGTGCCATTAATTTAACTTTACAACGTGCCACTGCAAGTTTTATTTTATAACTAAGAGTATAAGTGTAATATGACTGCTAATTAAGTGATAACTATTTTGTTTCATTTTCTAGTCGATGAATGGGAGAGTCGACGAATATTGTTTTGTTTTCTTAGTATATTTTATAATGTATGTATTTTTGTAGTATTTTTCTATACTAGACGAGTATTTCTCGACAGCTGCTGTCATGGTCTTCTCTTGCTCAAAACATTTGATTTAACAATATTTGCTCAATTCTGCTTCTTCTTCATATAAACTGCTCATTTAATTCTACACTAATTTCTATCCCTTTTTTCTTTTATAAATGTAACAGCATCTATTTTGCGTTTTGCACTTGTTATATGGTACATATTTCATTATTTTTCCCAGTGGCATATATTTTATAATGAGCGTTACTATAGACTAATCTAGTAAAGATTATAGATGATAGTATTTAAATTATGATCTCTTAATCATTATTAATTATTTGGAGTATAGCGAAGGCCCTTATTTATAATACTCATAAGTTTGTAGACATAATTGTACCATGTAAGGTTCATTTGTAAAAGTTAATTTCATTCTCTGTGATCATGTAACCTTCTACTGCACAAGTTAAGCTTCGAAAATCGAATCGACAATGTCAAAAGTAAAAGTTGCATAATAATTATTTCCTAACTTAGGACAAACGGAGCACAAATAGCCATTACATAACGCCTCCCTATTTTTATAAACTTGAAATGTTATTGAGATTGGCTTCTACTTGTGACATCGCAATTCTGTACAATATTCAAACCAGTTACATGGATTACATTAATGCAATCGTTACAAAGTTATAGAATTTAAAGCTATAGTATAGAATATCACCGGATGCAGTGATAGAAACCTAACAGGGTGGGCCTTTCAGAAAATGTGGTCGTTATGAATTTAGAATATCTGACAATAATATTACTAACTCTTGCGCCTGAAGTTCTTGCTACAAAAATGGGATCGGTATAACATCAAAATTTAGTACAGACTGTATTTTTAACATTATTTTTCTACAAAAGAAATATCTTTGTCGAAAAAGCTCAAAGCTGACACATAAAGATTGAATATTGCCGTTCCCAGCACACTCACAATGCAAACCAAGCTATGTACACGATAAGAATATGGTGGACGAGTTTATAATATTTATACTGTTATAGGAGGGGACGAAGTCTCCGATAGACGTGGCTAGAAGTAGATAGGTAATTAAATAAACGTTTTTAGTCAAACGAGTGACAATTGAAACGGAGAAGACTAAATTCTTACACATTTACGTAATGTTGCATCGGGTTAACGTTAATGATATACGAAGTTTGGTATGTTACATGCACATTGCTTGTTAGCTACGGTGTGGTCAGACGGCCACACATAGCGGGCTACGACTATACTGTATTGTAGTCTCTGTTTTGTTACATAGCTATTTATTTGCGGTGCTGAGTACGAATATACATTTCACGTTACTAGAATTTAGATGTGAGGAAGCATGATGACTTACGGTGTTCATCTGATAGTAAGTGACTACGAATTTTTCTTCTATGGTTTTTATCATCGAATGGTTATCATTTAAGCTGTCTTATGTAATTCACCAGAGTGAAAATGTTGTTGATGTTCTAAAATAGTTAGCATAAGTACAATAGGTATTGTTAAATCTCACTAATTTTTACTAAATTCTATTTAATATATTTGTAAATACACTCTGACTAAATTTGGATTTAATGTGTATATAAGAGAAAAAAGAAATTTTTATTTAAAATGAAAACACCTAAGGTGCGAAAATACAAATTGTTGAAAACTTGAATTTGGTTTTTTTATTCAATCTTAACTGCCCTCAGGACTTCCTCATTAAAATAAATAGGAACTTTTAAAATACAAATTGGCCGGACTAATTGTATTTACAAGAACTCTCGCTTCCTTCGTAAAAAACAAAGTTGGCACAAAACGTTCTATTTAGTTATAATTAGACAGTCTGCTCAATATTGGCACAACTTCGAGTTTTTAGTATTTTTAACATTGAAGAATGTGTAGTTTATCCTAAAAACAGTTCCTTCAGTAACTAAGGTAATAGGGAAAACTGTGAACTTTGAATGGATCTCGAAAGTAGCAAAAACATTTTAGGAAATAGGTAAGCATAGTCGAAAGGAGAAGCCCTTAATATAGTAAAAAAAAACTTTTTTTTTTGTTTTAATGGAAATCCGTTAGTTTAATGACAGTGTGGTATAATACCTATCTGCGATTCACCGATGTTGTAAAAATATAAGGAGTAATCTACAAACACGCATCGGAATGAGCACCCACCATAATATAAACTTTAACTGTTATGTCAACTAGGTAAGTCTCTCCTAAACTTTAAAAAAATCATTAAGTTAACAAAGTATGATTATAAAAAGGAGCATTAAAGAGTAAGCCTAGCATGACCTGCGAAACACGATATGATAAACCGATTTATCAACCTATAGCCTGTCAAAATACGATAAATATAGCCGCCATTTTTAATTTTGTATAGAGACGATACGATATCTTACGATACGATATCCACGATGCGTGGTCATGCTAGGGGGACTGATAAGAGTTCTGTAGACTTATGATTTTCTTATTATCTGGAATCTGAAACTAGTGGCACCCTCTATTTGCTGTCTAGGGAGTTATTCGCAGAGTAACCTGCAACAGATAGATGGCGCTTTTCCGTGATATCCCTAGTGCACCCTTACAAGTAACCACCCACGTAAGTTTTTTTTCAATTTAGGTCAAACCAACTTATATAAAAGTAATTCGCGAAAAAATATAATCTGGGATTATTTGAATATCATCTGGGACCTACGCTAGTTTGCTGAGAAATTCTTAACGCTATACATAGATGACGCTACTTTGCAGTTACAGAGTTCACCATACAAACCAGTTGCATCCTGCTTTTTTTATAATTATACATACTAAGTGCTAAAACTGAGAGAAGTAACAAAGCGTGTAAAGCCGGAACATGAACAAACTCCAATAAACTGGTTTGTCTATGGCTTTCACAACCAATTAATCGGTATCCACGATTTTGTTTAATGTTGAAGATAAACTGGAGTTACAGCTTAATAGACGTCATCTTATAATGAAGAACTCTGTATTTGTGGGAATATAGCAATAGTCCCGACATATGCTAGTAGTTAATATACCTACTTCATTTCAGTAATTAAGTCCCCTGATATAGGGGCTAGCTAGTAAGTGTCCTTGTACTTCTCACTCTTCATATATTTTACATACATACATAATAATCACGCCTCTTTCCCGGAGGGGTAGGCAGAGATCACGGATCTCCATTTGCTACGATCCTGACACACCTCTTTCGCTTCATCTACTTTCATATATTTTATTTAGTTTAATTTTATTTATAAAATCCTTGGGACTTCATTTATGGAAATATTGCTGATTTTGCCATAGATTTTTGCCGGTAGGTATGCCCTTTATATGGATACCACCTATCGATAAACGCAGCGTGGGAAGGCCACCCGCGAGGTGCACGGACGACCTGGCCAAGATCGCGGGCGTCGGTTGGATGCAGGCTGCTTCCGATCGGTCGGAGTGGAGGTTGTTGGGGGAGGCCTATGTCCAACAGTGGACTTCTCAGGGCTGTAGATGATCATGATGATGTCCTTTACTTTATAATAAAAAAAATTACCAATATTCGTGACTATTATTAAGATAGTCATAATGGGTTTCCTAAACTATTCAAATATGATTTTGATGCAATAACAAAAAATATTTTATGAAACATCGTATTTTAATTAATACAAAAATCGCTTTGATAACTTACTGGGCTATAAGCAAGTAGGTTCATATCACAACGTCAACCAATACAAAAAATACTTTTTAACGGCCAATTTCAATACGAGAGATCAAAAATCTTGGATTTTCTTAATTCCTTTTTGAATTTGAAATTTTGTATGAAAACAATTGAAGATTAAATCTGAGATATGCAAAAAATCTATGAAGATCAGTTATAGAAATTGGCTGTAAATAATCCATTTTTAAATAACTCACTTAACTAGATATTTGAATCAAAATAAACAGAATTAAATCCTTAGTAACAGCTATTATAATATAATAGCTAACATATTATGTATACAATAAGTTACATTTTAATTATAAGTATTAGATAAGCATAACTGAATATTTAAAAATAAAATATTTGAATGATCAACAATACATTTTTTATTTGAATTTCTTTTTTAATATTTTCTTTATCGTTCATATTCCTTCAAGTAATGAATATATTTATTAATCTTTAATGGGCATTTAAATATTTGTGAAAAAGTTGAAACATAAAATAGCAATACTTGTCTTGTTCCCGCTATAGTGGCCCAATCTGGCAGAACAAATGGGGGAGGCGTTTGCCCAGCAGTGGGACACGGTATAGGCTATAAAAAAATTAATAATTTAGACAATGCTTTACTGCACCAATGAGTCATCATTTGTAGCTAGAGATAAATAAATAAATATTTTTAAACAATATAATATTTTGTAGGATTTAGTTGAATGACAGCGTATGATAAAAGTAAAAACAAAAATATAGGTTTCACCTATTTTTATGGAATTACAAATATGTACATCAGTATACCACATGTGAATAGCAAGTACTTACCTACAGTCATTATCACGATTAATCATAAATAAATAAATTATAGATAATTCACAATAAATAAATTGTCATATACGGGGTTGTATTTACATCGAAGCACCCAAGTAGCATCAGTCTTAAATTTAAAAGTTGATATACGTTGATATACCTATTTACACCAAAATAAATTTCTTTCAATCTCTTAGCCACATTATTTGCGTATTCTGCGTACGGAGTCGACTAGTTGACGAATTTTTATAAGGTACAATGCTCTTTACAGTAATATCTCGTGTTTATGACGTAATGCAAAATTAATATAGTATTTGTAAGCCAATAACTTACTAGGTCCATTGGCTGATATAGTGGCCACAGGGGCACGTGATTTTACCAAACCAGATGGATTATACTTGCATAAATTTGCACATTTACAAATGTTACCATGAGACAGGTGAAAATAATAAATCGTCATAATATTGAATCTATTTAAAACATGTCATTTTAACATATAGACTAAAAAAGTTAACATGAAAGCCACGAAGGTTAACCCGATAGACCACAAAAGTTAACATACAGAATACGAAAAGCAAAGACAATAAACATATTTTCATTAGTTTTAACTTAAACGTTTTTATATCGTTTTTTAATATTCTACTTTGCAATATAATTTTTTATACGACGATCAGTTTGAGCAAATGGTTTCAGAGTTGGACCAAAATATTTTTAACATTTCATAAATCGCTTACTTGTTTTATGATTGTATTGTGTTGATATCTATCTAGAAAACTTGCAAAATATACAGTTATTAAACTTGGAACTATTATTTACATCATCTAGCTTCTATCATAATTTTAAACATAATGGGCATTTTAAGCCCCGAGCACACCGGATGCGTATGCGTACACGTAAGCGTAGACGTGCACGTACCACGAGTTGTAATATATATGAAACTGAATAGGCTCGGGCAGACCGGATGCGTATGCGTAGACTCAAGCGTAGACGAAAGCGTGAATGCTTATAGTTCCATACATTAAAACTCGTGGTACGTGCAATAAATGAATCTAAATCTTAAATCTAAATCTACGCATCCGGTGTGCTCAAGGCTTTAAGGACGGCGTTGCAAATACGAAAATTCGCTCGTCCAGAAACAGAAACTTTAAAAGCTTGATATACCGCTTCACCCAGACATAATAGGACTTACAGACTTACAGAGTCTCAAGTCATATTAAAGTGTCTCGAATGTTTTCGGGCTCTTCAGTGACAGTTAATACCCATCATATAATTATGACTAGACCGAAATGATGGCGCTACGCAAACCAAAACAAAACGCAAGATATAAAACAAAAAATTTTGAACAAATTACAGACACGTTTTATCTGATCTGACCACACCTGCATACTTTACTATTCAATATTTCTACCATAGATTTTGTCATTTTATGATACAAATTGTACAACACAACACAAAATAATATCTAATTGCACCAAAATTATTTGCACAAGAACACGTAGTCTCTTTACATTTAGTCACCTTCAAATGTATACATTACAGGCATTTTGAACAATATAAGACAATAATCTGCATCTAGCTCCCGCGGCACGCTCGATTCGCTCGGTCGGCTCGTGCGTTTTCATTTTAAGAGTTTTAAGCAATTTATTTATAGGAAACATATGAAATTAAAATTAATTTATTAAATTAACTAGGTACAGTTTAAGTAGTTTTAAAACATAATCTACTAACACATTTTTATTTTTATTTATACAATTTAAATTTGACATGGACCTGTACTTACTTTGTGTAAGTGGGTATGTAATTTATATGAATTTAAATTAATTATGTTATGATAATTGAATTTATACACACTAAATGAGTTAAGTGTTACTATCTGATATCTTATCCAATGTAAGATTCTTTTGTTAATATGTTACTTAGTTTTGACTGTGTCGCTGGGAGTTTTCTTGCTATTTATTCTTCCAAGCAGTGACACTTCACTGAGATAGTGTAACAGTAATAGTAGAATCATGCGGTGTGTCAGACCTAATGTTGGTTTTGCTATAAAGGAGAACTGTGTAGCAGCTCTTCTGGATTTCGTCTTTAGGCGATCTTAACTCTTATTCTCCACGTTGGTGGCTATTAAGCCCCGAATCGCTAACTTATGCCTGACAGACCGTAACAAATCGCACCTTGGGGTGGTGACCGTTGCCAAAGCAAAAGCTTTGCGATTTATTTATTTTTGGGTTGTTTAAATTCACCTCCTTTTTTGTTTGGTTTTTAGCGGTTTCATTTTTGGGGTGCGAACATAGAAAGTAACATATAATTAGACAATCGATAAACAAGTGTTAATGCTTTCATGTCGAATAATGATTTTGAATTTTGAATTTTTTTTTAATTAAATCAAGCGGGAAAACTGCTAAACGCCAAAATAGGTCCTTCAATAATTTACTATTCAAATTGCCTGGGCAGAATGTTATATGCCAGATTTTACAATTTGCCTTTGCCAAATTTATACACTACACAATACAAAACGAAAAATGTAATGAAGAACCCATACATTACACAGCTAATTGTACCTATTTGCCACGAAGGAAGTACAAAGATGCCATAATCATGTAATCGTGTAAACCAATCACTGGTTAATCTACCCTTCGCGCGCAGCATTTTCTATGTTCTTTGTCCTTACTTTACAATACTTGAATATCAAAAGCATGTACCGTATGTTATGTGGTCTCCTCATAATGCTCCTCAGCTTTGACTAGATTGGGTTCCGACTCGGAGCGTCGCTTAAGCCCTTCTGCGTCTGGCGACTGCGGCCGGTCGGATGCCTCGGGCTGCGTCGCCGCCGCCGCCTTTATGTCGGGGGCGCTTCGGCTTAAATCCGCCTGGATATGCCAAATACGTTACAAAACATCATCATAAATGAAATTGTATTGTTACATTATATGTTATATGTGTTGGGTTTTAGAGTTTCATAATAATTAGTGGTTTACTAATTTCTATAATCCTGAGGATGCCACGGTTGTTGCGACACATATGCAGATTATTTATCTAGTTTTTTATTTCGGAATAGTGCAATGTATTGTCTTGCATGCTAGGTGCTCGGGTCTGGTTTCTCGTGGCGATTGTAGTTAGTGCAAGTGCCCGTTTTCGCAGTTATGAGTTATCAGATCCGAGGGTCAGTGGAGGGTGTAGGGACCGGTGGTGGGCGCACCCATAACGTTAATCTTAACGTTTATAATTGCTTGTTCGGTTGAGCGCCAATTTATGTGCGTAAACATACAGTCTCGTATTCGGTGAGAGGAAATCCTACATTCACCCAGAAAATGAGAACCAATTTTAAACAAATAGTCGAACGTAGTCATTCTTGCCGATACTGGGTCTACACGTTGGCTAAAATGCTCTTTGGCAAACACACTATTACAACGAATGAAAACATTTATAGACAATATTGTCGATTCTGACCTTCACACTTAAACCTGTACACGCTGGGTGCTGCCGAAAACATATCGACCTCCGGTTTGGAAGGGGAGTGATGTAGCGGAGCCATCTATCAGATGCAGGAGAGAACCACAATCGAATGCAAAATAAAACCACAATAGAACGCGATATCGAAGTTTCTCACAATGATTGGAATATACACATGGGCCAAACAACGTGGTAGTGGCCCGGTGGGGCCGGAAGCGCTTCCTCTTTCACCACCCCCACAAACCTAAACGTAAAATTATTCCTACCTGTCCCTTTCCCTCTCAGCCATTTATGTTAAAAATAGAGAGAGAGACCTGACTAAGGTTAGGTTTACGTTTAAGTGTGACGGTCAGAATGGACTGTAATATTTAATTAATTTTCATGCATATTACGTCCCTGGCCACGCCCCTACGCCATTATTCCCCTCCTCTAAGTATACAATACTCACAAGTTCAGTCTCTAAATAGTCACCGGCCTCGGTTTTGACTTGCGCGTTCATTTTGTCGTTGAGATAGCAAACTCCGTTGAGATCTATCGCACTATTAGAGAATATTGCCGCGGCGCCGACAGATGCGTCCACTAGAGGTTCGTTCTGAAAGAAAAGACGGTTATTAATTATTAACTCTTATTGCCAAGGATTAGGCGCTTGTTTTCGGCCGGCTGCCTGCCTGACGCTAACCCTTCTCGGGAATAGCTAAGTGTCAATTTTAGTTATTCGACAATGGTAAACATCAAATTATCTATTTTAAGGTGCCTGTGCGGCTTCACTAGAATACATCAGCTGCAACTCCTTTCGAGCATGTCGTAAGAGTCGACTACTCCAGGGCGTTCTCACCGGCAATGAGCAACCAACTTGTCACTGATCACTTTCCTTCTGTTCCCGCTATGCTATATATGTGCCTCCGTCGTGTTCATGCAGTTCTGGCTATGCCATTATGGGAACACAGCTTCAATTAAACCCATAACATACATACATGTTATGGGTCTAATTGAGGCCTGTTTTTATAGCTGAAAACTTTCAATACTTGCTGATGTTGGTTGAAATAAAAATCACTCATATGTGCAAGTAAAATAATAAAAATATGCAAGTATTGCTTGGTGATAAATATATAATAATAAAATATTATGACTGACATTTACAGAACAAACCTATTATACTATACGCCAACCGTCGTGGTACGCGCTGTCA
Organism: Carposina sasakii; assembly: GCA_014607495.2. Lineage (NCBI taxonomy): Eukaryota > Metazoa > Arthropoda > Insecta > Lepidoptera > Carposinidae > Carposina > Carposina sasakii. Next base: position 7,457,304 of record CP053161.1, read on the forward strand.
TATAACGTTTTATGACTGTGTGTGCCACGACGGTTGGCGTATAGTATAGTTAATTTATCTTCACTTACCAAAATTACGTTCTCTGGTATTTGGAACTTCAACTGGACAGGATTCTTTGGCGGGGGCATTTCAGGTTCTGGTGTTTTTAAACTGTTTAATTCTTTTGGTGAACTGTCTTTGAATTCCCTAGAAAAAATATTTATTATATTGTATTATTGCCTTGCTTTTTTAGCAAAAACAGAAAGAGACGTTGTATTTAGCAGACATTAACTTCAAATTATTCCGAAGATTAGGCAGTTGGTACAAGTGGGTCTTATATTGTAACAGAAAGGGTACATAATGGATGTACAATTTTTATTTTTCAGATTGTAGTGATTATTGTCCCATTCTCTATTTTTTACTCTTTTCGCTTAGTTTTTAATTGGATTAAGATCCCATTCATAGATCGTGGCCGCTAGAACCGCTTGTTTCATACTACAAGCACCTGGCTTCTAGTAAAACAACATTTTCATAACTCACTTTTTAGGTGTGGTGTGAAGACTCTCACTTTTATCCATCTGATGTTGTGTTATCAAGTCACAAGCTTTACCCAATATTACTATGGATACAAGCACCCGAATTGTTATCAAACAAATGTACGCCAATAGTATAAGGAAAATTGCTGCAAATCTGAAATAGAATGAAAATTGTACTACAGGCTTAAACCTATTGCACACATGGAGCAGAGAATTACATTATACCCGAGGAGCGCTCAGAAAGGCAGCCGGCGATTTTAAATAATCCTTGGCAACATTAGTTTTGAAGTATGTAAATAGTTTTACGCCGAAACCATAAACAATGGGGTGTGGGCAGGAAGATAACGATATGGTGTCCTAAAGCATTCAGAACACTTACCCGTCAACTTTAACAGCATGTATCAACACGCGTGTAATAACCACACCTAATGGTAAAGGAATAAAGCCCATTCTCCTTGCAACTAGGTCAGAATGATCACTGAAAGCATACTTCTGCCTTGTCTGTGCTACATCATAGGCTAGACTCACTGTATACTCCCTATACACTCCGTATGGGATCTCATTGAATCTAAAAAGATAATAAAGTATATATTATTGGGAAATACCTAACTAACGTCACATTGGTCACCATCATTAGTTGAATTCTAATTTCAAGAGTAACCTAAATATACATACATATATACTATATCATATATCAATATCACAATATCCCCAACAGCAATCTTAAAGCAGTTGGCATTAAGCAAGACACAAAAGCATTGTCAGAGAAAAAATACAATAAATAGCCAGCCTAGCCTCAGATTTTATTAACAGTCCTACACTCACCTAGTTATGAAAGCATGTTTTACCCAGTCAATGATAACTTCAAATGTGAGCACTAGAATACAATCCGGTGCCAAGATCCAAAACCTTTCTTCCTTCCATGTGTACTCCTTCATAGTTTGTAGGACCACAATGAAGAGAAGGACAGAGAGATGTAGCCTCTCTCTCACGTCACTACATGACACTTGGAAGAGGTTGTTTTTGTCAAACTTCTTGAACACACTGCCTTTTAATTCTACAAACTGTAAACCAAATAAATAAGTACATGCACAAGATTTTTCATACTTTTCAAAGCATTCTGAATAACTAGTATCACTTGACATTAAAGCAAAAATGCTTTAAGGAGGTATTTATATTAGTATACATTATAAAAGCAATGTAATTTATCATTTAAGAGTAACTTACATTATTTGACATCATTATAATGAGCAGACTCTTGTTGTTAGAATTGAAAGCCACATTGAGTGTAGTGGCTTGAAATAGAACTAACAAACTGTGAAGAACTGATAATTAGTCAAGGAATATTTAAATAAACATAAGTACCTAACATTTTGTATGACAGAAACATTATAACTTATTCTATTGACTAGTATGGTTTTAACAATTAAAGACCAAGAATAATTGACATAAGAGGGCTCTCTTCACCACTATACATTAGCAATGAGTATCATCAAATGTGAAAACTGCATGACAAGTAATATGGATGGATATTATTATCAAGAACTATGTTAATTACATTAAAAATTATAGTTATGTGTAAAAACTGTTTAATCTCTATCAACATGGTATATTAAAAAGGATACAAACATAGGTCATTGCAAACATCAAATGGGGAATGACACCTAAATGTTCTCTCCTTCTATCTCTTGGCTCAGTGGCTGTCCAAAAAAGTGCATCAATTGTGTCCTGCCCAAAGGCTGAAAAAAGTCTATCTCCCACTTCCAACATATTGTAAAATATATACAGTTTCATAACACTTTGACTCTTAACAAGATGGTACATCATATTAGTATCAATATAGCACATTAATATACTGCAGACTAGTAGTATAAAGCCTTTGAGTACATCACAAGTCTCAGCCGGTTTTAAAATGCTTTTTCGACTGTTTGAGCTGAAACTAAAGATTAATCATCAATTTAAAATGTTATTCTAAAACAGTTCCCCATTATGAACAAGCAATGTTAGCTTATGATTTTAATTCTAGTTATAAAAAAATACAAACCCAAAACATTTATTAAACAGTCTTGTTAAAAATGACCAAAATGCCATTATAAATCTCAGTGGTAGAAATGTGTAGACAAATAATAGGGAATCTGCACATTGAAAGAAGCCATATGCCATAAATTTCTCTAATTCCTGGGGAATCTTTATGAAGGAGTAAACTTTTTCTCTCCTTGCTGAAAACCGTTCTTCGTCATGTTCTAGCAAATAACCGCGGGTAAGTTCAACATGTAAAAACGCAAATATAGATGAATTCTTTTCTGCATCTGTAAAAGTGTCATATTTCTATTGTAAAAGTAAAATATTTCAAGTTATGTTTATAATTGAATAAGTCATTAAATAAGAATGCTAATAAAAATTTCAAAGGAAAAAAAAGTGAGCGTGAAAGTTATAAGTAAAGTAGCTTACCTCTAGCTTTAATATCGCGGTTACATCTAGAATCTATATCTGAAGTATGATGAACACTAGCCGTAGGTTTAAATCGTAACCTTTTGTTTTGATCATGAATATCTTCATTTTTCACAGTCATGTTGGTGTAAATTAAGCAGATACAAAATCGGGGAGCCGCATTCAATGCTAGCAATTCAAATTGATGTTTGTTTTTAATTTTAAATACATGGAAAAACTTTAGAAAACACAAAAACGCAGAGAAAATCCGCGGAAATCAGCATCAGGGGGGGGACAGTTATTTAGAGCTGTCAAATTTTTTTCAATGTATCACCATCTTAACTATGGCGCGGAACTAAAATTACGTTGTTCATTTCTACATACACTCAATAGATAGCATCACAATCGCATATTGTCCATATCATAGAACGGTTCCTGTGCCTGATTTTAAAACTAACATTTTTTGTATGCTGTGAAACAGAAAATGTCATCATACACATAGTAACTAGCGCATCATCCATCGGACATATACAGTGAAACGCAATTTCTGCTCCATCGTTACCCTAATATCGCCATTTTTTATTTTGGTAGGAACTTGTAAACCATTCTAAAATTGCTACTTATAGTTTATCTGTATATGATTTCAATAACAATAAAGTTTTCGTAACTTTTCTGACCTTAAAATCTACAATCATTATATTTTTCTAATGCATTTTTTTTAAACATTCATTTTGTATTTCTTATTCAAGTAGAAATAGTATAATGAAATCGCCTAATACTGGCAACTATAAAAACGCCATATTATTTTTTTACATTACCCTAATATCGTCATATTTTTATTTTAGTAGAAAGGGCTAAACCATTCCGATATTACTACTTATAGTTTATCTGTATATCATTATAATGAAAATTAAGTTTTCGTAACTTTTCTAAAATTATTTATAGATAATTCTTTTTTATATTCATCTCTCATTTCTAATTCAAGTAGAAATAAAAAGAGTCAGTAGAATAAAATTCGCTAATAATGGCAACTTTATAAAGCAAATATTTTTTTTGTAGGGATGACGATTCTTTCCGACAAAGAGCGATTTTTAAATCGATTATAATCGTAACCTGATAAATGGATTCACAAAAAGAGGTCTAAAAACCTTTTTTTTTTAAGTTTGTATTTACAATGTATTAAAATATAAATCCATGTTAAGAAAAACGTGAGATACCATAATAAACAATCTCTGTAATCTCTATCAGTAAAATCAGGGATTTTTAGGGTTCCGTACGTCTGAATACAAAAACGGAACCCTTATAGGAAATTAAAAAAAAAATTCTGAAAACTGCATCGTGTGGTATATCAAATGAAAGGTCTTGTTGAGAAGATCTTAAATGTATTTTTTTGTAATTTTAAAATAAATAGTTTCCAAGTTATTCAAGAAAATAGACGAAAATTGACCATTCCCCCCCCCTTATCTCCGAAACTACTGGACCTAAAATTTTGAAAAAAAATACAGAAATTAGTTTTCTCCTTATAGATTATAGGAAAACCTATAAGAAGTCCATGATATTAAAATAACATGGTAAATCACTCAATATTGTGCGTACCAACTTTTTGTCAGATTTAAAAAAACATGATAGGTCATCGTACGGAACCCGATTCACGCGAGTTCAACTCGCACTTGTCGGCTTTTTAGTAAAGATTTCGATAATAACAAATATTTACTAGCGCCACGGAAGACCAGCGTTATATTGGTCATTATATTTTGCTGTAACATACATAATAATATGCTGAGTTAGTGATCAGTTTTCGTCATGCTTCACATTCATATTTATTGTAAAGCATGTTTATTTTGTATTCTCCTTCTTCAGCTCATTGCAGTCCACTGCTGGACGAAGGCCTCCGCCAGGGCACGCCACAAGGCAGTAGCCACAGGGGGTTTTTGCCCATAGTCACCACGCTGGGCAGGCGGGTTGGTGACCGCAGTGTGATTTTCGGACTATGTTGTCAGTAGGTACGGGAGGCGCTGCTGCCCACTTCCCGGAAACCCTTAATCGCCTCGTACGATACCCACGGGCAGGCAGGGGTGGTACAAACTCTACTCTGCCGGTACCACGCGGCATTTATTTTGTATGGCGAAAAATAATTATTTCTTTCGATTTTAATTACCATGTCGAGGTATCAGATCAACTTATAAAAGAATACATTCATTTTCTAAATGTATTTGTTACAAGTAGGTACTTCTTAAAATAACACCAAGTAATGGCTGCGAGTGCCCGTCTGCATAACTTTCAAAAGCAAGGAAATGTCCGATTCAATTTCGTATCTAAAATACCGATTAATTTTAAATTGACATTGACTGTATTCTACACACAAATCAGTCGTGGTACGTTCCGATTCTATTTTGTTTAGGTACACAGGATCGGTAAATTGTACTACATCACATCAATTTTCACCATCGTAATGCTATTGCTCTGTTTCTGTCTTGCAGAAATCAGTAGATCAGCCTACTATAATCTATACTAATACTAGTGGACGCCCGCGACTTCGTCCGCGTGGAAATTGAATTGTAGCTTATATGACACGTTTATCGGTTTACCATAGCAGTGCCATCTATTGATTACTTACTCAATCCAGTCGAAAAGTATCGACATCTGTTAGAATCTTTTGGAGTTAACAGATAATTGTGACTGTCAATTAATTATAGACAAATAATTTGCAATAAAATAAAATCGCGACTATAATTAAAGGTCTAAGCTATCCTATCTCTCAAGTTGGACCAGACTGCTCACGGTGTGCCAATTTAATTTAAAATCGGTTAAGTATTTTAGGAGTCCATCGCGGACAAACATCGTGACAGGAGATTTATATATATTAAGATTATAAAGAGGAAAACTTTGTTTGTTTGGTTGTAATGAATAGGCTCCGAAACTACTGGACCGATTTCAAAAATTCTTTCACCGTTAGAATCCTTATTGGACCTGGATGAACATAGGCTACAAGAATTTCCCGATATTCCCACGGGAAGGCGACCAACGGGAATTCTATATTTTTTACGAAAACCGCTATACATATGAAGCTGAAATCGGGCATATATGTTCATTGGGGACAGCGAGGGAGGACTAAAAACGGATTTCCCGAAATTCCCACGGGAAGGGGACAAACGGGAATTCATAATTTTTACGAAAACCGCTATACATATGAAGCTGAAATTGGGCATATAAGTTAATTAGGGACTGCGAGGAAGCACTAAGAACGGATTTCCAGAAATTCCCACGGGAAGGGGACCAACGGGAATTAATTATTTTTTACGAAAACGGTTATACATATGAATCTGAAGTTGGGCATATATATTTATTTGGGACCCCGAGGAAGCACTGAGAACGGATTTCCCGAAATTCCCACGGGAAGGGGACAAACGGGAATTCATAATTTTTACGAAAACCGCTATACATATGAAGCTGAAATTGGGCATATAAGTTCATTAGGGACTGCGAGGAAGCACTAAGAACGGATTTCCAGAAATTCCCACGGGAAGGGGACCAACGGGAATTAATTATTTTTTACGAAAACGGTTACACATATGAATCTGAAGTTGGGCATATATATTTATTTGGGACCCCGAGGAAATTCCCACGGGAAGGGAACCAACGGGCGTTCCAAATTTTTACGAAAACCGCTGTACCTACATATGAAGTTGTAGCTAATGTACTGATATGTACCGAAGCGAAGCGAGGGCGGGCCACTAGTTAGTTATAAATCAATCGCTTTTAAGGGTGAAATATCGATTCGCTGTACAACATTCTATTTATTCGGTCCGAGTAATCGATTCTTCGATTTCAGATCGCCATCCCTAACTTTTTTTTTTCGTTTGAAAGTCGTTAATGGTGGGAAAACTTTTTGCAAATACAATTTGTGAAAAGCGGTGCTATTGCTTTGCTTTCCGCTATAGTATTTGTTTTGTGGTTTGTTTTCGCATATTCAACGTTGTATCTATGTATCTTCCATACAACACAACTGGGTTGTGACAATTTCCATAGTTTGCGATATGGACGCTATTAGTTTAATTTCTTACTTTTCTTAGTTTAAGTTAAGTAATTTGCGACAAGGACGCTATTAATCATAATAGGAACATTGCGAAAGAGATGTATTTAGTGTTGTGATAATTCTGTGCTTATTTAATAGTTGTGCTGTTAAGGTACCTACCTACCACAAAAGATGCCGCAGCGCTGCGCATTTCTTTCGACAGTAAGTACTTTTTATTGCTTTAAATTTATGTACCTACATGTATATGTGTACACCCAAACATAGCTAACAGATCAGTTCAAACATATACATATATACAGGGAAAGTAAATTTATTTCACTACTGGTGGACGCCCGCGACTCCGTCCGTGTGGACTGCAGAAATAACAAAATGTCGAAATTTCTAGGATAAAAAAAAATCTCGGGATAAAAAGTAGCCTATATGTTAAGTGGGACCTGTCACAATATATTCCTCAAAACTGCTTCGAAATCGGTCCAGCCGTTTCTTAGATTAGAGTGCACAAACATCGATCTGTTACAATTTTATTATATGTATAGATAGATAGATATCATTATGTACTGAAATCTGTATTGGAGTTAACTCCCGTGTCTGATTTCGGAACTAAAATTTTTTGTTTGGAGTGACACAGATAATGTTGTCATTCACAAAGCAACAAGCGTCATTGTTCAAAGAAACTAAAACAAAACTGGTAAACGCACGTATATTATATAAGTATATTTAATTTTAATACTAAATAAATATCTGCATCATGAGTAGTTACTCATTAAATAGCCGAACACACTTTTCAGATGCTACAATGCACCGCTTTCCCAACTTTGAAAAGTTTCCAGATTGCTTTAAAGAATGGGTTCGTCTTGTTGGCGGAAAACTGGAAACAACTGCAGATTATGAGTTCTATCAAAGGAAGAGAATATGTGATAAACATTTTACAGCACAAGATCACAATCGATACCAACGTCTCAATGCATTAGCTATTCCGTCACTTCATTTGTCAACTGTACCTGCAGATACAACACCTCTAACTGGTAATATCTAATATATAAATAATTAACACTTATTTAGACAAATTTTATATATATGTATACTATAAAATTAATAATAAAGAAATGGAAAAAATTCCTCACTGGAGTGGGAATCGAACCCACGACCTAGCGTTCTAACCACTAAGCTCCCGGGTTAATTACTCGGATGAAGAATTTTACCATCTCTTTTCTAAATTATGTATACTGAAAGAGACAAATATGTCCTATTTTTCAGTTTAACTTTATACCCAGTTTTTGTAAGTGGCTGTAAGTTTTCTTATATCTGAACAAGTAATAATAACTTGTTGTACAGATACTTGCATAATAAGTTATCTAACTTCATAAAAGTAATACTTATATGTACATACTTAAAAAGAGACAGAAATCAACATTTTAAAAACATTGTTTCTATTATTTTCACAGATATAACGAACATTTTGCCAAGCTGTAGTGGAATACCCAGTCCTCATCTTCACTTACTGCCAGATAGTAATTGTTCATCTGAACCACTCTGCAGCTCAACTGTTACAGCAACAGGTAAAATATGTACTAATCCTTTTGATCAAATATAATGGTAGATGCACAGTCTCATACTAAATCAAGAATAAACGATGTCGCCGCACCGATTATACGTACTTATACAGATGTAAACTGTTGGAGTTGCTTATAATTAGTTGTAACACATTTGCACCTGATTCTGATATATAGCCATTTGCGTTAAAATCTATGAATGATTTTTAAAAAATTGACTGATTTAATTGAACTTTTTTGAGGGACCCCCAACCCCAAAGGCGAGTCACAAGATTTTTAGACCTGAAACTTATGACTTGTGATATGTTATGTGTATGATATACACATCCAATAAGAAATATTTTCTCACAGGAACTTAATAAATCTAGGTATCTAAAGTTTTCATTGATGAAATAATGGGTGTATTAATCACAATTAATATATAATAGCATTTCCCGAGAATTACAGAATGTAGTCTAGGGGAGAGTGGGTAACAGTGGATCATTATTTTTAACTCAGAACAACATTCACAACTGGCAAGATTATGGCAAAATTAAATTATACATCTCTGAAATGAAATCATAACTTTAGTATTCTTATCTTTATAGAAAAATTATATTTAGTCACTTTTCGAGCACAAATACAACAATCTAGCTACCGGTAACGAATCCAATAGGAAACGTTTTAAGTGCCTTTCTTAATAGGTATTATAATATACTTAATTATTTAGCGTCAGAGCCTCGTCCGTTAAACTTACTTCATTGAAATTTATTTAAATTCCAGGTGGAGCTCTTACTATGTCCAAAACAATTATACTTGGTGAGCACAACTACACTGCTGCTAGCAGAAATCTGAACAAGACAAGAAAAAGTAAGGTTTATTATAATATACTAGTGGACGCCCGCGACTTCGTCCGCGTGGAAATTGAATTGTAGCTTATATGACACGTTTGTCGGTTTACCAAAGCAGCGCCATCTATTGATTACTTACTCAACCAAGTCGAAAGGTATAACAGACAAATAATTAGCAATAAATTAAAATTGCGACTATAATTTGAGATTTAAACTATCCTATCTCTCAAGTTGGATCGAACTGCACATGGTGTGCGAATTTTATTATAATCGGTTAAGTGGTTTAGGAGTCCATTGAGGACAAACATTGTGACACGAGATTTATATATATTAAGATATACTGTAATATCATAATAATCATAACATAGGATAAAACAAAGTTGCTTCCCGCTGTTTGTCTGCATTGTACCCTTACGACGCCGGATGAGTCGCTAGTAAACATGTGTACACTGTGTGGGCTGATGAGTTATTACTTATTATTTACATCTAACCCCGCTTTGATAAACGTGGCTGTGGGTTGTTCTTTCAGTTCCTACAGTACTCGTTACCATACTGGGTACAGTATTTTTGGAGCACATATGTGTGTGTATCCTACTAATATTATAAACGCGAAAGTTTGTAAGTATGGATAGATGGATGGTTGTTACTCTTTCACGTAAAAACGGCTGGAGCGATTTTAATAAAATTTGGTATGGAGTTAGCTGACACTCTGGATTAACACATAGGCTACTTTTTATCTCGGATAATTTCGACATTTTGTTTTTTCTGCAGTCCACGTGGACGAAGTCGCAGGCGGTCACTAGTGTATAATAAATTACATAAGGAATAATTCTAAAATTTAACCGTTTAGAGCTACTCACGATATGTATGTCAGATAACGTATCTAACCTACCGAACCCATTATAGACCATACAGACTCGCACTTGGCTGCTTTTTAAATAAAATATACTTATGTGTTTTTGTCTTTACTTACAGGTTTTTCTCAGGCACCAACCTATAACTGCATGCGGTTGAAAAGTACGAGGACAGAAATAAACACTGAGAAATATAGTTTCTCGTATGAAAAAATCTGTTAAATTTGAGAAGAGACTTAAACGCAAATAGATTGTTTGAGAACATCATATTCCAAAGAACATTTGAGACCCAAAATCACATGTTTATTTTTCCGGATAGTATGGAGAATTTTTAAATATCTCAGGAATTTTCATATAATCTTGAAAAATAAAAATGTGATTTCGAGTGTTAAATTTTGTAGATAGATTCTCTATAGTGGACTATTTACATAGCTTTTCGCTTAACATACCCTTTTTGTTACACCCTGTATTGCAGTCTTAGTTACTAAAACAAACTTCTTATAAGTTTTACCATAAGTTGGTCAAGAATGAATGAATATAGTCTCAAATCGGTAGGCATGATCGGCAAACTTCGCTTCATTTCGGTTACTTTTCGAAGTCGAGTCGAGAGAGAATTCAACTCAAGTTGGTTCGAGTTAAGCCCGACCCGAGTTAACTCGAGTTAGTTACTCGAGTTGACCATCACTATACCTACGTATTTTATATTAAGATAAATTTTTTCTTCAATGAAACTTGTGAAAATCGACGATTTGTTGAATTTATTGGTTGAGTGATTTATTGACACTTGTGAATTTTGTAAATAAATGAAATAATTGCATGCTAGATTTTTGGCGAAATATGTAATAATAAGATAATGGTACCATGTTTTAAGCAAATAAATAATTATTTCATTTAAAAATAAAAAAATATTTCATTACATACATACATTGTTTAATTATTACTAGTTTAGTATTGTAATATAGAAAATATTTACAGCTAATTTAAATCTTCATAAAACTGTTATGATGTGCCTATAGGAGGATCGGTTGACCATCATAGCTTTTACAGAAAGGTCAATCAACCGCCACTATTACTGACTCACTTCTAAATCTTGACTATTAGCACTTCTTAATATAGTTACTGTATTCTATTTTGCTTATTATTGTAATGGCTATTATTTTCATACTGAATATAATATACTTTTAATATTTATGTAATTTGCGCCTAACTCAGTCAGTCAGTAGGAAAATAATAACCAGTATAAAGTCGGCTTTTCACTATAGGGATGTAATGTAATATTAGATTACATTTTGAGATGTAAAAAATTATCGCTCGTCATACATTTGGTACGATACCATTCACACTGTAATATAATAATTTCAGTTTTGGTTGTAATATATTCGTCGTCGTCGTATAGGTCGTATCTATATTACAATGTGAATCGTACAAAATGTTTAACTAGAGTAAATTTTTTTACATCTCTAAATGTAAAATAATATTACATTACATCCCCATAGTGAAAAGCCGACTTGAATACGCAATCTAAAAATCTGTACGTATGTGTGTAGGTAGGTATATGTACACACACACATATGCACAGTTTTCGGATCCAAGAAATAGAGGCGCTTCAAATTCAATTAGCCGAAAATCCACGAGAGGGCTCTCTTTTCCGATACTACTCTTTGAATCAGCATCAGCTTTTTTTTTGTTTGGTTTATCCCGAAGGAAAGGCAGGGGGAGCTAAGCCCATACAGCCATTGTCTTTAGTAAATGATTTTTGATCATATGATGGATGATACTGATGATGATGAATGGAAACGTCAGGAAAATCCTCAAGAACAAGTGTAAAGTTAGCCAAAATGAAAAATAATTGCAGAAACCACTTACATGGGCCCATGAAGAGATCGTATTCCGGCTAAAGTTTTTTCCACTTCTTCTCCAAATATATTAAATTTAATAATATAAAATTGTAATATGTATATTTATTGTATATTTTGTACATAATATCTATATGTAATCTATATTATTACTGATTATTCCCTTTACCCGTTTCGTCTGGGTCCCTGAAACTGATCATTTTCCTTTGTTATATATATATATTTTTTATTTACGTTTGGATGTCAACACGTGACATTGGCAAAGTCTCCGTGTAAGCGAGAGAGACGCCATATCGCAAAATTGAATTGAATTGAAGTGTAAAGTTAGCCAAAATGAAAAATAATTGCAGAAACCACTTACATGGGCCCATGAAGAGATCGTATTCCGGCTAAAGTTTTACTCAGCTTACCTGCGTATAAAACCATGCACACGCACTAGATTCACATCACAAGTAATCAAAATATAACTCATCTACCAGAAAACATCACTTTACGGACACATGCAAGACATTTACAAATAATTTTTAATTTTCACAAGAAAATTACACCTGCACCCTTCCAGCTTTTCCCGCCCACAGTAAATTGACGACTGACGTTGACGTTGGGTATTTTTCTTAAAAGGCAAAAAAATCATAGCCATACAGTGGCTATTGGTGACAACCCACAGGCCAAATATCAGTTTGTGTAATAGACCCTTAAGGACTTTAACTTTTTTATTTCATTAATGGCAACATCAAATTTTACGCGCGGCACATCAGCACGCTACCTACGACATGTAAAATTCGAAATATCTTGAAAAAAGATAGATTTATTTAAAAGTGTTTGTGTATAATTGATATAGATTTAACACGTAAATCTGTTGACCATTTTGTTTCAAAAAGATATATTAGAAATAATTAAATATGGCATCGAGTGAAGGGCGAAGTGAAGTGAAGTCAAACTTGCATCAGCAAGATCTATCGAAACTTGTAAGCATAATTCCTAATATTGTTTTAGATTTTGTACCTTATATTATTTAAAATTACCATAAAAATGGTAAGAAATCATAGTATACCATATAACTATGCATATTCGTTTTGGTTGCTTTAATATAACCTATAAAAGCTATTGCCTATAAAAAGTTTTAATGTACTATGATATGTTAACCTGTTTTATATTTAAGGATATAACGAAGTTATCTGCACTCTCGCCTGAAGTAATATCAAGACAAGCCACAATAAATATAGGCACCATTGGCCATGTAGCCCATGGAAAATCAACAGTTGTAAAAGCTATCTCAGGTGTACAAACTGTAAGATTCAAAAATGAGCTGGAAAGGAATATTACTATTAAATTGGGTATGTACAGAACACCTATTTATTTGATATGCAAATCAGATTAGTAATCCATTTGGGCTATTATGTACTTCTTAAAGATTTTGGCCCTTATACTTTATTATTTCTGCATTATGCTGTGAGATCAGTACAGTATCTTGAACACAGTTATGCTGAGCATTGTTGTAATGTAATTTGTATAATTATGTATCATTCATTTTAAATTGTGGTCTTCAAAACCATTTGAAGGCAGATGCATGTTACCACTCATTTATTGGTTTTGATTTGCAATAAGAGACACATATTGTCAAGAGGCTCATGGTCTTGTGGTAGATAAATGGGCTTAATCTTGACAAACTTCCTAATGTAGCTTCAATAGGATAATGTTAATCTAAATTAGCTAATTAATGTGGTAATATAACAAATATTTATACATAGTTCTTATCATAACTTTAACCACTATACCTATAGATAGTTTTTTTTACTGACATATGATGAATTATTAACACTATGTTTACATACCTTTAATTGGATATACAGCTGCTTTGCAATGTACCATGTGATAATAATATTCCTGACAGTAAAGCATTGCATATTTATGAAAATATATTGTAAAGTAATAACTTTTGGACATATTTTAATCAAACACATGGTATGTTGCAGAGCGCCTGTCGGATGCAGTTGTGCGAATGTGTCATGAAAGGGAAGATGAGAGAAATGAAAATATTTTCCTGCAAAAGTATACCAAATCTAGGAAAAGAAATCTGTCCATTCACTCCGAAGATGAAAATGAGGTGGAAGAGCCTCTCCCCAAGAAACACAAAAAGAATAAAAAGCATCAAGAACCTGATGAGTTTATTATTGAAAAAATTCTAGATTTTAAATTGGAATCTGGAAAAGAACATTTCTACATTAAATGGAAAGGGTGGCCTGATAGTGAAAATACATGGGAACCAATTGAAAACTTACATAACTGTGATGATGTTTTACAAAGCTTTATTGCCCAAAAGGAATTTCAATATTGTGAGAAAATTAATAGGTTAAAAGAAGAAATTTCTTTTGGAAACCTTTTAGATGAGGATAAACTGGTTCCCAGGCTAGATGAATTAGAGGATATTACTATACCAAAATTGAAAGAGAGGTTAATTTTAAAATTGCTGGCGATGATACTGTTACCTGAAAGTGATGAAAGTTATGTAACACAACTTGTCCAGGATTCTAGAAACATCCTTCAGCTATTTGTTCTTGCAAGAAAGCGTTCCCAACAATTAATTAAATTAAAGCAATGGGAAGATCATTTAAATCAAGTTGACAAATCAAAAAAGTTAGTTGTAGAGAACAATGCAGATTTGGCAGGACCACCTGAAAATTTTACTTACATAAACCAGTCAATACCGGGTGCTGGTGTTGTCATTCCTGATGATCCTCCTATTGGTTGTGAATGTTCTGCTTGTAATTGTCGTTCAAAGTTATGCTGTGGTATGCAAGGTGGATTCTTTGGTTACACTTCCAATAAAAGATTACGAGTTGCACCCGGTACACCTATATATGAATGTAACAAGGCTTGCAAATGTTCCTCTGATTGTAGCAATAGAGTTGTCCAAGGGGGAAGAAATGTCAAATTAACTATTTTTAGAACATCAAATGGCTGTGGATGGGGCGTTAGAACAGAACAAAAAATTAGGCAAGGACAGTTTCTCTGTCAGTATGTAGGTGAAGTAATTACCTTTGAAGAGGCTGAACAAAGAGGAAGAGAATATGACGCGAATGGCTTAACTTACTTATTTGATCTTGATTTTAATTCTATTGAGAATCCATATGTAGTAGATGCAGCACACTTGGGAAATGTATCACATTTTATTAACCACTCTTGTGAACCCAATCTTGGTGTATGGGCAGTTTGGGCAGACTGTTTAGATCCCAATTTGCCCATGCTATCATTATTTGCCACATGTGACATTGAAGCAGGAGAAGAGATTTGTTTTGATTACTTGCAAAAGTCATCAGACAATGACGAGATTGATACAAAAGCTACTGAAGTCGCATCATCAAAAACAGATGATGGTGATGAAGTAAGTGTTCCTAGTGCTCTAGATACGAATTCTGGTGCTCCTCCAATTTCACCAGTGAAGTCCCGATTTGAACAGCAACAGCAGAATATGGCTAATCTAAGAAATCGCACAGAGTGTAAATGTGGGGCCTTAAAATGTCGAAAATACCTATTTTAACACTGTATATTGTCATGTTAGATAAAAATTTGAACAAATAATTTGTGACATTGATAAGCTTAATATTTTTGTAAGGAAATATAATTATAGTAATGTATTTTTGTAATTAAGAATCTCACTTGAACAACAATAAAGTTATTATTAAAACTGTTCAAACTAGATTATGATTACAACTTAAAGTAATAGCCACACAACAAAGTGAAAGGCTTAGTAGTTTCTATAATTTTTTACTACATAGGTACTTTAATTTTAAAACTTTGGAAGTTAAGTGTGTCAAATAAAATTATGTTTTTATATCTTGATAATCTATTCCTCAATGAACTATCATGCTGCAAGCTTTAACTTTTTATGTATAACTATTCGTAACTACTAATTAATGCATTTAAAGTGCTAATAGATCTAGTTTTCTAATGTTATATACATGTTTTTATTTCTTAGGTATCTTGGACCACTTAAACCAAAATTTTAATCTGAGAGAACCTGACATTAACATAACAGAATAATAAGATTGTAACTGTGGTATTATCAAAGAATTTAAAAGGCGGGTTCCTAGTAGTTTTTAAGATCTAAACAGGGACAGACAGACAACTTGAATCAACTTTGTTTTATAATATGTAGTGATAATAATTCAAGGATTAAGAATTTAGGTGAAGTGGGCCAAGTGATCTTTCATAAGTCTGCTTGTAAGGTGCTGGTTACAATTTAAATTGTGTTGTGAGCTAAAACTTATGTCTAGGGTCCAATTGAAAAGTTCTTGATAAATATTATATTTGTACTTTAGTTAAGTATTAAATTTTGATAGATATATTGTTTAGTGTAGACCTACTAAGTATTGAAGTAGTATAGGATTATGTTGTTCTGGATTTTATGTATTAGTTATACATACCAATAAAATTTGTAGAATGTTAGTTTTTAGTATATTTGGTATTATAATAGCAATTTATTGTCATATATGAATTTTTATTTCTCTAAATGGAGTCCAGTAAATATTTCGTTGGGATATTGGTAACTTACTTAAAAATTGTTATAAAATTATTAATAAAGAAATGGAAAAAATTCCTCACCCGGGTGGGAATCTAACCCACTAAATTGTTGTTGTAGGGGCGGGGGGCTTAGTAACCATGGACTGCTCACCCACGGTGAAGCTAAGAGGCAACCAGGGCCGGCCTGTTTGGGCCGCCGGCTGGCCCGAGGAGGGCGCTCCCAGTGGGCTGAACAAGTCCGCTGCGGACACGTGTAGAGGTGGGACCGCAGAAGAAGAGGAGTGCCGGTATTACGGTGCGCCGTTCTCCCTATCTTCTGCGGCCGTGGAGGGATCGCAAGGGGAGAGGCGTGTTGGTATTACAGTGCGCCACTCTCCCTACCCCCTGCGAGCTGGCGGGGCCGTTCCGTCGAAACGGCAGTGGTGGGGCCGCAGAGGAAGAGGCATGTCGGTATTGCGGTGCGCCGCTTGCCCTATCCTCTGCGGCCGAGGTGTGGTCTGTGGCAGAACCACAGACCTGATCTGCCACCGGGTACCAGTTATCTGGTATCCATGGCCTCCCAGTAACAGACTCGGGGGAGTCTGCTACAGTACTAGTGGAGGCCGAGGAGGGAAGCGCACCTTACCATCTGGTGCGCCAATCGTGGAGGGCCTTCGGGCTTTCGCGATGGAGCCGCTTGCGGGCGGCTGCTGCCGGCGGGGTCGCGGATGTGTGCGAAAGCGTTCCCGTAACCCCGTCACAAGGCGGCGAGGAGGAAGATGGGGGGGTTTTTAGTGGGTATACCGTGGGTCTCATTAGCCTATACGGGAGTCCCACATAACCACTCGAGTACCCCCTGCGCCCGGGTGGTATGCGTAATGCATTTTCCCCCCCGAAACAAAAAAAAAGTATTATAAAGCTACTCTAGGCCTAAAACAAAATACCATTCCTATATGAGGTTGTTTTGTCTGATATTTCTAACATAGTTTGGAGATGGAATTTAACTGACGTAACTCACTTTAAATTCCGCAAAGAAAGGTTGATAGTTTGGTAGGTATACCTAGATGTTTTGTTCAGCTTTGTGGGTCATACATCTATACTTTTTCCAGTTCTTATTCAAACACATATATTTATATCTTTATAGGTTACGCCAACGCGAAGATATACAAGTGCGACAACCCTAAATGCTCCAGGCCGACCAGTTTCATATCGGGCAGTTCCTCGAAGGACGACAGTTTCCCGTGCCTCAGGCCCGCCTGCACCGGCCGTTTTCAACTCATTCGCCATGTGAGCTTCGTGGACTGCCCCGGGCACGACATCCTTATGGCAACTATGCTTAACGGAGCCGCTGTGATGGACGCAGCGCTGTTACTTATCGCTGGTAAGTAGCGTTGCGGTTTTCACGATAGAGGTATATATGCGATATCAATGTGGACTCGTAGGCTGAATACGTAGCTTGCGAAAGCAATGGGATCGTAAAATTGTGAGTGTGTGGCGTCCTCCCACGTTTAGCATAGCAGGACAGATGTTAATGATGGATCAGTTACAAGTTGCTAGTTTATCGCCTGAGATAATGCCCGAGTTCCTTTGTCGACTCTTACGACATGAGCGGAAGGAAATGCAGCTGATGTATTCTAGAAAAGTCCGGCATCAGCACATGATAAAAATTCTGTTAGAAGTAGGTACATAGTTATATGATTTAAATTAATAAAACGTATTTTTACAGGTAACGAGTCGTGTCCCCAGCCGCAAACTAGTGAACATTTGGCCGCCATTGAAATTATGAAATTAAAGCATATTCTCATCCTTCAAAATAAGATAGATTTAGTCAAGGAAGGCCAGGCCAAGGAGCAGCACGAACAAATTGTGAAATTCGTGCAAGGTACCGTGGCCGAGGGTGCGCCTATTATCCCTATCTCTGCCCAATTGAAATATAATATCGAGGTAAGAATACTTAGGTACATGGTGATTACACACAAGAACATATTATGGAAATTAAGCTTGTGATTTGAATAGCTAATTATCATAAAAAAATTATGTATGTCTGTCCCTATTGTCTGGCAAGTTTTTAGTTTATGATTTTGTCTGGCGGGCAAAATCTACCCCATATAGGTATCAGGAGAAAAGTCGTCAGCTAATTTCTTCAGAAAGGTCTCGCTGATTATGCCAGCAAAGCCAGGCTTTCAAATACCTAACTTCTTCTGTGATATGCGGTTTTCTTAATTCCGTTGAACCCCTAACTTACTACTTTGTTCTTTTGAAATCACGTAGCATTTCGCCTGCAGAATTTTTTCGAGGGAACATCCACGTTTCCATATCTATGCGCAAAAATTAGAAGAACATTCTTCAATACTACCAATTTCAGGTACTCTGCGAATACGTAACTAAGAAGATCCCTGTGCCGTTGCGAGACTTCACGTCTCCGCCTCGTATGATAGTGATCCGTTCGTTCGACGTCAACAAGCCGGGCTGTGAGGTCGATGACCTCCGGGGTGGGGTCGCTGGAGGGTCGATTTTGCAAGGGGTGCTGACTGTTGGCATGGAAATTGAGGTAAGTCTAGATAACTATAGATCAGGACTGATAATGACTAGCAAGTGCTAAAATCGAAGAAGTTGACGCATCCCACTTTGAAGAAATGCGGTGAAACAGTGTGTGAGTATGCGGGGCGCGGAAGGACACTTCGCATTCTTCTCGCGCACTGGCACACTCAAAAGCCCTGCGGGTTCGATGATCCAGGTTTTTTTTCTAGGGGGGCGGCAGATTTTAACCATTATGTAGGTATATGCTGTGGTTCCATTCCAGATTCCATCTCCACTCCCCTAAATCCGCCCATGACTGTAATTTTTTTTTTATCTCAGGTCCGCCCCGGTCTCGTAAGCAAAGACGCGGACGGCAAGCTGACGTGCCGGCCGATATTCTCCCGTATCGTCTCTCTATTCGCGGAACAGAACGAGCTGCAATACGCCGTGCCCGGCGGACTCATCGGCGTCGGCACCAAGATCGAACCCACGCTGTGTCGCGCGGACCGGCTGGTCGGGCAGGTTAGTGTGGCGATGTGCACCGAGAGATTGATTGGGTCATTCACCCTGTCTTGCCTATTTACCTACATAATATAATGTCTACGACCGTATTTTGGTCATGGCGGTTATCTCAACGGAGATTAGCCAACTCCGCCGGAGATATGATAGTATAAGTACATACATTTATATTGCACAAATGTGTGCACAAACACAGGTGTACTCTCTATTTCTTCACCCTTGTAGTCCGATGGGACGGAAACCAGACACGATCGGAGAGATCACACGCAGAATTTACATACATACCTACATATACATAATTTTTTTAAAACGAAAAACCGACTTCCTCTCAAAACTCGAACTTACTAAAGTAAAATTTTACTAAAGGGCAAATATATATTGCGTTAAGCCGTGTACGAAGTTTAGAACGCATAATATTGTCAGATTTATATGCCAGCAAATGATTAAATAGGCCACATGACAAAAGAGAGAAATGACTAGGCTTCGAAACTTTACGTCTGACAATATAAGCAACATATAATTACACTCCTTCTTCCTGCCCTGTTCCCAATCATTTGGGGTCGGTGCAATATGTAGGTACTCTTCTTTTATTCATCCCTATTATCCGTCATCTCGTTATTCTCATGTCTACCTCTTCCTCTATAACCATCTTACTTCGGACACGGCTTAACGCAACATATAATTTCACCACTTAACACAATTATCTTCATCTTCATAAGCCTATTGCAGTTCACTACTGGACGTAGGCCTCCCCCTGCCATAGGGGGATTTTATTACTAAAAAGTTCCACTATCTGTTTTTCGGCGGCTCCATCACCAGACCCTCGTTTCCTCTATATAATGTGTAGCTAACCAAATTTCTCTATAAAAATCTAAAAACGGACTACTCGTGCCTTTTATATTTGAGGATATCCCTAGATTCCTTAGAGATTCCATCATCAGATGGTATGTTTTATATGTACGAGTAGGTGATCAAAACGCTCAGTAAAAGTATAAAAACAGACTACATGTGCCTACAATATTTGAGGATTGTCCTCGATTTCTCCAAGATCCCATCATCAGATCCTGACATGGTGAATATGGGACCAACTTGGAAGCATACCATGACAAACTATAAAAAAAATTGAAATCGGAGTTCTGAGGTAACACACATTAAAAAAAAACATACAGACGAATTGATAATCTCTCTTTTTTGAAGTCGGTTAAAAATGTCCTCAAAATGGAGTAGCCAAAACTGCAAGCACGTTTGGCATACCGGATTATGTACCTAAAAGATCAGTGACAAGTTGAACCCCCCCCACCCCCAAGTTCCTGAACTAACTTTTGCGACATGCACGGAAAGGGATGAAGCTTACTCTTTCTACGGGATGAAGTGAAATTGGACACTTTATTTGTCACATGTCCAAACCATTGGTTAATTAAAATGTTGTGGTTTAAAACTTTCGGTCCCCCTCATATCTGGATGTTTTTAAAGAATTGGTCCTCTTTCAAAACCATATTCGAATTTTGGTGGAATTTTGAATCCTAAAGAATTTTTTAAATATTTTTCTAGGTATTAGGTGCTGTTGGAGCTCTGCCAGGCATATTCGTGAAGCTCGAAGTATCATATTATCTACTGAAACGTCTGCTCGGAGTCCGTACCGAAGGCGACAAGAAAGCCGCTAAAGTGCAAAAGCTGACTAAAAACGAGGTAAGTTAGGTCTATTAACAGTACCTATTTATACTCACATAACTTGCGTTGTTTTTTATTTTATACATCTTGATCACGCCACACGCTTAATGATCTTGTTAATGACATGAGACTATTTAACTAATGATGTGATGAATTTCGATATAAAACGATGTTACTTTATCTACCAAATCTAAGCACATGTCTCTGGAAAACTAAAACTTAGGACATGTCATCACCATATCGTTATCACATCATATAGCGGTGATAGCCCAGTGGTTAAGAGGGAGGCGTAAGTTCGATCCCAGACACGGGCCTGTGCCAATGAATTTATTTCATGTACTTTAATGTTGTAAAAATTGTCACTTACCTCGTGCCTCGGAAAGCACGTAAAACCGTTGGTCCTGTGCCTGATCTCTCTCCGGTCGTGTCAGCTTTCCGTCCCATCGAACTATGAAAGTGACGGAATAGAGGGTGCATCTGTGTTTGCGCACACACCTGTGCACTATAATATCTCCTGCGTACCTGGCCAATTCCGTAGAGATTGATCGCCTTGGCCGAAATACGGTCGGAGATCATCATTACATCAGCCTATTGCAACTGCTGGACGTAGGCCTCCCCCAGGGCACGCCGCAAGGCTCGATCTCCCATTTTCGCCATCCAGTCACTAGAAGCCTTCCCGACCCGTCCACCCACTGGAGACCTACCTCTAACTATACAGCTACTACGAAACTACCAGCCGCCTTTTCATGTCATGTAGACGTATAACTATGAATTTATTTTCTTAAATAATATGAGTAGAGATTGTCCTTTGACCGGGAAGGTTCCTCCTACCGGTTTTTTTTTTCTGCTGCGTTTCCCTGTCGATTACGTGCCGATTACGTCCTCCTACCGGTTGGAGGCCCTTGGCATTTAGCCGAATTGCCACCTTATAGTTACGCCCCTGCAGATAACATATATGAAAAACTAAAACTTAGGATATGTAGCTACTAAAACAAACTTCATAATATGAATGTTTTTACAGGTGTTGCTAGTAAACATTGGTTCGTTGAGCACGGGCGGGCGTGTTATCGCTACCAAAGCCGATTTGGCCAAGATTGCCCTCACTAACCCCGTGTGCACGGAGATTGGAGAGAAGGTGGCTTTAAGCAGAAGAGTGGAAAACCATTGGCGGTTAGTATTTTTTGACATCTAATGACGTAACATTAAAGCAGGCGGTCCCATACTTTGTGTAGTGGCCTTAACAAGTTGTATTGTGTATTGATTGTAAACTTTGTTCCAGGTTAATTGGATGGGGTCAAATCCAAGGAGGTGAAACTATCGAACCCGCTAAGAACTAAAATGTATTTCTTTTATATTATACTTGATCATATTTAATATAAAATATATAGTTAACATTGTCCATTTTTAACTGAACAATTTTAATTTACTTCGAATCCCTATCATTGCTCACATTATGCATTATTATAAGTGCTTAATTTCAATAACAATACCACTGGTATTCATCATATCAGTCCGACAGTGTGACAGGTCCCACATACTACTCCCAACATACTACTAGGCTACTTTATATCCCGGATAACTTTGACATTTTATTTTTTCTGTAGTCCACGCGGGCGTACACTATACCTTTACTATAATAAAACCATCAAATGTGATTTAAATAATTTATTTGATCTTATTTACTTACACATGAGAGGAGACCTTAGGCCATATATATAAAAGTGTTGATATCTTCATCGTCCCGCCGCATGTATTTGTATTCTATAAGCCACTCCAACTGCTCCTTGATCATCTTTTTGGAAGGCAAGAACATATTCTTGAGGATCTCCACAAGTTCACTCTGCAATAATTAATAATTATATCAATTATAATAAGAATAAAATAATTCAGTGAGAACTATGTGTGAATTTTAAAATAACCACAAGAAGGAAACCTACTTCAATCCATAATATAGATTTTTTTTTAGGTGTTCTATGGTCTCACGAATTATTTAACCTGAGCTGTGATTTGAAATACATAACTAAATCTCACAAAATGAGTTTGCGAGAATACTACTGAGCCACGTTTGATGAAACTTGGTAGTTACAAAGCATAGAACATACATACATAGCATAGATACGAATAACGTGGGTGTCCGCTAATACTATTAAAGTGCAATTTTTTTTAAATCACCTGAAGAGCTGTGTTTGAAATACGTTTCCTCATCTTCAGTATCTTTATAATGGCTTCTTGAGTTCTTAATATTCGTAACTGAACAATAGACTGGTTATCTTCCATTTGAGAACGCTCAGTGCTAAGCTGCAGTCTACCAATCAAGTTAATCTTTCCTCTTCTCTGGGGTTTGCCATTTTTAACAAGAGCAAACTCTTGATTTACCCAAAACTGCGTGTTTTCAGAGAAATCCTTGGGATTTTGCACCACTGGTTCGTAACTTAAAAGCTGTCTCTTCAATTTTGGGAATGCAACAAGAGACCATAATGTTCTTCTTAACTCTGGATCTGGCAGTTCAGTTGCCAGTCTTAAGTTCTCATATGAAATCCTATCCATTGGTCTTTGATTCCACGCAAACAGAACTGCCATTTGAAAAGTGGTAACATCCAAATCAAATCTTCCCACGGCATTAGCAAAAGTGATTGTTCCATTACTCATGTGATGGTACCACTGTAACTTGCGTCCAGAATGCTTCTTCTTATAAAACTCTTCTACTTCTGGTATATAATCCTCCAGATCGAGAGGTAAACTAACTGTTACCCTTTCCGATCCTCGTGCCCAAGCACCTGCGTTAAGTATTTTTATGTTAATCGCGTCATGGCGCGTTGTTTCGCCTCTAAACTGAGTGTTCAGATCTTCACTAACCTTAATATCTTGGAACATACGAGCCAACTTATTCACATAATCAGCAGGCATACCTACTTCTCTAAGCCATTCTACCATGTCCTCTTCTTTTTCAGAGTCAGCACTTGAGTCTAATATCAATCTTCTTGTCAAATGTGCTTTATGATATCTCATGAAAACATCTTTATTTTCAATATACTTTAACACTAGCAAAACATCTTTTAACCTTAACTCAATTTGTTCACTTGTTAAACGTTTACTTAGTGGTGTTTTTCGTAATAGCATATCACAGTAGTTGGCAAGCAGTTCAGGACATTTACTTTCAGGAGCAACACCTTTAGTACCACGCATAAGAGCTGAGGATGGCAATTCCAATTTAAAAACTGTTGTGTCATTGACTACACACTTGTAGGCTTTATCTCTTGCAGTTAAAAATCTAGGATCATCCACAAAGGCTTCTTTGACTAAAGTACTAAAACTTTTAAATAGATCTAGTAAACGCTCCACATATTTTTCAGAGTCTGTAGTTATAATATCAGCAGAAGCAACCATATCAGCCAAACCAGCAGATACTATGTGATCTTCTAAATCTCTAAGCATAACTGTAACTCCTTCTGGCACTCTATCTAAGAGACGGAACATCAGCTGAAGTTTCTCAGTCTCACCAGCTTTGATCAATGGTGCACTCTCGGCCAGTAGGGTAGGCAGATGATCACCAATAAGGACTTTTTCACAGCATTGGGTAAGGGCTGCTACACTGCCACTCCCTGGCTCTAGATACCTGTGTGCTCGTGCTTCCTCCTCTTTCAGACGTTGATCAGCATACTTCATATAATTCTGGACACCATTTGCAGCTAGATATTCATCAGCTTTAAGTTTGTAAAACTCCTCTGTAGCCTGCATGTAGGCAGCTTCAAAATTATCTCTATATATTTGAAGTTTATCTCCAGAGTTTGAACATAAGTTAACTGTAAAATGAGAACATTATGATTAGAATTAACACCCCAATACATATACATATATTTTTTTTAATATACAAAATATTTTAGTAAATAAAAATTAGATCTCTCTACAGCAACTAGAGACTTATCCACCATCATTGTCAGAAGAATTTTAATAAACCTGACATTGTTATTATGCCTCACACAATATAGGTGCAATATTTTAATTAAAATAGAATAGACATCACATGATATTGTGTATGGCTCTTGGGAAACCTTGCTTTTGTTTATTTATTCAGATCATTGATACAGACATACAATTACACCCCTTTACTGTTGGTGTAGGTACCTCACCTCTTCTGTATATTATTAAAATTATAACATGTGATATAGTTTAGTACTAGTGGCCGCCCGCGACTCCGCCCATGTGGACTGCAGAAAAAATATTGTCGATATTATCCGGGATAAAAAGTAGCCTGTATGCTAAGTGGGACCTGTCACAACATATTCCTGAAAACTGCATCAAAATCGGTTCAGCCGTTTCTGAGTGTGCACAAACATTGATCCATTACAATTTTATTATATGTATAGATTAATTCTTACCATAAGACTCCCGAACTCCAATAACTAACTGAGAGTCAAAGGACTCTCCATTCCTTTCAGCTTGAACCAACTTCATTGCCGAGTCCTGCAGTCTCTGCTTAATATCCATAAAAATACTCTGGTTCCATGAATCCAACATTAACTTTCGGACTAAGCTGTCTTCAACATTATTATTTATGTTCTTTTTTTGCGAATTTGTAGAATTAGAGCTTGTAATTTTTGTTATATTGTTAATAGCATTCTCCAATTGACGGAATGGTGTAGGAAGATAATTGCACTGGGTGAAAAATTTTCCCCATTCTCCAATGTAGGCTTTTAACAAGGCTTGATCTTCACGTTGGGCTAGTACTCTAACTTGAGCTTGCTTAATGTACATCATGATGTCTTGCTGAAGGGCATCTCTTAACTTATATGTTCCTCTTTCATCCCACATACAAACTGTATGAACAGCACCAAATAAGTCTTGCCATTCTGATTGAGACACCGGTTCCTGCTTCAGCAGCTTTAGTACTATAGGGCGCATAGCAGGCCATTGATCTTCAAATATAATTTGACCCTTATCCTGCCAAATAAACATTAGTAAGTATAGGAGAAGCCAATAAAAAAAAATTGTTATCTACATAAAAAGAAGAGGTCATACCTTTAACATTGTCATGATTAAAGTGAATATACGTTTATCATAATAGAAATACAAAAAAATCTTATATTTTCTCCAAATCACAAGTTAATAAATGGTCAATAATCCCGCACGTAAGCTGACCGATTAGTTTTTTTTTTTTGTTTAGTTTATCCCGAAGGAAAGGCAAGGGGAACTAAGCCCATACAGCCATTGTCTTTAGTAAATGATTTCTGAATTTATGGGATGATAATGATGATGGTGATAACGTCGGGAAAATCCTCAAGAACAAGTGTTAAGTTAGTCAAAATAAAAAATTATTGCAGAAACAACTTACATGGGCCCATAAAGAGATCGTATTCCGGTTAAAGTTTTATTCAGCTTACCTGCGTATAAAACCATGCACACGCACTAGATTCACATCACAAGTAATCAAAATATAACTTATCTACCAGAAAACATCACTTTACGGACTCATGCAAGCCATTTACAAATAATTTTTGATTTTCACAAGAAAATTACACCTGCACCCTTCCAGCTTTTCCCGCCGAATCTGACCGATTAGTGTAGTATATATTTTTTTTTTTAAGTTTATCCCGAAGGAAAGGCAAGGGGAACTAAGCCCATACAGCCTAATCATTGTTTAGTAAAATGTATTCTGAATTTATGATGGATGACAATGATGATGAGTGGAAACGTCGGGAAAATCCTCAAGAACGAGTTTAAAATAAGTAAAAATCAAAAATAATTGCAGAAACAACTTACATGAGCCCATGAAGAGATCGTATTCCGACTAAAGTTTTACTCAGCTTACCTGCATATAAAACCATGCACACGCACTAGATTCACATAACAAGTAAACAAAATATTACTTATCTACCAAAAAACATCACTTTACGGACACATGCAAGCTATTTACAAATAAATTTTGATTTTCACAAGAATATTACACCCGCTCCCTTCCAGCTTTTCCCGCCGAATCCGTGTAGTATATTCTTTGGATTAGTGATGTCAACTCGAGTTAAATTCTCAATCCCACTCAAGTTCGAAAACGAACCGAAATGGAGCGAAGTTTGCCGATCATTTGAGACTATATTCATTCTTTCTGACAAACTTATGTTAAAACTTATAAGAAGTTTGTTTTAGTAACTTACATAAGCTTTTTATATTTTTTTGCTAATTACTAATTGATAGTTAATTGACAGGAAAAAAAAATTAAATCTGTTTTTAGTATCTCTTTTCTTTATAGGAATACAATACGAGTATAATGAAGGCCAAAACATCAACATAAATAATTTAACTACTATATTAAATATTCTTCGTAATGCTAATAAGTAATAAGCATTTTTTTAAAATTAGTGATTGTGATAATAAAACAATGAAAAGCCTATAAGTGTACCTGTGCATTGTCATTCGTGCATCATTTAATTTTGAAAAGACTACTGTAAAATTATTAATTACATATGTACATAATTTTATTGATAACTAATATATATATATAAAATTAAGGTCTATTAATCCTATCATTAAAAATTTTTTATATATATATATATATATATATATATATATAAAATTTTTTTAATGATAGGATTAATAGACCTTAATTTGATTACATAGGTACTTTATAAGTAAATATTGTATTGGTGGATAGGTAGAATAAGTGTAGGTTAAGACGAAGCTGACATTTTCGCTGTGCGATAAAAGCTTCAAAAAAAAATAAAGAGAAAAAAAATATTAATTACATATATACATAATTTTATTGATAATTAATAAACCTAAATATTTTTTTAATTAAAATTCAAGTCAAAAATACATAAATGAACGATTCGATTTCAAATAATAATTTCCTTTTTTACTTTAGTTAGTACTAGTGGACGCCCGCGACTTCGTCCGCGTGGATTACCAAAAAAACAAAATGTCGAAATTATCCGGGATCATAATATTTTCCCGGGATAATATAATAATAATATATAATAATATTCACACACTTCACAACACATTAACTTAGTCCTACATTAAGATCCCTAAATAAAAAGTAGCCTACGTGTTAATCCAGGGTGTCGGGTAACTCTATACCAAATTTTTATTAAAATCGCTCCAGTCGTTTTTGCGTGAAAGAGTAGCAAACATCCATCCATCCATACTCACAAACTTTCGCGTTTATAATATTAGTAAGACAATCTCCCAATACATTAAAAATAAACAATATAAAAAATAAAAGAATCGAAACGGATAAAAATATTATTTGTCTGTTCCAAATTTTTAACTATTATTGCGAAGCTATGATAATAAATTTGTAAAATTTTACAAAAATATTCACTCTTCCATTCAGTTATCTCAAGTTCAACCCGAGTTACGTGTATTTTAACTCGGGTTAAATCGAGTTTTGTTTTTTCCGAGTTAGCACATCACTATGACTGATTGTTTTTTTTTTTGTAGGATTCGGCGGAAAAAGCTGGAAGGGAGCGGGTGTAATATTCTTGTGAAAATCTAAATTTATTTGTAAATGGCTTGCATGTGTCCGTAAAGTGATGTTTTTTGGTAGATAAGTTATATTTTGTTTACTTGTTATGTGAATCTAGTACGTGTGCATGGTTTTATATGCAGGTAAGCTGAGTAAAACTTTAGTCGGAATACGATCTTCTCATGGGCTTATGTAAGTTGTTTCTGCAATTATTTTTGATTTTTACTAATTTTAAACTCGTTCTTGAGGATTTTCCCGACGTTTCCACTCATCATCATTGTCATCCATCATAAATTCAGAATACATTTTACTAAACAATGATTAGGCTGTATGGGCTTAGTTCCCCTTGCCTTTCCTTTGGGATAAACATAAAAAAAAATAGGATTCGGCGGGAAAAGCTGGAAGGGAGCGGGTGTAATTTTCTTGTGAAAATCAAAATTTATTTGTAAATGGCTTACATGTGTCCGTAAAGTAATGTTTTCTGGTGGATAAGTTGTGTTTTGGTTACTTGTGATGTGAATTTAGTGCGTGTGCATGGTTTTATATGCAGGTAAGCTAAGTAAAACTTTAGTCAGAATGCGATCTCTTTATGGGCTCATGTAAGTTGTTTCTGCAATTCTTTTTGATCTTTAGTAATTTTACACCCATTCTTGAGGATTTTCCCGACGCTTCCATTCATCATTATTATTATCATCCATCATAAATTCAGAAATCATTTACTACAGACAATGGCTGTATGGGCTTAGTTCCCCTTGCCTTTCCTTCGGGATAAACTAAACAACAAAAAAAATTATGTATAAAAATCAAATTTTGCTGTTAATAATTTATTTTTTTCTTAGATTATAGTAAATTATCTAAGATTTTTTTTATATATTGTTGAAACAAAATGAATAGTTCATTTGGAGAAATAGTTGAACCCGGCACTCGTACAGCATGGGAAGACTGGGACGAAATTCAAAGTGATGAACAAATTAGTGTGCAGTAAGTACCTACTAATTTTAAAACTATGTATTTGGTGTTATTTTAGGCCCATGCCATGTATGTAGCATAAATTATTCTACAATAACTTGTCTATTCTTATGTACAACTTTAAAGCTTTTCTTCTTTTGTTTATTTGTAACAACTTGCAGACTCCAGTGGCAGAATCAAATGAATGTGCCAAATGATATTGGAAAATTTTTAATACTAGAAGGAAAATATTTGTCAGACTGCGTTAATGACAACACTGAAAGCAAACTTGTTCCCATAGATTCCATTTCTGCAGTAAATTTAAAATTATACAAAATGTGCAAGTCACAGACATATATTTGTACAATAAAGGATTACAATTTATTATTGAGCAGTGAAATCTTGGAGCTTTTGAGG
Organism: Carposina sasakii; assembly: GCA_014607495.2. Taxonomy (NCBI): domain Eukaryota; kingdom Metazoa; phylum Arthropoda; class Insecta; order Lepidoptera; family Carposinidae; genus Carposina; species Carposina sasakii. The sequence continues at coordinate 7,487,415 of CP053161.1, forward strand.
AGCTATCTGTTAATGAGTCCAGATGTGATAACTGTGAATACTAAGTCACTCTCAGAATACCAGTCCTCTGATACTAATTTCAAGGATTGCATCATTAGAAAAATCTCAACCTCTAAAACAACATCAAATTTTAATTTTCCAAAATTAGAGCAACCCAATATTATCACTGGTATTTCAGCTGGAGGTAAGTAACAAATTATCCATAAATGTACGACAATAAAATTATCTATTGATATCTTTGTACACATAATGTGATAGATTTTGACATAAAGTGAAATATGAAATAGGGATAACAATAACAATTTAGAGATCCAAGACTATAAAATCTTAGAATTCTTATACCTGTGAATTCAATCCTTAGTTCTTCCCAAGATATGAACATGCCATATTTCACTCTTCCGCACCCAGTAGTTTAGCTGAGCATTGTCAATCAATCAGTGATGGAGGAGTTTTACAGTTTATAAGTTGGATAGATAGTGTAAATTTCACCTATTCCATAATGATTAATCTGAACTCTGACCCACATGTATTCAATTAATAGATCCTGATGGTGACTGATACACCATTTCAATCTTTGCAAGAATTATACTGTAAAATAAACAATCAAACAAGTACTACCACTTAATATTTTGTTTTCAGCTATATCTCTGAGGGAACATCTCAATATGCCAGCAACTGGGTTAGTGTGCTACATGGCTTACCCGGAACAATTTGAAATAGATGAAGTTCAAAGTCTGCTAGCTAAACTTGAAATAAAGCAAGATTTCAAACCGAGAGTCAACACTGTGCTTAATTCAAATTTATACATATAATGCCTTTTTTGTAATATACATATATTTATAGAAATATATATATATTTTTTTAATTTTCCTAAAACATCTTGGACTTGTTACATATCACAAAAAATCTGTGCGACTTTCTGTGGTGTTTTAAGTCACATTTAACATTTCTTGTATGCAATAATGACACAGATATTGAGTCATACTAGTGCCGTAATTCAAAGAAACTATTATGAGAAACAAACTACTAACACCACCTGTCTCAGTTAGCAATGTTACCATGCCAACTGCTTTTCTTTCTCGCTCTTACAAATTGTGGGTCCGAGTGATAATAAGTATGGAGGGACGTAATAGACCAAAGAATATACTTGCTCTCTTAACAGACCATGGAAAAAGATGAAAGCACCGTCCAACTTGATAAACTCATAATAAGTAGGTAATTTTGTAAAATGTGTAGTGGATATGAACTGCTTCTGATCAATTTTTTAAGATTTGGAATATATGTACCAACTATACTCTGCCACAATGTGTTCTACTGCAATATACAGGTAAAGTATACTTTTATATTTTAATTAAAACACAGTTATATCTTTAAATGTTTAATTAACATCAATACACTTTACAAGATTCAGAACATAAATTCATAGAGAAATATAATGTACCTAACTCAAGAAACTTAAAATTCATACAAATTAGCACAGCCTATTGAATCGCAGACCAGTATTATTTTTTTAGGTGTATTTTATATTTTGATACGTCTGAACACCCTGGAAAACATTTGTGCAGTAAATCCCACTGCATAAATTAACAACATTTTCATTGCCTGCATTGTTTATTAGTAATATGTATTTGAGTCCTGTGAGGTAACCATAAAATCAGAATATTGTAGGTTGAGCACTACCTCTAAAACCAGAAATAAAATTGAGGAAAAATCCGATTCGAAGGACCAAATTATTAAATTTAATCATGGAATCAAAATTAAATAACCCAATAAAAATCGGTACATATATAAACCAAATAAAATAAATTAAAATGATACAGGTGTTTAATAGGATGTAAATTAATAATTATGCCACATTTTTCATGCAAAGGTTTCCATTTCAAGGGTAGGTATTAAACAAAATTACATAAATGAAAAATACTTTCTTTACAAACATATTATAACATAAATTATTTCATTGTGTTTTTCTACAAACCCAGCCTAGTCAGTCACACTTTACACCTGCAAACTCAACAATTATGATTACTATATAAACATGATATATTTGGACCATGGAGAAGGTATAAAAGAGGAGCAGCGGCTAAGTATATTTTCATACAAAAATAGTGTCCCGCTGAGCGGGGGTGAAGTATGGGACGAGGGGAGCATCCTAACACTAGCCCTGCTCATTTACATAGAAACCACCTTGTAGTGACACTTGCTCAGATTCGATACAGTTTTCAGGAATTTAAGTTAAGTGGGACCTCACATATAGGCTACTTTTTATCCCGGATAATTTTGTTTTTTCTGTAGTCCACGCAGACGGAGTCGCGGCCGTCCACTAGTTATCAATATGGTTCAACATTATTAGGGTTCCGTACCTCGAAAGGTGAAAACGGAACCCTTATAGGATCACTTGGTTGTCCGTCCGTCTGTGTGTCAAGACCCTTTTTTTTAGGAACGCGTACTCAGGTCTACTGTCCCTTGGAGCTGTGAAAAAATCTAACTTCTTAGCCAACGCCATCAAAAGATACAGCCGTTTACGCCGCAAATTTTCGACTTTCGCAAGGGAATCAAAACCTACTTTGGTATTTTGGAAATTTGATACGAAGCAACGTCATATAACACAGATAAAGGGAAAATTGCGAAAACCGTAAATTTTTTGTCACATCATATTACCATATATTATAATAAAACAGGTTTGTACGGAACCCTTGGTGCGCGAGTCCGACTTGCACTTTTTTTACTAGTGCAATTACTCATCACTAGGTGGCAATACTACGTTTCAGTAATGAAGTCCCCTTATAAAAGCGCTAGTGTCTTTGTAATTTTAATGCTGTTTCATAATATTTTGTTTATACCGGTCGTAATTACTCGATCACACACTAATTTGTCACAACTGTTCGTCTATCGCGCGCTAGATGTCGCGATAATTATTACGTACTACGTAATTTAGAGGGTAGAAAGACCTATTTAACACTGAAATAGAAAAATAAATTTTGTTTTTAATGAATATTAACTTACTAGGATAGACTGTTTGAAGTAAAATAACATGTTTCACAATTTTGAGAATCCGTCTTGTGGGAGATAGCATAACTAATATGTAGGATAGTCATGACGTCATGGCCTCTCGATTGCCACACGACTCAGTTCTCCCACCTCCTCTTTTATACCTTCTCCATGATTTGGACAAACTAACTATACCTAATCATGAACATATAAAAAATAACGGACAGAGTGTTGTCAATACACAGAGTGAAGCATTCATAGTAAGCTCGGTAACGATATTCCATGGAGTAGCGATGTGTATTGACGCGTTATCCACCCACAAATATCCATACAAACCACATAGTAAGCTCGGCGCCTACTAGAAAACACGCATAAATGCGCAACGCGCCGCCATTACGGTGCTTCAATCTGTGCATTGACAGCATTACGTCCGTTATTCTTTATACGTTCATGTACCTAATAATAATATAGAGTTTTGAACTTAAAAAAAAAACAAAAAGAGTAACTAGACGATTCTGTACTAAAACATTATTAAGCGCAGGCTACACCGCGAGCTAGGCGGGCGAGCAATCGTTTTACCTCTTTACATACATCGGTTCACACCGCAAACTACCGAGCTAAGCTACGTCAACGTCAGTTTGTAGTTTCCTTCTCTCGTTTCGCCCGCCCGCTCGCTGGCGGTGTGGCCTGCGCTTTAAACTTACCTATATAAGATATTCAATTTCCGACACTTTAAACATTTCTTACTCCTTTAATTTTACTTAGTACTTACTAACACATTCTGAGAATATAGTCTACTTAATAATGCTACCTTGGATAACATACGTGAATAAAATTATTTATTTTTCACACTGCTCCAAATATTACTTATTAAAAAAAATCCCTAAAGAATTATAAAACCATAGCTACTTAGGTTGTTACCTATATGCAAATAAAACTTTCACATTAAAAAATAATTCATAAAATTCGAATAACATTGTATTATTTATACCATTAATCAAACTAAAAGTATATAGGTAAATACAGATTTTATTGCAACTAATAGAGCGGATTTTTGTTTATAAAAAATAAGTATGTACGTACATACTAGAGGTGTTCAAGACTGCTATACAAACATAGCATGCTAGGGACTATAAACTATAATTTTCTAGCGTGCTATATTTTAGCTAAAATCTAGGAGCTCGCTTAATATCGTAGCACGCTAAATATCGCGCGCAATAAATAATATGATGCGAGAACGAATCTTCGTACATAGCATCCGATAACATAGCATACGCTAGACTAACTGCCCGGCCGGAGGCCGCAGCGCGAGAATAATAAATAGCAACATAACGCCATAGCTCCGCCCACACGTATGCCCCACTGTCGCTGCAGCGTTACAGCGCGACTAGCGAGTGCTACATTATTTATCTATCCCTAGTTATCCATGGTTCGTTAACTTTATAATGCGTACGCGATGTTTGCTATTGAAAATTAGCGTGCTATATAAGGGGCTATATTGACCACCTCTAGTACATACCCAAGTTCTACAATGTGTTTCAAAGGCCATTGACCTGTGCCTTACCTATGCTTGCTTAGTTAGACCAATAACGAACAATATATAAGTAGGTAGGTAGTTATATTAGGTACATAAAAAGTTATGCATGTCTTATATTAGACCAGTTTATTGAAGAATTGGTCAGAAGTGGCACCATGTGGTTCTATCGGCCCTTGGTGCTCTGCCTACCCCGTAAGGGATAAAGGCGTGATTATATGAATGTATGTATTGAAGATTTTATGTAAGACATGCACAACTTTTTATGTACCTAATATAACTGCCTACCTACTTATATATTGTTCGTTATTGGTCTAATTCACACGGTCACAGGTCTATGTGCCAATACCTGGTATGGCACCTTAACTGCCATATTGTAATATTGTCCATCTCATTGGTAATTTCGTTTGCGTTAAACTGGTTAGTTATACAGGCGTTACCCCTTATTATACATCATTATTTTAAAGCTGATAAAAAAGAATCAAATTGACATTTGCTGATTGTGTTTTGAGTATCAGTTATTTTAATATATTGGTTAAAGTCGCAGCTAAAGGAGCATTATCACCTAACATCTAAATTATAAATAGTAATTAACATACAATAACATTTACTCTAACTTATAGTTACATCTTAACGTCAAGCTTAAAAAAATCCTTTACTTAATCACCAGATTAGAATTCTGCCAGCATATAAAATGCAAAGTCGTTCTAAACTAAACGTAGAAACATGGTATTAATACATAAATAAGTTAGTTTTGTAGGTAAGTACCTACAACTCGGATAAGAAAAGAATCGAAGCTTTATTTGGACTTTTCGAAGTGCAGGTGCGAAGACATTTTGATTTTACTTCTCATCTTGCACTTCGCAAAGTGTAAACAAGTGAAATATGATTAATTATTATATTGTTATATTTATTTAATTATACAGGATGTTTATTCGTTGCCATCCTTAACGAAGGGTACTATAACTATACAATAAAGTAAGTTTATTTATTTTTATTTGTATATAATTTTTATTTTTTATAAATTTTATTTACATGATCGCGCGAAATGTTCGGTAGTCAGTGTTCTACGTACATTTATGCAAAAAAAACGCAATACACTCAACTTTGGACTTTAATATCTTGGGAATCAGGCAGTTCCCAGGTAATGCTTCCATAGAGAAAAATGTTCGTAATTATGAGAATCCGTAGTTTTCGTAAACGTTGACGACACAAAAAACATCCTGTATATGTTATATAATTATTACATTAAGGGCCGATTTTTCTAATGGTCAGGTAGCTTATCTAAAAGATAAAGTTGATGCTCTCCAGCCCCCCTAGCATGACAACGCATCGTGGATATCATATCGTACGTAATCGTATCGTTTCTATACAAATTTCAACATGGCGGCTATATTTATCGTATTTTGACAGGCTAAATGTCGATAAATCGGTTTATCATATCGTGTTTCCCAGGTCATGCTTGGGCAGGGTTCGAAGTGATAATTATCACGATAATTATCTTGATAAATATACCTTGATAATGGGGTAGTTTCCGATGGTTGAATCCTAATAACATCTTATTCTTACCAGAATAAATAATCAAAATCGTAGATACCTATCAATAAAATTACAATTTGACTATGTGTCCAAATGAGGTAGTAATGAGCCTTCAAAGTTAAGTGGGCAAGTCCATTTTTCAAATGTGACATTAATTGAAAATTACAACATCACATGTCCACCTGCATCATTTACAGCAACTTTTGTTTTGTGACCATATTTATAAACGCAATATTTAATATAGCTGTAGAACAAAAGTTCTTTTACGCGCATACAAGTTGCTTAAAGAGTGACGTCACGTCGTGATAGCCGTTTGTATGGAGCGTTTTTTGGCAAGTCTAAAATTGTGACTTTGAAATCGATATATTCCGGAAAGTTTTCACGCTAGCGAAGTTGTTCTTTCGCAAATGTTGCTTTTATTATATAATGTTTCGATATAAATACAAATAAAAAAAAACTGTAAACGACCCTCTTATCTTTGATAAATAAAAAAAAAAACTAAAATAATCTCAGTTTATTTACGTATCCAAACGCGCTAGACATAAAAATCCTTTGACTGACAAGTGTGAATTTCAGGAATTTCTCTTTTTTTACGTAATTTCTTACTTTTTTGACGTCATAAAAACAAACTCTGAATTAAATTGTATTTTTCTCATTTCAATTGTATTAATCTTTGCTGTCATTTCATCAAACTGAGACCCTCTTTGAGATAAATATTGTTATAATTTAAATAAAGAAATTTTCAAGAAGTTAATTGAAATTATCGAATAAAATTATCAAGATAATTATAAAAAAAAAATATCTTGATAATTTCGAACTCTGATGCTCTCACTATCTTGATCACATTTTAGAGAAAGACAGCATCATCTTTATCCTTCAGATAGACTATCTGACCATTGGAAAAACAGCCCTAAATTGTATACCAAATTATTAGATACGCAAATATCTAAGGATGTTGGTACCTACTACAGAAATTGGTAATCTTTATTAACCTTAACTTTCTTCATCAGTTCATGCTCATGTTTTTTTTAGTTTTTTTTTATATAGTTTTTTTACAATTAAAGATATTCATAAACTATTTATACAGTTTAATGCCATTAAGACCTTAGAAGAAAGTTAATGCAGTACTTACAAATATAAGTATTAGATATAACAATATGTATCTCGTCCTTTTAAACTAAATTATAACAGTACAGAGAACATGTAATTTAGACTAGATACCACATCACACTCATATATAGATAAATAAACGTAAATTATACTCGTGGTTGTATGGCTTCTCATGAAAACCGTCTTACATTATTTCAGCCATCATGAAATTATTACTCAACAAAATGAATGTTTAAATCTGATGTAAACATTAGTAAAAAAATATAAGTAACAAAACTATTTTCTTACCCACTTACCTATAAGTATCTAAAATTATAAAAATACCAAATAATAATATTATTTTAAACTTCATATAAGTAAACAACGTATTTTTGTCATAAACTTTATACATATATGTAAACTTTTAAAAAGTATCACAGACAATACAAACAAAAAGTTTTTTAAAATTATTTTAACATCAAAACTATGCAATTGAATTTAGTCAAGGGAAATGGAATATGTTTTGAGGTTCGTTATAATTAAAATACACAGAATAATAATCCGAAGTTACTCACTTATTAATGTATATAATAAGCAAATATTTTTTGGAGAAGAACGTAGAAAGGAGTATGTAAATAAATAGATACCTAATTAATATCGAATTTTATCCAAATGCGTCTAGTCGCTTTACTTTAAAACACGAAATGTCAGTAATCAATTAAGGACCGATTTTTCCAAACATCAGACAATCTATCTGTAGATTAAAATTAACGTATTTCTCTAAAATTTGATCATTATAGAGATAGCAGCAAGTTTATTCTTCAGGTTATTTATTCTTCTTTCTTCAGGTAGGCTAGCTGACGTTTGGAAAAATCAGGCCTAAATCAAAAAGAATCAAACTTTATTTTACAAAAATGTCATAATATACTAAGTATATTGGAGGTACTTAACTGTTATTGTTATTTTTATTTCAAATTATTGCACTATAATATATTACATTACCCATTAAATTGGTCTTTTGAAGATAATATAGAAAAATATCTAGTTACTTTTTTATGTTTACATTTACATATTTTATATTTATAAAAAATACATACTTACATATTTGGTTTTATTTTAGTTTATTGTTATAAAAATAACTAGACAAATTATTGAACCGTAACAATCCCATCTACTTCATAAAAGTCCGAAAATAGAACCCAATGTTTATTTTTTAAACAAACTATATAGGTACTTATACTTCAAATACTATTCATATTAGATATTCTTATTCCTAGATTTTTTGGCTCTAAATATTATATTTACAGGAAAACCTAATATGAAATGACAATATAATTATGGCATAGTGATAAAAAATGAGAATTTCCTTAAAGATGCCGCACATATAAAGCTTCTAATGACTAACATACTATTTGTTATAGTATTCCTGTGGTTACCATACAAAAATAAAATTGTCTTTGACAATTTGGCTTTTATATGATATACATAAAACTCTTCCCTTAATTAACTTGGAGGTACATAAAACAGCCTTTCGTTTTATAAAATCATATCTGTCAAAAATACCTTTTATAGATCAAGTAATCGGCCATCACTCTGCCCCGATCTCACATTGTCCAGTATTTTATTCACGAACTCAGATGTTTTGCCGGCTATTTTCACTTCTGAAAAGTTTAAAAAAAACATAAACACTTGTCAAAGATTCGGCTCGATGGACCAAATGAACTAATCAATCTTCTTATTATTTTTAGGTATGTATAACTCAATTACAAAAATAATAAACGAAAAACCGACTTCCTCCCAAAACTCGAGCTTACTAAAGTAAAATTTAACTAAAGGGCAAATATATATTGCGTTAAGCCGTGTTCGAAGTTTAGGAGGCATAATATTATCAGATTTATATAATTTTTATATAAAATAGGCCACATGACAAAAGAGAAAAAGGACTAGGCTTCGAAACTTTACGTCTGACAATATGATGATTATGATGATAATGATGACCTCTGACCAATTTCGGTCATGGCGACCACTTCTACTCCTAGATATTACTAAGTTGGCGTTCATGCGCTCGGAGATGGCTTACATTTACATAGCCAATCTTCGCCCTGAACGCCCGCGCACACAGAGGACAGGTTAGTGCGCCATTATTGTATTATAGATAATGGCAGCAGGAGGACGAGTCTTTAGTTCACCACGTTTAGCGTCAAGGTCAGCTTGACACTGCTCCTCGTGTACTTGCTTTATCACCGTCCTGCGCCACTCTGGTCGTTGTGCTAGTTCAGAAAAGAAGATGCTCTTAGCCAATCTCTCCTCCGCCATACGAGACACATGACCGCACCACCGAAGCTGCCGACGCATTAAGTAGGCCTCAATGGCACTTACATTGGCTCTTCGCAATACTTCGGTATTACGCACTCGGTTGGACCATCTGATTCTCATGATGGATCGGAGGCACTTGAGGTGGAATCGATCCAGAGTGCGTATGTGGCGACGGTACATGCACCACACCTCGGAGGAATATAAGAGATTTGGCAGCATAACAGCCATGTACACACTTATTTAAGCAACATATAATTACACTCCTTCTTCCTGCCCTGTTCCCAATCATTTGGGGTCGGTGCAATATGTAGGTACTCTTTTTTCATTCATCCCTATTATCTGTCATCTCGTTATTCTCATGTCTACCTCTTCCTCTATAACCATCTTACTTCGGACACGGCTTAACGCAACATATAATTTCATGACTTAACACAATTATCTTCATCTTCATAAGCCTATTGCAGTCCATTACTGGACGTAGCCCCCCCCTGCCATAGGGGGATTTTGTTACTAAAAAGTTCCACTATCTGTTTTTCGGCGGCTCCATCATCAGACCCTCGTTTCCTTTATATTATGTGTAGCTGACCAAAATCCCAACTAATATTATAAATGCGAAAGTAACTGTCTGTCTGTCTGTCTGTCTGTTACGCTTTCCCGCTTAAACCTCGCAACCGATTTTGATGAAATTTGGTACAGACAATCTTTAGACCCTGAGACAGAACATAGGCTACTTTTTATTTCGAAAAAAAGGGATGAAGGGGTTGAAATAGAGGTTGAAAGTTTGTATGGGATTTCTTAATTTTAAAAGATAAAACCATGAAACTTTATATTTAAGCACTTGATAAGAAATCATTAAACATTTGTTCTAGCATTTTTGAAATTTCGACCAGCTAAGGGGTGAAATAAGGGTTGAAAGTTAGTATGCAAGTTCGTCAAATATCACGTCATAAGAAACAAAAAATCGTTTGTTCTAGCATTTTGAAATTTTTACCAGTTTGGGGGTGAAATAGGGGTTGAATTGAAGATAAGACCATGAATCTTGGTACGTAGGTCTCAAAGGATGTGCAGAATTTTTCTACAAACGGAATTCCCGAAATTCGAACGGAACGGATTCGGAACTGGAACTACAAAGCCAAACTTTTTGTATACGAAATCTTAATCACTGAACCTAGGAACATGTAATTTAGAAGTTTTGGGTGTATCAAGTTACAAAAAAGTTCGCTTTTGAAGTTTAAATTCCTTTTAACGAATACTCTGCATCGCCGCCGCTGCCGTCGGTCGTCGTCGCGCACATTCGCCGAAGTGTGGCGGCATCTGCGGCAGGCAACGGCGCGGCGCTGTCGTGTGGTGGGGGAGCGCACGAATCTAACTATGCCTACCCGAACGGGCAGACACGTGAGGGCAGACGTCGTTGTCGGACGCATGCGATTAGAGAAATTTGCGCTTACATATAATAAAAATGTAACGGCTCGCTGTCTGTACATGGAAGATATATGAGAAAAAATATTATAGGAGACCTTTATCAACGCAATAGAACCCAAAACGATGATTTTTGGAATTTTTGTCTGTCGGTTTGTCTATGCACGCTAATCTCAGAAACGGCTGAACCGATTTCGATGCAGTTTTCAGGAATATATTGTGTGTTTTTATCCCGGATAATTTCGGCATTTTGTTTTTTCTGTAGTCCACGCGGACGGAGTCGCGGGCGTCCACTATTCTCTATAAAAATCTAAAAACGGACTACTCGTGCCTTTTATATTTGAGGATATCCCTAGATTCCTTAGAGATTCCATCATCAGATGTTATGTTTTATATGTAGGTGATCAAAACGCTCAGTAAAAGTATAAAAACAGACTACATGTGCCTACAATATTCGAGGATTGCCCTCGATTTCTCCAAGATCCCATTATCAGATCCTGATATGGTGAATATGGGACCAACCTGGAAGTATACCATGACCAACTATAAAAAAAAATTGAAATCGGTTCATAAATGACTGAGTTCTGAGGTAACACACATAAAAAATAATAAAAAAAAAAATAAAAAAAAAAAACATACAGACGAATTGATAACCTCTCTTTTTGAAGTCGGTTAATAAATGTTAAGATTGACGTAAAATACAACCACATGAAATTACCTGTGGCTGTTGTTACAATCTCATTGACATGTTGGCTCCAGTCCACATTATTTTGGGGGTTGGTAACCCTGCTGCTGAGGACTTGCTTTATTTGCTGAATACCATTGAGAAGACGTTCTGTAAAATAAATTATGCTTAGTTACTAGACTACACTAAGTTTATAAAATAAATGAAGTATACAGGATGTAACAAAAAGGGTATGTTAAGCAAAAAGCTATGTTAATAGCCCACTAAAAGGAACCTACCCACAAAATTTCAGACTCGAAATCACATGTTTATTTTTCCAGATAGTATGGAGAATTCTTAAACAACTCTGGAATGCTCATACAATCTTGAAAAATAAACATGTGATTTCGAGTCTCAAATTTTGGAAATAGGTTCTCTATAGTGGGCTATTTACATATCTTTTCGCTTAACATACATTTTCTGTTACACCCTGTATAGGCAAGGAACTGATTACAGTGATTTAATGCTAATCATCACATAAAAAAGCTTAACAGCCCTTAGTTTGATTGTTGCCCCCAATTGTTTGATTTTAATGCAATAGATTGTGTGATAATAACTACATGTCAATGGATTAGTCCGAGATTAGTTCTTATTTAGGTATGTGTTTCGTAACATTGGGGTAGTTCAAGATTATCCTTCCACTTACTATGTTCTTGTTGCAATCCGTATAACTTGAGTTTATTTGCTTCATGTTGTGCTTTTTTCTTCAGCCGACAGGCCCTAGAAGCCAGCTTATTCTTTTCCTTTCTTGTTTTAGGCCTTATATTGAATGGCAGCTCACTGACCGGTATCATATCATTAATGACCCTGCCCAAATTATCCAGTTCATTGCCAATCAAAAATAATTTTCTTGGATTTGGTGTCAGGTCATTTCCATCACCCTTTCTAGCTTTTCCACTGTAGGTAGAACAAACACAGTAATTATTTACTTGTGTAATCTAAAATTGGACAAAATATCTATCATCATCATCGGGGATAGTGCAAATCGGCGGCAACGGTGCTTACCATCAGGTGCGTTGTGGTCAAGCGTAAGCTTATTTCATATCTAAAAAAATCTACCATACGTAAAGTCCGCGTATCTGCAATAGATTTAGTTTTACAGGGGAAGGTTAAAACTTAATAAGTTTCTTATTTCAACTAATTTTGGGCTCATTTTTTTACACATTAAGTAACTATTATGTGTTCTATTTCTTGTTATGAGAACTCACATCAACATAGTGACAGTCAATGAAGTCTTATAGATTGAACGCGAAAATTTATATTAGCTACATACGTGTGTCAGATACGCGGAATTATTATAGTTACGCGGATTTGCACCATCCCCGACGATATGTAAGTACAATTTTTTATAACTGTACCTGTGTTTGATGCCACGGACACTACAATTTGGACTAAATACCGGATCAGTTACAGAATTCAGAACATGAGGATCCTCTGATTTCTTTTTAAGGATAAGCCTCTGACCTTTTGGCCCTTTAGCTTGTACATTGTACTGCCAAAAGAATCTTTCCTTTTTGGCATTCATCCGGGCTTGTTTTGATTCTGATTCATCATTTGAATCTGAAAAAGTAGACATGAATATACAGGTGTTTTTTGGTCGTCAACGTTCCCGAAAACTATGGAATCTTCTCATAATCACGTTAATTTTTCTCCATGGAAGCACACCTGGGAAGTGTCTGGTTCCCAAAATATTAGTGTCCAAAGTTGAGTAAATAGACTGCGTTTTTCTGCATAGATGCAAATTGACGCACGTAGCAAGATTTTTTCACGAGAAATAATTAATATCTGTTTATGAAAAAACTAGCATAAGCACTGGACACTATAAATTTCGCCCAATCAAATCTTTAAAAAAAAATTGAAAAAAAAATTACATCGTTTCCCAGCATTTTTTTTTGCATAAACTTACTTTATTTCATGTATAGAGTACGTACTAGGGATGTTGCGAATATTCGCATCCGCATATGCGGAAAATCCGCATCGATTTTGACATCCGCATCTGCATCCGTATAAATCGATGCGGAGCTGATGCGGATTCTACTTTTCATTAAATACATATACAGTGTGATTTTTGGTCGTCAACGTTCCCGAAAACTACAGAATCTCCTCATCATCACGATCATTTTTCTCCATGGAAGCATACCCGGGAAGTGTCTGGTTTCCAAAATATTAGGGTCCAAAGTTGAGTAAATAGACTGCGTTTTTCTGCATAAATGCACATTGACGCTTGTAACAAGATTTTTGCACGAGAAATAATTAATATGTGCCTATGAAAAAACTAGCATAAACACTGGACACTATAAATTTCGCCAAATCAAGTAATAAAAAAAAATATTTAAAAAATTTACATCGTTTCCAAGCATTTTTTTGGCATACACTAACTTTATTTGTTGTATAAAGTACGTACCCTTCGGCAAAGGTGGCAACGAAAAAACATCCTGTATATAAATTAAATAAATACATATGTATAATGCTCCAACATTCAAATTTAATTACTAAAATAATTAATTAGTAATAGTAGTTAACTTTGCTTTATTGTTAAATAAAAAAGGATAAATAATGCTGTTTTTTTACCCTACCAAACCAACACTTAAGTTTTTAATACAGATCCACGGATGTGGAAAATAGTGGATCCGCAACATCCCTAGTACGTACCCTTGTTAAGGGTGGCAACGAAAAAACACCTGTATAGGTATGTATGTTAGTAGTTTGTATCATCATCAACAGCCTATTGCAGTCCACTGCTGGACGTAGGCCTCCCCCAGGGCACGCCACAAGACTGCCATGAGGGGTATTTGCCCATAGTCACCACGCTGGGCAGACGGGTTGGTGACCGCAGTTTGTATTTTGGACTATGTTGTCAACACGGGAGGCGCTGCTGCCCGCCTCCCGGGAACCCTTAATCGCCTCGTACGATACCCACGGGCAGACATGGGGTGGTACGAATTCTACTCTGCCGGCACCACGCGGCCATTAGTTTGTATACTGGGTGTAAAAAGACAACTTTGTTTTTTTAATCATTTTTTTTTCTAAGGAAGCACTCCTGGGAAACTACGGGTTTCCAAGATATTGAGGTCCAAAGTTACATTAATATTATCATTTTTATTACATAAATCAATCTGAAATCGGTTAACAAACATTTTTTTTAAAGATACCATGTCGAAATGGATTAATGTTAGTTTTGTAGGTACATTTGCACTTTGCGCATGAAACGAATACATTGCTTGCAATAAAATGACAGTATTTTTTCATATTTTTTTTGTCATTTCCCAGGGTTGGTTCCATAGAAGAAAACTGATCGTAACCTTACAAAGAAAATGAGGTAATAAAAAAACATTGTTGTCTTTTTACACCCTGTATGTCTGTAGTATACAAATAGCAATGTATCGTAAATTATACCTCATGACAATTTTTTAAATACAGATTATGAAATACATTTCTAACATACCATCTGATGACAGATCTTCATATCGGTCACTGTCTTCATCAGACTCAATATCCCTGTCATCTTCATCTTGCGACAGATCTCCTGTTACCGGACTAAGTAGACCTCCAGAGAGGGAAGATATTGACCCGGCTTCTGCAAGAGAACTGGTAGAAAGAAGATGTTTCCTCGGCTCACGACGCTGCCAAATCTGTAAATAATATAATATTTGATGTATTATGACATTATTTTGGAAATAATGGAAAGCAAATCTATACATATAATAAAAATGTAACGGATCGCTGTCTGTACATGGAAGATAGAAGAAGAAAAAATATTATAGGAGACCTTTATCAACGCAATAGAACCCAAAACTATGATTTTTTGTCTGTTTATCGGTTTGTCATTTTGTCTGTGCGTTTGTGCACGCTAATCTCGGAAACGTCTGAACCGATTTCTATGCAGTTTTCAGGAATATATTGTGACAGGTCCCACTTAACATATAGGCTACTTTTTATCCCGGGAAAATGTTTTTATCCCAGATAATTTCGATATTTTGTTTTTTCTGTAGTCCACGCAGACGTAGTCGCGGGCGTCCACTAGTATTTTACTAAATCCTAGAATTATATATTGCAAATAGAGCGCTAATTATGTATCATGCAATAATTTTAAGCACAAGTTAAATATAATGTTTTAACAAATCTCTTCAGGAAACCTTGAAGAGATTTTTTTTAAATTATATTTAACTAGCTAGCTATTGCCTGAGACTCTGGACTACAAAATAATATGCTAACTAGTTTTATTATAGGTTATTATTATTAATTTTTTGCAGACTTTGAATTATATTTATTTATATTTTAATCAACTAAAACTGCTAGCTTTGAGAACCCCTAACAAGTTACAGCCAAGATTTTGCATTAAAAAGTAGCCTATAATGTCTGTCCTGCTCTAGACTATCTCTTCACTAAATTTCATATGAATTGGTTCAGTAGTTTTGGCACAAAAGTGTGAGAGTCAGATAAAGTTACTTTCAAATTTATAACAATTAAGTATATTAGTAAGGATTATAATAGTATATATTTATAGTGATTACAACTTGCAAATCAGTGCTATGAAAAGGAGGTTGGGTATCTATAACCAGAGGCGGCTCGTCCTAAAGAGCACTGGTGCAGTGCACTCCCACCCATGAAGATTACAAAGGGGGTCTATATTTCTTTATACATATTTATATTTTACTAAATACTTATTTATAATTGTATTTCTATGCTACTTTGCCTATACAAGGAATAATACCTACCTATGCCTGCTACGCGTTTGTGTCAAGTAATAGTAGGCAAGTTGTATCTTGTAACGAGTGGATCGCCAAAAATTGCGCTCCTATGGAACGACATTTGGTACAATTACTATTATAGTACTGTATTCAATGAGTGCGAAAGAGACACATCGACATAGGCCGACGCGTGAAACAGAAGATTTAGTATGAGAAATTAGCCTAATCTGGAGCGCCGCTCCCGCGCGGCTTCGTTGCCAAACCGTGCATGCGCGCGACGCGCGGGGATAACCTGCGTGTGCGATGTTGCCGATGTTACCTACCGTTTTACGTTTACAAACAAACGTGTCGGCTTTTTCAGTTAGCTCGCAGTTTTTCTTTGTAATAAATATTAAAAATTGTATGTGCGCGACATTTTGTGTTAAAATGAACAATATAGTGTATGTTTTATTAAAAAGTGTGAAAAGACTCATAAGCGCTTTGAACTAAAAGCCAAAAGGCCGACACCTCCTGGAATTTCTCTTATTAAAAAATGTTAATCTTTTACACAGGTTTTTAAATCTAAACAATAGGTACTTATGTTATAAAAAAAATTGTGAACCCTCATCATAAAATATCACGAGCTGCATCTGCCAATGACTTACTAATATTACAGTTAGTGATGCAATATAATATCATATTACATAGAGGCACAGTACATACAAAAATTGTCTTAACCTATCTTGGCCCAGTCAAATTTGATAAACAAAATAAATTCATCATAGTGATACTATCTAAAAGTAAATGTAACAAACTAGGTAGGTTTGTAGTAGGAGTAAGTATTACAGATTATCAGGGTAATAGGATTTAGCAAACCATATGTTTTGAACCAACCTGTTCCATAGTCAAATTAGTCGGAGCCGATGAAGACAGTTGCGTGTTTTGAGGCTTTACAGTTGATGGGAAAGGTGGCAGCACGGTAGATGCTGGTACTGACTGGCCTAAAGCTATTTCCCCACTGTACCCATCCAGCTTCATTAACAGATCTGGCATCTGGTTCATTGGTTGTGCAAAGCTTGAGGAAGCAGAGCTATGTTGACTTGATGGAGAAAATGCCAACTGAGCCTGACTGTAAGGACTGCATGGACTTTCTGCAGCTAGTGAGCTTGTAGTCTGTAGCGTATGATTCCGTCGCGACCCGCTCATAGCCCCACCAATCTGTATGCAGTAACCACTTTCCTCTGGTAACAGCAAGTCATCAAAGTTCAAGTCATCTAACAAAGTATCAGGATTGGCATTTAACTCGGCCAGTGTAGGGCCCAAAATCAAATCAGCTTTATCTACTTGAAATATATCATCATCATCCATTTTGAATCCCTCAAATTTAGTAGAGGACTCTGGGTCATATAATATCTTGCTGCAATGCATAGAAGGAACATTGTGGAATGAGCCAGCTAGATTATCCTGCAGGCCAAGGTCCAGATCATTGGAAAAGTCGGCAAGTTCGTTGCGTCTTTGCGGGATTGGTACGGAGGCTGACATAGCTCCTAATTCATAAGGCGACTCCTGTTTTATCTCTAAACCTGGCTCTAGAAGGAAATCATGTGTGTAAATAGAATCCGACATTGCACGTGTTTGTTTAATGACCTTGGCGCAGAATCGTCTCACTGATAGACTGGCGCACGGCTCTTGCGTGTGTATCGATTAATTCAATATGAGACCCACGTGTCCGCACTCAATGTTTATTTATTTCAAGTGCCTCACAAAAACAACAATACAACAACACAGATTGTTTGGATATGTTAGGATTAACGTGAATTGCTATTACATTGTACGATTACATAACTAATAAGCAACAAACACCAAATAAAATTCGTAAGCACTTGATTATTCACAATGACTTTCGATATCGAATTCGACCAAACAGTAGATTTCACTCATGTTTCTGGGTATTCCATCTAGAATAATCACTACTTAACGTGTTGTAGGCCTTCCTAAATTGAAATACTAATTTTATCACTCAATTCAATGAAAATTTTCGTGCACAATAACAAAAACACTCTCCTCGGGAAGTAAACAAAGATTTTATGATATTATTATTATTCAGCAAATTCAAAGGTCATTAGAAAGTGAAGGCTATATATAGATTCAATGAATTTGAAAGAGATACTGCGAAAATGTTGTGTTCTCGTATGACGGAAGCAGGGACGGAGGGACCTATGGGTGAGATGACATACCTACAGGAGGGAGAGGGTAGATAACGTAGTATTTTTATGGTGACTTGTGGTAACATAGTATTTATTGTAGTGTAGCACTGCCGTAAGCAGAGCAGTACACACACACAGATTTGGTGTACGTACACAGTAGAGTGCGTTTCACCGTATAGTTCCGACATCGTTATCCGATTCGTTATTCCGATCGTGCGTTAGCATCTGTACTTAGTTTGTGGTTCCGATGGATGATGACGCTGGTTAGGTACTATGTGTATGACCCGCCCGTATTACCTACCACATTTTCCATTTTTCTGTTTCACTGCATAGGTACAAAAAATGTTAGATCCGAAATCAGGCATAGTATGAACTATTTAGCATCTCTACTTAGTTTGTGGAACTATTCTACGAAACCGCATTATGGCTCCTCCATACAATGGGCGAACTCTGACGAACTCGATTGTGTAGAAGGCAGGTTTGTCGGCATTCGTCGACGACTGTCTAAGTTCGACGAGGTTAGACGACGTTCGCCGAACTAACATCGCCGATTGTATGGAGGAGCCATAAAGTCCTTACACCCGAGCACCCACCACAACAGGGATTTGGTATCTCTTCTACATTTCTATGCACCACACCACTAGTTTTTTTTATTTCGGACCGGACAGATTCGGAAACGTATAAGTACACCTAATTATTTATCGTAGAGCTGTTTGGTCAAAAATGTAATAATCTCGAACATGCTTTTTAAGATTCATATAAATGTTTTAAGCAATTTTATATACCTACCGTAAATTTCCACGAATGTGCAATAAATTCTTTTACTACCTACCTACTGTGCCAATGCTCATATCCAAACTTGTTGAAACTATCGCTGTTTTTTCATCACTTCTTGTATTCGAACATAATAAATATGGAGAATGAGGTAACCAGCTGAGCGTCAATAGTGCAAAATCAAACATATTTGCTAATTTTGAATATTATGGGTGACGACGAATTAAATTCCAGTCAAAAATGTGATTCTAATAAGTACAATGTCATTATTATTGGTGCCGGCATGGCTGGTCTAGCCGCTGCCAATTATCTAATTAACAATGGCATAGAAGACTTTATCATTTTAGAGGCTAGAAAACGTATAGGTGGCAGAATTGTGGCCATTCCTATGAAGAACCATAATATAGAACTAGGTGCTAATTGGATTCATGGAGTCCTAGGTAATCCAATTTTTGAAATGGCTATGGCCAACGGTTTGGTCAATATAATAAACATACCTAAACCTCACAAAGTAATAGCAGCTACAGAAGATGGGAAACAAGTGCCGTTTGGTGTTTTACACGAAATTCATGAAGCCTATGTGTGTTTCTTGAGACGATGCGAAGAATACTTCCTGTGTCAGTACTTACCACCTCCAGACATCCATAGTGTAGGTGAGCATATCAATCTAGAGGCTACAATATATTTGGAACGACTCCCATCTTCAGAAGAAAAAAAACTAAGACGTCTAATATTTGACTGCTTATTAAAACGTGAAACTTGTATATCAGGTTCTAATAGCATGGATGAAATTGATCTCTTAGAAATAGGTAGTTATACAGAGTTACAGGGTGGGAATATCATGCTGCCTGCTGGCTATAGTTCTATTTTAGAACCAATGACAAAGAATATTCCACCTCACAAAATACTTTCAAAACATCCTGTCCAGAAAATTATTTGGAATACAAATCAGCATGGTGCAGCTGTCGAGGAATTAGGTGAGGAATCTGAAGATTCTGACCAAACTGTGATAGAAGACCTCTCTAAATCAACAACACCAACTCTAGACAATAGTGTGAACCCTGGGGAAGGTCCCTCATTAATAGACAATTCACAAAACCTCAGGAAAAAGTACCCAAATTATGTTGAAGTTGTTTGTGAAAATGGACAAAGTTTTTATGGCAATCATGTGATATGTACAATTCCATTAGGTGTTCTAAAGGAACATGCAACTAACTTGTTTGAACCTCAATTACCTAAGTACAAAATGGAAGCAATTGAAAGATTATTATTTGGTACAGTAGACAAGATATTTCTAGAATATGAAAGACCTTTTCTTAATCCAGATATCACTGAAATAATGCTACTCTGGGAAACTCCTAATACTCCTGAAGACATGTCAGAATCTTGGTACAAAAAAATTTATTCATTTAGTAAAGTATCAGAAACCCTTTTACTAGGCTGGCTTTCAGGGAAAGAAGCAGAGTATATGGAAACTCTTTCAATGGAAGAAGTAGGAGCCACTTGTACAAAGATATTAAGGAAATTTTTAAATGACCCCTTTGTTCCAGAACCCATTGGTTGTGTTTGGTATGTCATGAAATTTTCAGTTATTTCATATGCTGTTAACTTGTTCAGAATAACAATAAAGACATTATGTGTAATCTTTTTTAGTACTAGTTGGAAGAAGCAGCAATACACAAATGGCTCATATACAGCCATTGGTGTAGGAGGTAGCCAAGGAGATATTGAAGGTTTAGCTCAGCCCCTTTTCAGGAATGTACATGATAAAAAGGTAAGTGTATCATAATTAGGTAATCGAAAGGTAGCTAGCTCCAACCTAGAAATTTCGAAAGCAAACAACTTTTATGGGAAACGAACATTATTATCAATATATCGAGGGGTGAAAGGCTATTTGGGATAAGCACCATTTATATATATGGAGCTTATCCCAAATAGCCTTTCACCCCGCAAATGAACTGGCTTGCATCCTCAAAGCTAAATTTAATATAGTTACCCTATATCAAAAATTAATAATACCCACCATTTATAATTTGAGCATAATGTATATCCTGTATCTCAGCTGCACACTAGGAAGTGACTTCTAAGTGTGTGCTGTTGCGAAATTATCTAACTAATCTATTACCAATCAGGATGTGTGGTCCGTTGTGTGGACCTGTTTACAGTATACAATGTCTAAGACTAAGTACTCGTTTATATCTGTGTGTATTTAATATCTCCCGATTTCTATAATTATGTTCCAGCCATAGATTATACAATAAATAATAATAGATTACATATTATTATTATTATATATAGGTATATTATATCAAAAAATCAAAGTCAAAATTTCTTTATTTGCAACATTATAAGTTGTACACATAATAATAAAAAATATATAATAGATTATATAATTAATAATTATACAGGATGTAACAAAAAGGGTATGTTAAGCGAAAAGCTATGTAAATAGCCCACTATAGAGAACCTATCCACAAAATTTGAGATCCGAAATCACATGTTTATTTTTGTATGGAGAATTTTTAAATATCTTAGGAAATTACATACAATCTTGAAAAATAAAAATGTGATTTCGAGTCTCAAATTTTGGAAATAGGTTCTCTATAGTGGGCTATTTATACAGCTTTTCGCTTAACATACCCTTTCTGTTACATCCTGTATAATAAATCTATTTTATACAGGATGTCCCAAGAAATAGTGTCAAGCGGAAGTCCAAGGACAGAATACCCCTAGGGGTACCCGAATTACCCCCATGTATGTTCCGCGACTTTTTGTAGTTTTCGAGATATGATTTTTTTTCATATTTTTTTGTTAAACCTTGGCTTATTTAACATTATTGGTCACCGAGACATCAATTGTTGAGATACAAGCTTGATTTTTTTTTCTGAAATAGGTGAACAGTAGCACTTGCAAAAACAAAAGCAATTGTGAGCCGATATGCTACTATTAAGCCATTAAAAAAATGTTGAATCCTAAGTTTGTTAAAATGTTTAAATTAAAGATCTCTTTTGAAACGATTTAAAAAAAAAACTTATCCCAAAAATGTCTCCAAAATTATTTTTAAAAACTTGCCAATTTCGTCAGCTATTTGCCATGTAAATTTGATTGAGCTATCTCCACGACTTCATACTTGAAAAAATGTTTGAAACACAGTAAGTCGAAAAAACTTAATTAAAAGATTGGGCCGAATAAAACTAAAAAAATGTTATTATTGATTGTTTATTATTAAATCACAAAAAGTTTTCGAAATGTCGCCCTTCCTGCTCGATACAAATTCTACATCGCCTTAAAAAAAATTCTTGTAGTCTACAAGACCATGTTAACAGGTCTATTGCGTGACGTCACTCAATACACGGGGCAGTTGAGCTGTAAGGGTGATTATGAGTGCAATTCTCGGAATTTACTACCTGAGTTGCGGCAAGGCAAGGGGAAGCGTGAGGTGAGGGAGCGGGGTTAGCGTTGGTCCATTGTGTTCGGCGGCTACCGGTCAGTTGACCATTTGCTTGCATTTGCGCCCGACGTTACTTCTTTACTAGCTCCTTTGTGATTATTTGACGAACTTTGCTTTCTTTACGGACTTTGGTTGCATATCGATTGGCTTTTGTGTGGTGTTACGAACTTTCTTAGACGACTTTGGCTTTCTCAACGGACTTCGGAGTGCACATCAATTGGGATTTCTAAGCGCAATAAATTGGTGAGCTATGTCTTTCTCGTCAAGAGATTATGCGCTTATGCATTACTTTTATGGCTATGCAAAAGGAAATGCTTCGGAAGCGGCTAGATTGTACAGACAGCAGGTACAAAACAGTGGTGAACCTCAGCCTGAGACTTGGCCTGATCATCGTACAATTTTGCGAGTCCATAATAGTTACATGGAAGGTCGCCTACCAGGTAGAAGACCCGGGCGTCCATCACAAATGCATGACCCAGATGTGGTCGAAGAAGTGGCAAGAGACCCATCAGTTAGTGTCAGAACCATAGAACGCCGCACCGGAATTCCAAAATCAGAAGCACATCGGATACTACAAAAAGAGGGATTTCACCCATATCATATTCAAAAAGTTCAACAGCTTAAGCCCGAAGATTATCCGAGAAGGGTGGCGTTTTGTCAAGAAATGTTGCGGCGTCAAGCTGAAGACGCAAATTTTTTTAATACGATTTTGTGGACCGACGAATCTCATTTTAAACGATGTGGAATTTTCAACATTCACAATTATCATTCTTGGAGCATTGAAAATCCACACATGACACGTGCCTCCAATTTTCAAGAACAATTTATCAGTAAATTAATGTCAGGCGTCTTAAATGGACAGCTGATTGGCCCCTTTCAACTGCCTGACCGATTAAATGGCGAGTCCTACTTGGAATTTTTACGGCAAGATCTCGACGGTCTTTTAGAAAATGTAGACCTATTAACGCGTAGAAATATAATATTTTAAAACGACGGCGCTCCATGTCACTTCGCGAGGATTGTCAGACAACATTTAACCGAAAGGTTTGGAGACAAGTGGATCGGCCGTGGGGGGCCCATTGCCTGGCCGCCACGGTCTCCCGACTTAAACCCCATCGATTTCTTCGTTTGGGGGTATTATAAAGAATTAGTTTACGCCAAGGATATCAGAAACATAGCGGAACTACGAACAAAACTAAGACAAGCAGAAGAAACAATAAAAAGCAACAGGGTAGCGTTCTTACGACTAAAAGAATTTTTTTTAAGGCGATGTAGAATTTGTATCGAGCAGGAAGGGCGACATTTCGAAAACTTTTTGTGATTTAATAATAAACAATCAATAATAACATTTTTTTAGTTTTATTCGGCCCAATCTTTTAATTAAGTTTTTTCGACTTACTGTGTTTCAAACATTTTTTCAAGTATGAAGTCGTGGAGATAGCTCAATCAAATTTACATGGCAAATAGCTGACGAAATTGGCAAGTTTTTAAAAATAATTTTGGAGACATTTTTGGGATAAGTTTTTTTTTAAATCGTTTCAAAAGAGATCTTTAATTTAAACATTTTAACAAACTTAGGATTCAACATTTTTTTAATGGCTTAATAGTAGCATATCGGCTCACAATTGCTTTTGTTTTTGCAAGTGCTACTGTTCACCTATTTCAGAAAAAAAAATCAAGCTTGTATCTCAACAATTGATGTCTCTGTGACCAATAATGTTAAATAAGCCAAGGTTTAACAAAAAAATATGAAAAAAAATCATATCTCGAAAACTACAAAAAGTCGCGGAACATACATGGGGTTAATTCGGGTACCCCTAGGGGTATTCTGTCCTTGGACTTCCGCTTGACACTATTTCTTGGGACACCTGTATAATATAACTGCTGCCAGCTGATATAACTATCTATAGGTGCGCGCTAAAATAAGTCATGTTTTTTGTCGCGCTTGACGTTAATGTTTATGTATGTTTGTTTTTTATGAATAAATTCTTTATTTATTATTATTATTAACATGTGTGGCAATAAAACCCCACACACACTTGAATTTCTCAGTCATAAATATTCAAATTCAAAATCATTTATTCGACATGAAAGCATTAACAACTTGTTTGTCAATTGTCTAATTATATGTTACTTTCTATGTTCGCACCCCAAAATGAAACCGCTACCAAACAAAAAAGGAGGTGAATTTAAACAACCCAAAAAAAAATCGCTTTGCTTTTGCTTTGGCAACGGTCACCACCCCAAGGTGCGATTTGTTACGGTCTGTCAGGCATAGCGATTCGGGGCTTAATAGCCACCAACGTGGAGCTAATAATAGTTAAAGTCGCCTAAAGACGAAATCCAGGAGAACTGCTACACAGTTCTCCTTTATGGCAAAACCAACATTAGGTCTGACACACTGCATGATTCTACTATTACTGTTACACTATTTCAGTGAAGTGTCATTGCTTGGAAGAAGAAATAGCAAGAAAACTCCCAACGACACAGTCAAAACTAAGTAACATATTAACAAAAGAATCTTACATTGGATTAGATATCAGATAATCATAGTAACACTTAACTCACTTAGTGTGTATAAATTCAATTATCATAACACAATTAATTTAAATTCATATAAATTACATACCCACTTACACAAAGTAAGTACAGGTCCATGTCAAATTTAAACTGTATAAATAAAAATAAAAATGTGTACACAGAGTACAAGTCAATGTCAAATAAGTATCTACTAAACTATAAAATACAAAAAAATATATATTTGTGTAGTACAAGTTGACGGTAAAATGTGAACAGAAGAGCAAACGTGGCATTCAGAACTTAAATATATAATACCTACAGCTGGTAATAACTATATAAATCTTCATTTTCAGCCTGTATTACTCTTTGCTGGAGAGCATACTCATAGCAGCTTTTATACCACTGTTCATGGTGCCTACTTATCAGGACAGATAGCAGCAAAGCGCCTGGTGAGCTCTGAGGAGACAGCAGAAAATGAACTTGCATGTACTACTTCTGCTGACCTTACTTCATGGATACAAGGTATCCAATTAGAAGGGTAATATTAAATACAAACAAAAATTGTCAAATACTTTCTGTGAACTAAGTTTCAAGCAGAAGCCTATGTATGTCTGTCCTATACATTGTTTTGGATACTCTTCAGTGAACTAGTTTAAACAACCATCTCTACATATTCTCATTTGAAGACTGATTGAATATCTGTTACTACTAATGAGCATTGTGTTTATACAAACTAAAACAAGGAAGAAATAGTCAATGACTTGGAAATTATAAGAACAAAATTATGTGTACTCAAAGCTGTGCTTGTAGTTTTTATATAAAATTTTGAACAATAAGTTAAATTGTGCAATAATGGTACATACTGAGTATTTTTATAGTATGTATGTAAATGCATTTTTTGTTAAATGAAAGTTGGTTGGTTATATTTTTCTTAATAAAATTTTAGTTTTGGTTGACATCTGATTTCTTTGGGAAATGAAATGGATGTTTTTCACTACACATTAATAGAATAATATGTAATTTATTATTAGTCGATAGGTAGGTCTGTAGAAAATTGTATATTATACAATGCACATTTTAATTGTAATAATTCATAGAGTAAAATACAATGCATTTCCAGTTTTAAAAGTTATATTGGATAAATAGGTATATTATTTCATTTTTCTAGTCAGTGCAATGTTTTTGTATCGCTTTAATAAATCATAGAAAAATATCTAACATTGTTTGCTTTACCCAACATTCTTAAGCTATCTGTAAAAAAAAGACAAAATAAAAAAATATATCTATTTAATTGAGTATAAAAACATTAGTAAAATGAGTATAATAACAATAATAAACATTTAGGATAAGTTTAAGTACATACCTACCTATGTATAGTTAAATTACAAAAAACAATACTTAATTGTTTAACATACCCAAGAAATAAAATAATAGTAAGAATGTGCACCAATACTACATATAAAATGGAATGTGTCTTGTACAACAAATTATTATGTTAGTTGATAATATAATAAACAATAATACCTACATAAAATCAAAATGTCATGATTAGCCTACCCCTTAGTGGGGCAAGTGAGGAAAATGTCTTTCATCTTATTGACCAAGACATTTGGTATTCAGCAGGGCACTGTTAGTTAATGCTACCACCTGTATGAGTATTTTAATTTGTACTTTATGCAAAATATTTATCTAATACAAAATAAGTCACTACAGTATGACAACTACCACCATACCCAATAAAAAGACTCGAATTCAAGTCATGATTAGTACATTCAGATCAAAATAAAAATAACATTAGATCATTGTTAGCGCACTACACGCAATTCCACTGTGGAGTTCTTAGAGGTAAGAATTGAAAGTAATTTGTTTTCCACATCTTTGCCCAATTCGTGCCACACACATTTGCCAATTAGTGGCACTTCCTCAAGTGGGGGTCGAAAAGCTACAAGTAATGATAAACAGCAACCATCTGCAACTGGATCAGCTTCCACATTAAGAAGACCCAAAGGCCTGTGTTGACCGACGTCTGCTCCAAACATTTCCACCATAAACCTTCGTAAAGTAGAATGCAAACTTTTAGCTGGATTTATTTCACATGTTGGAAAATGCAACATACTTTTTTCACTTAATAAAACATGAAGTTTGTTTGTACTTCTTTTTTTAATTACTATTATTAACCTTAATAAGTCTTTAACATGGCAAATAGGTGCTGGTAAGACATTTTCATGCCATAAACCAGCAATCTTGTTCTGCTTATACATTTGTGCTTTTTCAATCAAATGTAGAATGTCATTAGCTCTTAAGTTTATTTCCTGTAAGTTAGATATCCATTTTGCTTGCAAAGATTCTTTATCAGCTAGGGCTGGTGTTTTCAGTTCACCACCAACAACCTCTCCAGTTAAAACAAACCTGTACCATGTACCACCAGCCGTTTCAACGACCAGTAAAGTCGTTGGCTGACATTCTAAACCAGTTTCTTCAAGAACTTCTCTAATAGTAGCTTCAACAATGGTCTCATTTTTCTCCATGCGTCCAGCCGGAAGATACCACTTACCGGCACAACTTTCCTTAGCTTCTTGTATCATTAGTACCTCATTATTTTCGTTAATTATCACACAAGCCACGACATAAGTCACATTACTACCTAATTCCGGTTTGAAATTAGAGGGAGTTGTTGGTGTAATCCCTTGAGATTCAGCTACTGAATTTTGATCAGCTATTGTAAAATCACAAAAATCATTATCTTCGCCATCCAGTCCCAAACCTTTTAACAGCTGGGCAATATTAGAATCAGTCTGGCGTGCCATAATTAGGTGGTACCCAGGATAGTAATTTGTTTTATGGTAGGTAAGATTGTAATAAGACACGTGAGCTTACCGTTTATTCGATAAGAATAAAAGATTGAAATACTTGTATCACAAACTAAGTATGTAATAGTTGTACATCAAAGTTTTTTTTTTTTTTTTTTTTTATCTTTATTTTATAGAGGCTTTTATTTATTACAAATATGTCAGCCTCATCGTAGCCTAAACTAAATAGACTTTCCTTACAAACAAAAAAACTTAAATCCACCTACTTATCTAAGGTACATAACTCTCTATAAACTTATTTACAAATTTACACACAAACAAAGCATCGTTTGAACTGGGAGAAGATAGAATCGTTTGGAATGCCCCTATACCTATTTACAATATTTATACCTAAATCTAAAATTAATTGCCGCCTATGCTCCTCACCTCGCAAACACTCGACCAGTATGTGATGTACGTCTTCAATACATCCGCATTTATCACAATTTGGATTAGCTGTAAGGCCCATTAGGTTTCTGAACTTATTAAGGGGAATATGTCCAGAACGCAACCTGTGAGCCGTAACTATGTGCTTTCGGCTTAATTTTCCACAGGCAAACCAAGGAACACGAGGAGGGCCTGCCTGCATGGTCTTATACCAAACTCCTTTCTCCTTTGACAATTCGTCAAAATACTCCGACCACAACTCATGCATTTGAAGCTTAAAGCTAGGTAGAAATTCAAAATAATTAGGAATAATCACGTAGTCTGAACCATGACTGGTCGAGTGTTTAGCTAAAATATCAGCCATCCCATTACCCAATAGACCAATATGTGATGGAACCCACTGCAAGCGGACCTCTATGTCATTACTAAGAAAATATGTGAATAGTTTCAATATCTCATAAGCCTTAGTTACTCCTCGACTGATACTACCAGATGAGCATTTCACAATATGCTGTAAGGCACTTTTGCTATCGGACAGCACCACACATTTCAAATACCCTTTTGTCTTTATGTAATTTAGGGCCTCGTAAATTGCAATGAGTTCCAACGTCATGATGGATATATTATTATTGTTTACTCTGAAGCTACCAGAACAGTTATTAGATGGATCATAATATGCAGCACCAGAGCCTAAAGCGCACTTTGAACCGTCAGTGTACACTTTGTACCATTCATTATATTTATCATGTAGTTCTTCCAATATACAATTTTTTAATGTGTTAACTTCACAGAGCCTTTTACTAATTTTTAAACATTGAAGATTTGTAAAGATGACTTTTTCTATATTAATATTGCTAATCCAGGTACCTAAGCTATACATATCAAGTGGATATTGTGCCGAAACATCTACAATTTTAGTTTTTTGGAAGACTGTTATGAGTAACGGCTTCTTCTTATTTCGCCAAAATCTGTCGGAGCAAAGTGCACTTAACTCATTTAACATAGAAATAGTTAAATTATCTTTCCATGAATGTGCCTTAAGATATAATTTAACTGCAAGATATTGTCTTCGTAGATGGAGCGGTGGAATACACAGTTCACTCTCCATAACATGTATGGGTGTTGTTTTAATAAAACCTCCTATAATTCGAAGAGCTTGGTTTTGAACCTTATCTAATTTAGAAACGTGAGTTTTTGCGCTATTGTCGTAAAAGAAACTTCCATAATCAAGTCTACTGCGAATCAAAGCTATATATAATCGTCTTAGGTGTTTAGGATGAAGTCCCCAAGTTGGACCTGCTAATACTTTAAAAATATTTAAGTATTTTTGCGTTTTTTCCCAAGTTTCACCAATGTGTTTACCCCAGCGTAATGACTTGTCTAACCATAGTCCTAAATATTTCATATTATTTGTAGAGTTCAGTTGAGAACCACCAATATGTAACTGCGCGTATTGTTTGCCTAAACCTCTAGTAAAAATACAATATTTTGACTTATTAGAAGATAATTCTAAACCTATGTCTCGTAGTAAATCGGTCATTTTATTCAAAGCATTCTGCATATTTATCACTGATTCGTGTAACTTGTTATTTTGTATAAACATGACATAATCGTCAGCATATTGAGATAAGCTCACGTTCACAATAGTATTAGCAATTTTGGCAGTAACTATATTAAATATTAGGGGTGACATTGGGTCACCCTGGGCAATACCTTTGTGTGTCCATCTGGATAAATAATGCTTATAATTTTGATTATCAGTACTTAAAATTGTTAAACGTCTTTCCCTTAAAAACTCCCAAATATATTTACACATTCTATAACCTATACCAATTTCTTCTAGACTTTCAATAACTTTACAGGCCGAAACATTGTTGTATGCATTGTCTACGTCTAAAAAACAAGCTAAGGTAGGCATGTTTTTAGAGTAACCAATTTGTATATGACATATTAATCTAGCCAAGGAATCCAAACAAGATTGTCCACGTCTAAACCCAGTTGTGTGTCGCGATAACAAACTTTTTGATTCAACATACCACTCGAGCCTTCTAGTTATCATTAAATGAAAAATTTTGCATAAACACGATATAAGCGCTATCGGTCTCAATTTTGTGTCATTGTTCGGCAAATCTGTATTTTTAGGTATAGGGACTATTTGTATATTACGCCATTGAAGTGGAACATAGCCTAGACATAAAATTGAATTGAAAATATTTAATAATTGTAATTTTCCGTTTTCAGGAAGATTATATATCATAGAGTAAGTTATTTGATCTACACCAGGTGCAGTATCTTTCTTTTTAATACATGTACTCATCTCATGTAAAGTGAAATCCACCTGCAGATTGTCATTAGTCGAGCATATTCTTGGCATAGTAGGGCATACAGAGTCAGGGGTGAGACTTGTTAGTAAACTATCTAACTTTTCAGGAGGATAAGATATACGTGCACTTTTATAACTTTTCATCCAACGCATACGTCGCCACATTTCAGTTACGGAAGTAGTTTCATCGATACTACTGCAAAAGTCCTTCCAACTATTTGCTTTCGCTTGTCGCAGAAGGCGTTTAGTACTCGCTATCTTGTTTTGTAATAGGATTAGATTTTGGGGGGTTGGATTTCGTCTAAAACTACTTAAACATAACCTTCTCTCAGCTACGGCCTTAGAAAGGTCTGAGTTCCAATAACTTTTTGGTTTAAACTTAGAAGTCGGATTTGTACATATTTTCAAATAAGGTATACTCTCATCAGCAGCTAAGTTAATCAGATTTACAAAACTATCATATTTGTCTTGAATAATGTTTGTGTTAAAATCATTTGCATTAATATTATCAAAAACTATCTGTTCTGTATTAGTTAAACTATCTTTAAGGCGTTCTCTATAAATATCCCATCGGGCTTTCTTGAAATTCCGCTTTTTTATAATATTATTATTTGGTACATTAAAATATTTAAAACACAGTTTCATCACTAAATGATCGCTACCAAAACTCTCATTAGTAACCTCCCAACTAAAATCAATAGCGATATCTGTGGAAACGAAAGTAATATCCGGTGAAGACTTCTGGAGAACATTATTAACTAGTTTAATTCGTGTTGGCGCACCATCATTCAATGAAATAAAACCGTGTTCCAAAGATGAATCCATTATCTGTATACCCCGTTTTTCATTTTTATATGACCAATTCGTATGATGAGCGTTGAAGTCCCCAGTTATTAGGCATTTTTGTGTGAACCGTTGAAACAAATTATCCCAATCAGTTTTATGTGTTCTTCCAGATGACGGACAATAAACAGAAAATATATTCTCCAAATTACTACAATTTAACAACCTAAGATGTAATATCTCAATTTCTAAGTTATCATTAGTAATTAATGGACATTCTTGCACTTTAACTGATTTATGAACTATAATGGCAACACCTCCATAATTATCCGCTCTGTCCCTCCGAAATACATTATACTCACTTATGTTAAACCAAGAGTCTGGCTCCAACCAAGTCTCCGATACGAAAGCAATATGGATCTTCTCTTGCGACAACAGCATTTCGAATTCTACAGTTTTAGGCCGCAAGCTCTGTGCATTCCACTGTAACATATTTAGAGAACAATACTTACTACAAGAAGCCATTGGTATAAATACTAAAAAACTTACTAAATATATCGCCATCTTTCAAAAACCTTAATATTAACTGGATGCATTCGGTTATTATACACTTGACAACCGACTGTATTTTAACATCAAAACTAGTATCTGATAGGCATATTTCCTTAATTTTTTGAAAGATTTTCTTTATCTCAAACTTTGTTGATGGTTCGATTTTCTTCTTCTTTGGAGTTTCCTGTATTTCTTCCGGTCTTCTCTCGTATATGTGATCTTGCAGAAAATCATTTTGGTTATCAGTTTTTTTATGTATTTTCTTTTTCTTACTAGCAGGAGCTGTTTTATGTCTACTTTGCTTGGTAATTATTTCATCTTCCTTATCATCACTATCTTCTATTTCTGTATGTATTTCTGCTACCACCACATCTCTGTAAGATTTTATGTTAGAATTCTGCTGAATTTTCTTTATACCCTCTGTATTATTATTTCCTTCGTATTTTTACTACGTATCTGTGACACTCGTGACTCTTTTCCTTCTAGATATAAAGATAATGCTTTTCTGTAAGTACAATTGTTTACACACATAATATCTCTAATCTCTTTCTCTTTCAAAAAAATCGGGCAATTCTTGTTTAGTGCCATATGATTCCCATCACAATTTAAACATTTGAAATTTTGAGTCTCACAGTTAGCGTGACCCTGTCCACACTTTGGGCATCTAATTTTCCTTGTCGGGCATGAACGTATAAGATGCCCGAATTTCCAGCATCCAGAACACTGGGTAACAGGGAAAGTATATGCTTCAACTTGGAATCTACATCCATAACCGACTACATATGAAGGCAGAGAAGAACTTTTAAAGCATAAGCGCACCGTTTCACTGTTGACCCAAATACCTTCTTGAGACAAACGTTTTAATCTTCTTATGGAAACTATATCATACTCACAGGATAGTATTTCCTTCATTTCATTTTCCTCCCTCTTAATTATACCATATGACAGATTTACCTCATCAATCATTTGACATCTATATCCTAAACTCTGCATCTTTTCACAAGTAACTAGATTGCCAGCATCCGCCTTGTTGTCAAATTGTATCAAAACTCTGTACGGGTTTTTATATTGAATCTTAACTATATTCTGCACATTCTGAGATTTAAGTAATTTTGCCATGCCAAATTGCTTCGGTAGAACTTCCTTAGAAGTAATGCATACTATATTTCTTCCCAGATTTTGCTTTTCTGCTTCGACATTTATTTTATTCTCTGCCAAATTCGTTGTAAACCTTCGTTTCTGACCTCGCTTTACTAACGTAAACCCGTCATTATCATTCCCAAAACTTTCATCACTGTCGGGTCGGGGTCGTTTCTCAGGTACTCGATTTCTCTGAACTAAATTATTTTCCGCATCTATGAGTAATGGGAGACTTTCTGATAGTTGTTGCTCACTTTCTATAATAATTTCTTCCTCCATTAAATCGCAGTCATTTAACTCACTATATTGTGAATTTTCAATTACGTCATCCATTTTCAACTAACATTACGCAAAACAACAACAATCATAGGTATTTAAACTATAAATAATAAATAAAATTAATTTCCAAATAAAAATACGTCTTTTCATTTAAGCGTTCCCGCCAAAAAAAAAGTACATCAAAATTGTACATATATTTTGTTCTATTTACATTTTTTTTTTGTTTAGTTTATCTCGAAGGAAAGGCAAGGGAAACTAAGCCCATACAGCCATTGTCTTTAGTAAATGATTTCTGAATTTATGATGGATGATAATGATGACGATGAATGGAAACGTCGGGAAAATCCTCAAGAACAAGTGTAAAGTTAGTCAAAATGAAAAATTATTGCAGAAACAACTTACATGCGCCCATGAAGAGATCGTAATCCGGCTAAAGTTTTACTCGGCTTACCTGCATATAAAACCATGCACACGCACTAGATTCACACCACAAGTAATCAAAATTGTTCTATTTACATATCACCATTTTTTTAAATAGTTTATCCCGAAGGAAAGGCAAGGGGAACTAAGCCCATACAGCCACTGTCTTTAGTAAATGATTTCTGATCATATGATGGATGATAATGATGATGAATGGAAACGTCGGGAAAATCCTCAAGAACAAGTGTAAAGTTAGTCAAAATGAAAAATTATTGCAGAAACAACTTACATGGGCCCGTGAAGAGATCGTATTCTGGCTAAAGTTTTACTCAGCTTACCTGCATATAAAACCATGCACACGCACTAGATTCACATCACAAGTAATCAAAATATAACTTATCTACCAGAAAACATCACTTTGCGGACACATGCAAGCCATTTACAAATATTTTTTGATTTTAACAAGAAAATTACACCTGCACCCTTCCGCTTTTCCCGCCGAATCCCGTTCTATCACCAGCGTTGC
The DNA here is from genome assembly GCA_014607495.2 of Carposina sasakii. NCBI lineage: Eukaryota > Metazoa > Arthropoda > Insecta > Lepidoptera > Carposinidae > Carposina > Carposina sasakii. The sequence goes on from CP053161.1 coordinate 7,521,905, forward strand.
CAGACTGTGTTGTCAGAATTACCGTGTTATGTACCCTAAAATTACCGTACACGGTGATTGTATGAAAAGTAGCTTTATAAGTACTTACATTTGATTTTTCCAACTTAGTTTCTATCGGTATAACTATTTCACAAACTTATAACATACAGCCGTCAGTTTAGTTCACATGAATATGAGAATTCAACAGTATCCATGGTCAGATTAGGCCCCAATTTTAAATTACCGTAAGTTTTGTCGAATTTTGTCACTGTTCTTAAAATTACCGTACGGTTTTGGTGCTACGATGGATTACCGTACAAGGCTCGAAAATACCGTACAAATACGGTAATTACCGTACGTCTGGCAACGCTGCATATCACCACCATATTATTATCACGAAAATCAAGAAAAGTATATATATATATATATTTTAAATAGTTTATCCCGAAGGAAAGGTAAGGGGAACTAAGCACATTCAGTCATTGTCTTCAGTAAATTATTTCTGCATTTATGATGGATTATAATGATGAATGGAAGCGTCGAGAAAATCCTCAAGAACGAGTGTAAAATGAATGAAATTCAAAAAGAATTGCAAAAACAACTTACATGAGCCCATGAAGAGATTGTATTCCGACTAAAGTTTTATTTAGCTTACCTGCATATAAAATCATGCACACGCACTAGATTCACATCACAAGTAAACAAAATATAACTTATCTACCACAAAACATCACTTTACGGACACATGCAAGCCATTTACAAATAAATTTTGATTTTCACAAGAAAATTATTACACCCGCTCCTTTTCAGCTTTTCCCGCCGAATCCCCAGTAGTTTTTTTTTTTTTAGTTTATCCCGAAGGAAAGGCAAGGGGAACTAAGCCCATACAGCCGAATCCCCAGTAGACAAAATAACATTATTTTTATTTTTTGTTTAATTTATCCCGAAGGAAAGGCAAGGGGAACTAAGCCCATACAGCCATTGTCTTTAGTAAATGATTTCTGAATTTATGATGGATGATAATGATGATGATGAATGGAAACGTCGAGAAGATCCTCAAGAATGGGTGTAAAATTTGTTAAGATTAAAATGAATTGCAGAAACAACTTACATGAGCCCATAAAGAGATCGTATTCCGACTAAAGTTTTACTTAGCTTATCCGCATATAAAACCATGCACACGTACTAGATACACATCACAAGTAAATAAAATATAACTTATCTACCAGAAAACATCACTTTACGGACACATGCAAGCCATTTACAAATAAATTTTGATTTTCACAAGAAAATTACACCGTGTAATGCCACAAAATAACAATCAATTATTTTTTTGTTTCGTTTATCCTCAGGGTTTATACCGAAGGAAAGGCAAGGGGAACTAAGCCCATACAGCGATTGTCTTTAGTAAATTATTTCTGAATTTATGATGATCTATACTAATATTATAAAGAGGTAAACTTTGATTGTTTGTTTGTATGTTTGTTTGTTTATTTGCAGCGAATAGGCTCCGAAACTACTGGACCGATTTAAAAAATTCGTTCACCATTAGAATCCTTATTGGACCTGGATGAATATAGGCTATAAGAATTTCCCGAAATTCCCATGGGAAGGGGACAAACGGGAATTCATAATTTTTACGAAAACAGCTATACATATGAAGCTGAAATCGGGCATATATGTTCATTAGGGACTGCGGGAAAGCACTAAGAACGGATTTCCCGAAATTCCCATGGGAAGGGGACAAACGGGAATTAAAATTTTTCACGAAAACCGCTATACCTACACATGAAGCTGAAATCAGACCTGTATGTATATTAGGGACTGCGAGGGAGTACTAAGAACGGATTTCCCGATATTCCCACGGGTAGGGGACAGACGGGAATTTAAAATTTTGAAGAAAACTGCTAATTGTATGAAGCTGAAATCAGACATGTATGTTTATTAGGGACTGCGAGGGAGTACTAAGAACGGATTTCCCAAAATTCCCACGGGTAGGAGACAAACGGGAATTAATTTTTTTTACAAAAACTGCTACACATATGAATCTGAAATTGGGCATATATGTTCATTAGGGACCCCGAGGAAGCACGAGGAACGGATTTCCCAAAATTCCCACGGGAAGGGGACAAACGGGAATTAATTTTTGTTACGACAGCCGCGATACATATGAAATACCGGACCTGTACTTTCATTGACAGAGTTTCCCACTGCGCATTACTTTTCAAATTATCTTGTTATGGAGTGGATGGGGCAATTCTGGGATGGCTTAGGTCATACCTGGATAATCGTTCTTTCAACGTAGTTGTGGACGGATATCAATCCAAGCTATATAAAATTAGCTCAGGAGTGCCACAAGGCTCACATTTGGGACCAGTTCTCTTCAATATATTTATTAACGATATCCCTACGGATATCTGTTTCTCTAAATCATTTTTATATGCAGATGATTTAAAACTATTAAGAACAATTAACTCCCCAGTCGATAGTACTTTACTTCAAAGGGACCTCAATAATCTTGTATAATGGTGTGTCAGGAATGGTATGAAATTAAATACAAATAAATGTTTTCTAATGAGGTACACTCGCAAAATTAATATTTTTCCATCTAAGTATCACATTAATGGCATCTTTCTCGAGGAGGTCGATACAATGCGCGATTTGGGGGTCTTAATGGATACTAAATTGACCTTTATACCACACATAAATTATATAATAAATAAAGCATCCAGAATGTTAGCATTCGTGATAAGGAACGGAAAGATATTCCACAATCACAAAACCAAGGTGTTACTGTACAACAGTTTGGTGCGCAGTCTACTGGAGTATAATAGTATAGTTTGGCGGCCACATTATTCATGCCATTCATTGAGAGTTGAGAGGGTGCAGAAGAGATTCTTATACCACCTCACATACTCAACTGGTATGGCAAGGAGGATCAGGTCATATAATGAAAGACTTGATCTATTTCACATGACTGAGCTTTCTAAAAGAAGAGACCTAATTTTCTACATGTATGTTCTTACCTGTTTGCCTACTCTTTTCTATTGTGTCTTTTTCTACCCTATTTCCATTGTCTTGTTCTATGTTGTTGTTGCTGTCCGTGTATATGTAATTGTCAAATAAATTCTATCTATCTATCTATCTTCTATCTATCTAATTGACCTGATTTTTCTGTACAGACTTTTTAGGGGTAACATTGATTGCTCAACATTACTGACCCAATTTAAGCTCGGAATACCCTCGAGATTGCCTCGTGGCAGGATTAACCCATTCGTGCCTCCTTTCCGTAGAACAGTTCTTGGTAGAAATTCTCCAGTACCGCGTCTCTCGAGACTATACAACCAATGCCATCATCTGACTGACCTTCACTTTACAAGTCAGGGCCAGTTCTGCAACGCAGTCATGAGACTTAATTGAAATGCCTCCTATGTTCAGTGTGTCTATCTGTCTACTTCATAATCTTATTTCCAAATAATAATAAAAAATAGATAAAATTTACAATTGTGCTCAGCTTCTGTGTTTTTTTTGTTTTGCCATTATATTGTTGATATAAATTGTATTACTATTATTTATATTGTACTTACCTACTGTCTTGTTGCATGTTGTGTTTGCCTCTAATTAGTTATGCATTTAGTTATTTTCGTTATCACTTAGATATTTAGTCGTAAGATATATTGTAATAACTGCTGGCAAAGCTTAAGAAATAAATAAATAATGATGAAATTTGGTAGAGAGTGTGAGGAGGCACTGAGAATAATTTATCAAAATTTCCACCAGAACGGGACAAACGAGAAACTAGTCAATCATAAATCATTTACTAAAGACAATGGCTGTATGGGCTTAGTTCCCCTTGCCTTTGCTTCGGGATAAACTATATAAAAAAAACTGTCAACCTGCTGTCTATTTGACTTTGACAAGTGATTTGACGAGCGGGCACAAAACATCCATCATTTCATTCATCGTCATCGCAATTCGCATCGATCTTCTGACCTTTTTTGATTTAGTGCTCGCTAAAAAGTCTCCAGAAGAAATCAGAGATCATGTCTGCAAGCAGAGCTAATATGCTGGTTAGTTTTAGTTAAACTAATTCTTTGATATATGATTTATTATTCCTATGCTGTTATTCTAATTACGTAATATTTTTAGGTTCGCTCTTTGAGTACTTCAGCTGCAACTGCTCAACTCGTCAAAGCTCCAGTTCAAGTTTTTGGTCTAGAAGGTCGCTATGCTTCTGCTTTATATTCAGCGGCTACTAAAAACAAAACTCTGGATTCCGTTGAAAAAGAGCTATCACAGTTTCAGCAATCCATTAAAGCCGATGCGAAATTGAAAGAATTTCTCATCAATCCCACTTTAAAGAGAAGTTTAAAGTCGGAAGCTCTTAAGCATGTGGCTACTAAGGTTAGTAAATCTGAAAAGTTGTAATTTAATTTCATGTGAATGTTTATTTTCAGGTTATGTTATAAAATATAACTATAAACTTATTATGTTATTACTATATTGAATTACAGACAAGTTTGTCTGCCACTACAAGCAACTTATTTGGTCTGCTGGCAGAGAATGGCCGTCTAAATAAACTAGAGGGTGTTATCAATGCATTCAAGATTATCATGGCTGCTCACAGGGGTGAAGTTACTTGCGAAGTTATAACTGCCAAGCCTTTGGACCAGGCTCAAAAGCAAAACTTAGAAGGCGCTCTAAAGGTACTTATTTGTGTTTGTGCTATAAATCATTGTCTACCTGCCCATCTCATTACTTTGGAGTTGGTGCAATATGTGTAGTAATGTAGGTATATCATGTAATTTGTATTATTGTTGTATCCATTATGCACCTATCATTGTTACAGAAATTCCTAAAAGGGAATGAAGTACTTCTTCTGACAGCCAAGGTGGACCCCTCTTTGATTGGAGGCATGGTTGTGTCAATTGGAGACAGATACGTAGACATGAGTATTGCAAGCAAAGTTAAGAAATACACATCTATTATTAGTTCAGCTGTTTAATTCACACAGTAATGAATATCATGTATATATATTTAGTGAAAAGGAATAAACAAATCAAGTGAAATCCATATATTGTTTTTACTCCTTTTGCATGACTGATTTTTTTATTTTCTTGCTTGTTGCATACAATTTTATTGAAGCAAGAAATGACTGGCATGGTCTAACTAAACTCTAAACCCAAGTTTTTACTAGTTAACAAGGGGATATCAATTACTGAACGCCTTATCTATACTATATAATCTATACATATAATAAAAATGTAACGGATTGCTGTCTGTACATGGAAGATATATGAAAAAAAATATTACAGGAGACCTTTATCAACGCAATAGTACCCAAGAGAATGATTTTTGGAATTTTTGTCTGTGCGCTTGTGCACACTAATCTCAGAAACGGCCAGGATTCGAAATTATCAAGATAAATATTTTTTTGGATAATATTATTTCTTTATTAGAATAGATAATATGTAGTATAATAAATACTAAATAACCAATAACCTGCAAACTAAAATTATTTGCAATAATAACTAAACCTAGGTAAAAGAAAAACTAGAGCTACAAAATAAAATTATCTTGATATTATATTTCAGTACTGGTACGGAAAACAAACCAATTTTGTTAAATGGTCTCATGCTCAGTCTGAATCCTATGGGTTGGAGTGTGGAGTGCGACAGGGGGGTATCAGTTCTCCCTCTCTCTTTAACCTATATATGAATGATCTCACAGTGGAGCTCAGCAGCATGCGTGTGGGGTGCCGCGTAGATGGTGTTAGTGTTAATAACATCAGCTATGCGGATGACATGGTGCTGCTGTGCCCGACTGCGGAATCTATTCAGAAAATGTTAAAAGTATGTGCTGGCTATGCTTCTTCACACGGCCTTACTTATAACATTAAAAAATGTGAATTCATTGTCTTTAAGGCCGCAGGTAAACATGTGGGGTATGTGCCCGAGATAACACTTAATGAAATTAAAATCAATCGAGTTTACACATTTAAATATCTTGGGCACATCATTACTGACGACCTTAAAGACAATCAAGATATTGAAAGGGAGCGTAGGGCTCTAGCGGTCAGAGGTAACATGTTGATTCGTAGATTTTCCCGTTGTAGTGAGGAGGCCAAACTCTCGCTCTTCAAAGCTTATTGCCAGTGCTTCTACACGGGAAATCTATGGGTCAACTACACCAAAAAGCCGCTGGAGACCCTTCGCGTACAATATAATAATATATTTAGGATGATGTTGGGGCTGCCTCGTTTCTGTAGTGCGTCAGGGATGTTTGCTGAGTATCAAATTGATGGATTCCATGCAATCATACGCAAAAAAACAGCCTCCCTGATACGCAGAGTTCGGGCCAGTCCAGACAGCATCCTGGAGACTGTTGCGGATAGGTATGACTCGCCAATGTGGCGGTGTTTCGTGCGAGGGGTGATCAGCTAGTCTGCGACTATTGTTCTCCTCTTGGACGGGAGACCTGCCGGGGCGTGTTGTGCCTGTCCGCAATAGTCTTCCTATATTGTAGCTGTGCATTATTATTTTCCTATTTAATTAAATTTTATTTTTTTTCATTACTAACACCAACATGATTGTATTTTCACTAACCCCAATATGGATCTTCGGTCTGAAATAAATAATTTTTATTTTATTTATTTATAATTTAATTATCCTAGCTGATTTGTCAAATAACTTCTTGAAATTTTCTTTATTTCAATTATAATCTATTTATCTCAAAAAGGGTCTCAGTTTATCGGCATTATTGGATGAAAAGCAAAGAATAATACATTTAAAATGAGAAAAATACAATTTATTATTCTGAATTTGTTTTTATGGTGTCAAAAAAAGTAAAAAAGGACAAATTCCTGAAATTCACACTTGTCAGTAGGAAAGGTTTTTTTAGGTCTAGTGCGTTTGGATATGTAAATAAACTTAGATTATTTTAGTATTTAATTTTTATAATTACATATCAAAGATAATTATAACTTTGAACCCTGGAAACGGCTGCACCCATTTCGATAGTTTTCAGGAATATATTGTGACAGGTCCCATTTAATCTCAGATGAATGATAAACACATTTAACATTACTTTACTTTTTATCCCGGATAATTACGGCATTTTGTTTTTTTTTGTAGTCCATGAGAATGGAGTCTTGGGCATCCATAATAATAATCTGAAAAAGTTGGACAGTAACTTCTCTATGCAAAATGGCACCCACAAAAGTCCAGTGTCTGTCATGGATGGAGGAATCATGGTGTCTAAATGGATCCACAAGCCATAGCAACTATTTATAAAAGAAACTATGTAATTACAGAGTGTAGGCTAAGTCATGGTTGCTCATATAATATTTAAGTATGATCGAGTTATTGAATACAGTAGTAACATTAAGTATTAAAGTAAAGGCATGACTATAAAAATTGTAAGCAGTAGCAGACAGGGTGACTCCTGCATTAATAGGGTGCACAGAGCAGCACTGTGTGTAATGCAGGCAAATCAGACAATAATTATTACCATTAAGTAAACCAAAAAATTTATTGTGCCCTTTGCACTTCTAACATAAATATCCTTATAATAATAATAATAACAAAAAGTTATACTCTCATATTAAATACAACACTATGTTATTTATTTAAAGATCAACAAGTATATTCTCTAACTGAGATCTAAGAGGTAATGAGATCAAGTCAATGTTTACAACAAAATTTAAATTAAGCTTCTGTTGGAGCAGCCTCTCCCTTCAGAAGTGAATTTTCCGCTTCTAATTCTGCTATTCGGGCGCGGGCTGCTTCAAGCTCATCATCACCGCCATCCGTACCTAAATGTTTACGAACATATTCCAATGCATCTTCAGGTTTATCCGGCTCCTCATAAAGACTAACGAGGACTTTCGTAAGTGCATCCATAACTCCTGCTCGTTCTAAATAGCGCCTGAACTCTTCTCGTTTTGAATCTATTGGCTAGAAATATATGACAGGGAATTTAATAAAAATATAACATTATGAGTCGCCATTCCAACACGATTATTAAAAGCCTAGAAAACTTACTTTGTAAGATGACATAATTAATAAATTAAAGTTTTCTTGAGGCGCAAATAAATGTATAATCTAGAATTCTTCAAGATTATCAAATAAAACCAGAAAAAGCCTTCGAAAAAGCAAACCAAACTCCACTCCACTGACCACTGTTTTTTCGACCAATATTTTTATTTTTTAATAACAGTTTCATTCGTTTCGATTGTTTTGGCACTGAGTATTTTTTTTGCCCACATTAAGGAAGCAAATCACTAAGAGGGAAAAGCTGGAAGGTGCAGGTGTGATTTTCTTGTGAATATCAAAAATTATTTGTAAATGGCTTGCATGTGTCCGTAAAGTGATGTTTACTGGTAGATGAGGTTTATTTCGATTACTTGTGATGTGAATCTAGTGCGTGTGAATCGTTTTATACGCAGGTAAGCTGAGTAAAACTTTAGCCGGAATACGATCTCTTCATGGGCCCATATAAGTTGTTTCTGCAATTATTTTTAATTTTGACTAACTTTACACTTGTTTTTGAGGATTTTCCTGACGTTTCCATTCATCATCATCATTATCATCCATCATAAATTCAGAAATCATTTATGTTCAAAAGACAATGGCTGTATGGGCTTAGTTCTCCTTGCTTTTCCTTCGGGATAAACTATCCTAAAAAAAAACATTCTGAATTCATTCGTCCTTTGATTCATCCATTCATTCATGATTTTTGATATCACGAGGAAACTCATTGTCTTCGATAATTTATTAATAAGAGATCCTAAACTAAAACTTAAAAATGGCATTACACGTACCGAAAGCACCGGGCGTACCTAGTATGCTAAAAGATGGAGCCCGAGTAAGTACACCTTTTGAGTAAAATAACATAACCCCTCCCGGTGGATCATGTGTAAACTCATGATGCACATCTGATTTTAATATTTCCAAATTTTCCTTTTTCTTGCAATATAACGCACAATTTTATTTTAAGTTTTACAATAATAACATTAAAAAAGCTATTCATCTAATAACATACTAACTTTATTTAAATTTTACTTATATGACTTCAAAATTAAATAGCTTCAATTCAAATTTGGAAAAAAATATTCGTCTTACCTGTTTTAGATGTTTTCTGGTTTGGAAGAAGCTGTATACCGTAATATAACTGCTTGCAAGCAATTTGCACAGAGTGTTCGCTCTGCCTATGGCCCAAATGGCATGAACAAAATGATTATTAACCACATTGACAAGCAATTTATTACCAGCGATGCTGGGACAATAATCAGAGAGCTTGATGTTGAGCATCCTGCAGCAAAGTTAATGGTGCTTGGTAGTCAAATGCAAGATGCTGAAGTTGGAGACGGAACCAATTTTGTGATTGTATTGTCCGGAGCTCTTCTGGAGGCAGCTGAGGAATTATTACGTTTAGGAGTTACTCCGACTGAAATATCTGAAGGCTATGAAAAAGCACTGGATAAGTGTATTGAGATGTTACCCGAGCTTGTGTGCCATGAAATTAAAGATTGTAAGAATGTTGCAGAAGTTACCAAAGCTATTATACCTGCAATTATGTCTAAACAATATGGTAACGAGGACTTCATTGCGGGTTTAGTGGCTAAAGCTTCTATTGCCATTCTTCCAGAAAAAACAACATTCAATGTGGATAATGTCAGAGTTTGCAAGGTATTTTTTTTATTATTTTTAACTTAAACAATTGATAATTGTAGCTTAATTTGCCTTTATTTGTCACAATATGCTTGCATTACATAGTGCTACTCTTTTAGATACTTGGAGGTGGTCTTTATCAATCGGATGTTCTCTCTGGTATGGTTTTCAAGCGGGAACTTGAAGGTGATGTTACATCAGCAACCAATGCTAAAGTAGCAGTATACACATGCCAGGTGGACATCATCCAGACTGAGACTAAGGGCACAGTTCTCATTAAGACTGCTGATGAACTATTGAACTTCAGCAGAGGAGAGGAGTCTGTGCTAGAAAAGCAAATTAAAGATATTGCAGACGCAGGAGTCAATGTAGTAGTAGCTGGTGCTAAATTCGGTGATATGGCTCTACATTTCTTGAACAAATATGGGCTCATGGCTGTCCGACTGAACTCCAAATTTGATCTCCGTCGTCTAGCAAAGACAGTTAATGCTACTGTAAGTAGAGCAATCGTGAGGTTATAATGGTATATATCTATGTACCTATTTAATAATATTGGTAATTTGGTATGTAATAATTCTAGGTCTTACCACGGCTGACCACTCCAACTGCTGAAGAACTCGGTTTTTGTGACAGTGTTGGTGTAGAGGAGTTGGGAGACACTCGCATTGTTACATTCCGCATTGGCAAAACTGAGTCACGAATTTCCACAATTGTCATCAGAGGATCTACTGATAACTACATGGACGATATTGAGAGGGCTATTGATGATGGTGTCAACACCTATAAAGGAATTGCCAGAGACGGACGGTAATGTATCTTTTATCACCAAAAATAAATACTTTAAATCAACCTTCCTATGGTGCACCTTTTTATGTGTATAGACAAGGCTCCAGCAAAAAGACAGTTTAAGCATAATGACATATAAAAACAAAAAATATTGAAGTTCCTGTGATGACCTTTTTTCACCTTGTAGTGTATGCAAAAAGTGGGTACCCACACATTATAATTGGAAATGACTATGTGGGTAGTTAGATGAAGTCAGTCTGGTTTCGTCATAGCTGATAGCACATATTCAGCCTGGGTTTCAGTAACATGTGAGTACATAATACACCTTAAATAAGAGATATTTTGTTTTCAGATTTGTCCCTGGAGCTGGTGCAACAGAGATAGAACTGGCACAAAGACTTCTTCAATATGCTGACACATTACCCGGCCTGGAGCAATATGCCATCAGAAAATTTGCTCTTGCATTAGAGAGCATTCCTCGTGCTCTTGCTGAAAACTCTGGGGCTAATGCTACAGAAGTTATCAACAATATTTATTCTGCCCACAGGGTAAGTACAAGCAAATACTTGAAATTTTAATTTATAGTTAACCAGCTGAAAGAATTGTTAATAAATGTTTTGGTAAAGTATAATAAGACTACAATATTTTAGGACACACTATTGGCCAATCTTGGCTACCCATGTAGGTAATGATGTAATATTTCTTTTCTCTTCAGGATGGCAAGAAAAATGTTGGTTACAACATTGAATCTGAAGATAATGGTGCAATTGATGTCAACGAGAAAGGAATACTGGACCTGTATGTATTAAAATACTGGGGTTTGAAATATGCAGTTGGTGCCGCGAGTACAATTCTTAAAGTGGATCAAATTATCATGGCCAAGAGAGCTGGAGGACCTAAGCCCAGGAAAACTGCTGGAAGTGATGATGAATCTTAAGTAAAAAAAAACATTATTTTAGTATTCTTAATTTGTTCACAATATTAATTATTATTTAGCTTATTCTGCTAGCTATACTTACTTATTTTAAATGATAATTAGAAGAGTTATCACGATGCATTCAACAAACTAACAGTATCAAAATGTGCTTTAGGTTATATTTGGAGATTGTTGTAATTTAATATTTTAATACACCTTCCTAAACAATATGGATGTAAGTATTTTATTTATCTGCCAGCAAAAAATACTGATTAATATTTCATTAGTGTCCAAAGGCACACAAAACGTGGAACAGAAGCATTGTTGTATGAATACTGTCCCGCGCAAGTTGTAAATCAACAATAAAGTCTTGTGTCTCACCAAATTTAAACGGGCTTGCGCTTAATCTGCTCGGCAGCTCTGCGCCCCCCCGCACATCAACTATCAGACTACAATACAGCAACGCAGGAGCGGCCCCCTTATTACCTTACTAGCAATAACGAAAATTGTACCAAATTCGCTGATTGCTTGTCAAATTCGTATTACGTACCTATAATGAATTTCAAAGAAATTTTGACATTACAGCGCGAATATTGTACAATTTTTGCTAACGCATTGCTTCTGCTTTGCTTTTGCATGATACGTAGGTAAGTCGATTTATTCCCTTTACGTCCAGTCTGAGTGCCTATTGTACTTGCTAGATACTGTTGCGGTTATACACTATCTATTTCCGTTATGTCGATTCTTTTGTTCTATTCCCTTTACGTCGAGTTTAGAATTGAACGTACAGTCAAGTACAGAAATGACGAACATCTGTAAATTATTTAGAAATTAGTCGACGCCCGTGACTCCGTGCGCGTGGATTGCAGAAAAAACAAAATGTCAAAAATCCGGGATAAAAATATTTTCCTGGGATAAAAAGTATCTTGACCTACAAGATAAAACTCGACATAAAGGGAATAGGAACAAAAGATCTTCTAAGTTAACAACATGTACCAAAGAACAATACGCACTCAGACTCTACGTAAAGGGAATAAATCGGTAAGCCTGCGCGGCAGAAGCTGCGCACGGTAGCTTGAGGAAAGGGCCGCACGCTAGTATAACGTACTCGTAACTATGGCGGCAATGTACGACCCATCGAAAGCAGTGCAGCTTTTACACGGACAAAAATCAAAATTGTAGGTAGGTTGTAAAAAAACATATTTCATTGAGATTACATTGTTATTAAAATATAGGCATATCACTAAGTACAGTCAGGTTACAATATACATTTCTTGTAAATGTGTTACAGACAGTTCACATTGGAAATCAAATTTAGGGGAATTCTTATTCTAAAATATCTATAGACATTATAGAAAAACCACAACATATTTCGATATTTTAGAAAACATTACATTCTATCTATAGTACATTAAATGGAAAAATATCTATATGTATAGGTGTGATTAAATATGGGGTATGGTAATAAACTAACGAGAGGGATTATCATAAAGACATTATCACACTGCACCACACCGTAGCTTCATACTGTATAAACAGCTCAGTATAGACAGCCTCGAAGGGGAAACAGTGGATACGCCTCAGCTTTTACAGAGGTATAGCGTGTCGCAGATTTCGTTAAAGTTCCGTAGTTTTAATTAAAATACACATTTATGTATACATATAGCAATGCACTAGCATAGCACTAACATCACAGTGTGGTCCCCGTGACTAAGGAATACCTATTAAAGTTAACATAGCAACAATAACTGGAAATCAAAATAATACTGATAACAATAAAATAACTCTAAAGAAAAAGTAACGAACTACCAAAAGCCTCAAAATAGAAAAAAAAAATTGGGGACCATTCATTTTTCGACTACCTACTTGTCAATACGTAGATCCTTAAAATTTATACAAAATATTAATCCTATAGTCCACACAGTACCTATATAATTACGATTACTATAAAGACAACTAAACACACCCTAACATTACCTCCATGACACTAACATTAATAAACCTGGAGTAGAGGCGGAATAACTTTACTCCTGGGTTTCAAGTGTAAAGGACGTTTTATATGGAATAGATTTTGGCTAATTAACCTGATAAATACATATAAGCCACACTATGACACTATTTAGCTGAGCAGCTAGATAAGATTCTAGTACTTAGTCGTATCCGTACTTGGCACGGAATGCAGAGGTCGTGGGTTCGATTCCCACCCGGTTGAGAAATTTTTTCCATTTCTTTATTAATAATTTTATAGTATCCGTACTTATCTACAGTTACTGTGTAATTATACTATACGGAATCAGTGGGGTAAGCACGAACCTTTTTACGCGGCGTAACGCTAGCGACTCGCTAGCAAAATCTATGAGAATTGACAGTTCTCCGCTAGCGTTACGGACTATCGAGAGGTTCGTGCTTACCCCTCAGGTTAATAAAGTTGGCTTAGATCAAAATGGCTGATAAAGTCTTGGTTAAAATGTTCTGTAATTGTTTACAATAGAAACCACAGATAGGAAAGGCCACTTATAGAAATAATACATAATATTATCGCCCTATTTAAATTTATCATCTAAAACTACTGTAAGTACCAATATTTAATAATATAAATTCTTTTCTGAGATCAGATACCAATACCATACATATAAAAAAAACAATAAATCTATCAATACTACCTATACTAAAAATGCTAGTAAAGGAATTTAAGTGATTTCTAACATATTTCATGAAGTAATAAAAACCAAATTCTGAGACTAGAGAAGTAGTAATGTTAAAGATGTATCAGCATAAAACCATTAATTTAGTGTACATGGAGAAAAATATGCAATTTGAAAACTTAAGTAGAATCTTCAATTCATACTTTTTTCCAACCTTTCAGAAACTCAATTGATAAAATGATTGGTTGGCATGGCTCAAAGGATTGGTTGATTACATACAATACATAGACCAAAGAGTAAAGGGGATTTTGTTAAATGTTGGGAAAAACAAAAGCTGAAGACGCGAATAAACTTCAATTTTGCCGTAGAAAAAAAAAATCGACTCACAGATCAGTTTGTTATTACGTCATTTATCTTTACTATAATTTTTGAAAATGCATTACAATAGAAGTTTGTCTACACATTATTATATCACGTCAAAGTCTAAATGCAGTTTTTTCTAATATTCGATTTTAAATGAAGTTTCAATTCCATCATTAAGATTAACGATAAAAACTTACTAAGTACATTAATGAACATCACACCTCAGTACTAAATATACGTGAGGCATTAATTGACTCGTTGATTAAATTGAGTTAATTGAATTACAGTTCTTATAAAATAATGTAGTTATCTAATCTAACATGTTAGAGGCTGAAAAATCTGGATTAATTTTACATCTATGTGATCGACCACGTAAGTAAGGAAGGGTTCTTTAATGAAATAGTCGTCGAGCAAATATCATTGAGCCAAAATTGTAATTCCACAAAAACTTGTGTGTTTTAAGAATTGTCAAGAAGTTGAATCAACAGATCTTCTCCTGGGTATACCGCTATAGGTATATTAAAAGTGTACACACAATAATATTATATTAGAGCACACAAGGTATATGATTACAGTACTTATTAAATAAATTGTATATATTTTACAATTTTTTGTGAAAATTTAACATTCTACAAACTTTTCCGACCCTGCTATATTCTTTCACATCGCACCAAGTATCTTCCACCATTTCTTTTATAACATTTTTCGATTAGTGCATAGATAATTATTAACTTCCTATATCCGAGCATTTTCCTTATAAATGCATTGCTGCATAAGTGGAGTAGAGATTCTGATACTAATCCGGTACGATTAAGATATAAGTACTTATCATCACCTTATTCCTCTATGCCATCACCGAGCTAAGGCGCAATATTCGTGTCCCTCGACATATACATTACACGACAGATACATTCGATTTATATACGACCACTCGAGTTCTGGCAGTTTATATGCTAGAAGTGTTGTTGATCTAGCTATTTATATGTATGCCCACCATTCTGTTTATCAGATTATGAACAAATACCTATAAATAAAGTAAAGGTGGCAATTGACGGATACTTTTACAGTTTTAAGTTCCGATTTAAAATACAGAAAAAAAAACACCTCAAAATACAGTTCAAGGGACACGAGAATCGGTCTAAATTAAAGTATTCTTCGCATTAAAAATCATGACGTTTCCCGCGATTAGGAGCTTTCTATCGGAGGAAATGCCATGATTACTCGAACTACCACATACTTGTGCATGAGGAGAGAGAGAGCATGAATCAGAAGACGCTTTTGGGAGGCGGCACGGACACAACGGCGGCGCCTGCGCGACCGATGCTCAATGGAGCCAGTTTGCGCCAGCAGTTCGACTCTGAATCGTACACTTCTACCACCGCTAAGTATTGAATACCGTCGTATCCACCTGGAAGGATGGAATATTGTTTTTTTTTTCATATTCCCACGACCTACAGGATTGGGTCAGTCAGACACAATTAGTAGCGGTTTGGCTATTGTATGGGCTAAATTACAGTCACATGTTTGAAGAAAAAGACCTAAAAAGAATATCTTTATCCCTTTCAGTAGCTAAATCTCGCATTATTATATAAAACGAAATAATAATAGCTAGGTACACATGTATGTATGAAACTACATATATCAGAGGACTTTTAATAAAGTTCATGTACTGAGGCGGAGCTTCACTAGAATACATCATCTGCATCTCCTCCGTAAAAGTCGACTAAGGAACTCAGGCGATGGACTAGCAACTCACCACTGATATTTTACATCTAGCCTTTATTGATTCTGAAGACCACATCACACAGCACACTTGGGAACACAGTCCAGCCGTGTAAGTAAAGTTAAATAAAACAAACACCGGCTGCCCGCCTGACGCAGTGACGCCAACCCTCCTTAGATATACCAAAGTGATAAATTTAAGGAACCTTTTTCCTGAAACGAAGTATAGGTATAATTACGAAATTGTCGACTCACCAAGCGCAACAATCCGGTCGCCGAGCAGACAGGACGCGATGGCGTCCCGTCCGTACGACAGCCGCGCTATGAGCACCCACGAGTCGGCGACGGGGTCGTACCGCTCGACGCACGACAGTCGTCCGCCCACCGTGTTGGCGGGCGCTTCCAGTCCGCCTAGAGCGTATATATGCCCGCCGTGGGCGCAAACCTGTAATGTTTACACTTGTTTAGCTATAAGTAAGGGTGTTGTAATCTTCGAATACCTATTAACAGTATAAGTACTACGTAAAACTTCTTAAACTTATAGAAACTACAATTCATCCAGTTAGTTAGAAAGGACAGTTCAGTCTCAAGATAACTAATGTGTCTCATATGTCCGCATGTAGGTACAGCATGTATATAATAGGTAGTTTCATTCGCTTTTCAAAAAGTAAAACAAACATAGCTTCACTTTACTCTATTTTACATCCTTGATAGTTGTGGATTTCTCAGTGTCTCTATTTATCATCCACCGACATAGTTAACTTTGCGTTTTCTTCGGGAAAACAATAAAAAAAAAGCTCACGCTGACGACACCCCTGCGCCTGGTGCTGGTTAGTGCTGGGGTCGTGGTACTCGAAAAAATTAAAAACGGTTCTATACTCACGCTGACACCACCCCTGCGCCTCGTCATCGGCGCGCAGTTGGTCCAATGGTTAGTGCTGGGGTCGTAACACTCGACGGAGCGCAGGCACGCGCCGCCGTCACGTCCGCCCGCCACGTACAGTCGCCCGCGCAGGCTCGCCACGCCGCACGTACTGCGCGCGCCCGACATCGGCGACACGATGCTCCACGTGCGCGAACACGCGTCCCAACTGGGTGGACATATTGGTATTATTATTGGCCACGGTTGGTGTTATGATTGGCCATGATTCGTATTATGATTGGCCGTGGTTTGGGTTTGTATGGTGATTGGTCATTGGTAGTATTATGATTGGCCACGGTTTTTTATTTATATCACACATCATTAACACATAATCATATCTTTCACAAAGGTATAATATAAACTTCTATAAGATTTTCTATATATCTATCTATAAGTAAAAAACATTTTACCACATAAACATCATGATAACTACTACAACCTTAAACATTTTGCCTAGAGTGCACTTCATCGAATATTTCGCATACACGATGGCGCTTTATCAGTTCTTGGAAGTGACATTCAAACGTTCGAGTGGTTGGTATTGTGATTGGCCATTGGTGGTATTATAAATAAAAATAAAATAAAAATCATTTATTTTCAGACCAGAGATCCATAGAATGTTAGTAACAATATAATATCTTATAAACTATGTTAGTAGTACAAGGAGTGAAATTACTTATTAAATTAAATTAACACCCCGCAAGGTAAGCTCACCGCACCTTCATCACGTGCAGTTCAGTGAACCTGCTACCCAGGGCCGAATCGAGACTATCACTAACTATTATGATTGGCCATGGGTGATATCGCCAATATTTATTGCTGGTTTTAGAGCGCGTTTCGACAGATATAACATAAATCGAAATTTGACCTACAGAAGGTAAGTTTCAACGATACGCAAGGCGCCCGCGCAGGCTCGCCTCGCCGCACGGGCTGCGCGCGCCCGACATCGGTAAAAGAACCTAATGATATTCAAATAGAGACACATATAGGTATATAGCAGCCCGCGGTTTTTCGTATTCGACTTTTATGTAGTTATGAAAATAGAAACCGTTCAATTCAAAGAGTTCAATTATTATATCTCAATTGTAGAAACGAAGCGCCGCGCCGCGCCGCACTGAAAATTTTATAATTCCATCCGTCGTGTGTCTGCCCGTTCGGGTCGCGCACCGCCCACCCCCACCACCGCCGTCGCCGCCGTCGCCGCCGCCGCGCGCCGCCACGGCGTCGTGCTAGACCGACCGACTGACACAACGACGGAACGAGCCGCCGCCGCCGCCATTCTGGGTCCGTCATAAAAGTGTTATGATATGTATATATTCGGACCTCATTTCATCAGCTTTAATTTGATATGCATTTTGTTTTATGTTTATTGGTCCGGTAGGAACATCGAGTAATTGAAAAATAAGATATTTCGTAAATTAAACTTGAACAGTTATTGTGGCCCTTAAAGTAGTCGGTTTTTTATAGAACTTTTTGTAATTCCCCCATACATTGTTATTCTGTTCAGCAGCGCACGCAATGCGCCTCCAAAAAGCTCGTTTTTCTTCCGTCCGTCTGAGCCAATAATTTCTTAAGCACCTAAATTATACACCTATAGTCGGACCATTATTGAAAACCGCACTAGATATAGTAGTTTTTGAGATCGAACAAACACATGTTAACTTCATTTTATACTATGTATAGTATGTATAGATATTGTTCGTAGACATACCGCAACAGAGTTCAAGTAGATCCATCCGTCGACACGTAGATGGGCGAGTTGTGAAGTATGCGTGTCGGTGTGTGTTCATATCGACAGGGTGTCCACCTGACAGTGAGGTGTGAAGATGCGTATATACAGGGTGTAACAGAAAGGGTATGTTAAGCGAAAAGCTACATAAATAGCCCACTGTAGAGGACCTATCCACAAAATTTGAGACTCGAAATCACATGTTTATTTTTCCCGATAGTATGGAGAATTTTTAAATATCTCAGGAATTTTCATACAATCTTGAAAAATAAACATGTGATTTTGAGTCTCAAATTTTGTGGATAGGTTCTATACAGTGGGCTATTTACGTAGCCTTTCGCTTAACATACCCTTTTTGTTACACCCTGTATATAGGATAACAGAAGATGTTAAGCGAAAAGCTATAGATATAATGTACGCGTATGCGACGCCATGTCTTGCCACACGATGCGTCAGTATAGGTACATATCAATCCCATTTGTTTAATACTAGCGTCCGCCTACGACTTCGTCCACGTAAAAAGGGAATTACACCAGTTCGAAGCCGAGGCGGGTCGCTAGTTATACAGATAAACCTTCCTCTAGAATAACTCTATCTATTTAAAAAAAACTACATGAAAATCCGTTGCGTAGTTTTAAAGATCTGACAGATAGCGCGAAGCGACTTTTGTTTTATAATATTTAGTGATACATAATGATGATATATTTGACCCTACAACCAGTGCACACAGCATAAAGGGCGAAGCCAGCCATGTCACCCGACCATGGAGAAGAAATAAGAGGAGCAGCGGCTAAGTATATTTTTATACAAAAATAGTATGCCGCTGAGCGGGGGTGAAGTATGGGACGAGGGGAGCATCCTAACACTGTAGCCTTGCCCATTTACATAGAAACCACCTTGTAGTGTCTAGCTAAACTACTTGCATAAGCGTGTGGTTATAGCTACTGCGTTACACACACTGGCCCTGAAGCTCCGCCCCTATCATGACGTCATGGCCTCACGATTGCCACACGACTCAGTTCATAATTTCACCTCCTCTTTTATACCTTCTCCATGCACCCGACGCATGTCAATCCCAAATATTTACTATGATTAAATACAAATATGTACATGCTACGCAACCCACGCGAACGAAGTTGAGGCGAGATATGGCGTCGCATCGCGTTTTAATAGTATCATTTCCCATTTTTAATGTTTCTTTTTCTTTGAAAGTTGCAAAGTAGCCGTCCCCTGCCGATGCCTATGTTTTATACATACCGTGTTTAAAGTCTTCAATCCATCCCTGCCGCCCACAACAACCAGTTTGTTCTGCAACACAGCCACTCCAAACTGCAATCTTCGTGCGCCCATTCTCATGAACGGCGTCCACGTGTTTGTGCGAGGATCGTACATCTCCATATTACTGGCGCCCTAGGATTACGCACATATTAAATCATTATGTCCTGTGCTGATACGGGGCTTCACTAGAATACGTCATCTGCACTTAATAAGGAATTTAGGGGCATTCTCTTAGGCAAAGAGCTAGCAACTAGTCACTGATCATTTATATCTGACAGTGTTCTGGCTACAGTAGTTTTGGGACACATCCATGTCTGTCTATGTATCTATTCATCATTCGAGGTCTAATTTGATAATATAGTTTAAGAAAATATGGTTTAAGAAATGAAAAAAAAAATTTTTACCCGAGTGCGACTCGCACCCATGACCTCGCGCATTACGTGCAGTGCTCTCACCAACTGAGTTACCAGGTCAATTAACTCGGATGACGAATTTGACCATCTCTTTTAAACTTTTGTTCTTACATTATGTTATTGGCAGCATTATTTTTTCATCCACATTGCACATAATACAGTCATACACAGTTCAGTACAACATACAAACAACATACAATACAACATACAGTACAACATACAGTACATCATAATACAGTATTATTCAAGATGTACAAAATGCATGTGGTTATCACTAAACACTGTAATTATATGTAAAAGCACAATGTTTTACTTGTCATTCTAATTTTTTATTTATGGCAGTCTGTCAAGCATAATTTAAAAATTGTCTGCAGTTTGTTTACAATCTCTTTCATGTTAATGACAAAGCCATCACTAACCTTATAACCATCCATGCCCCCTATAGCCAGCAGCCGACCAATGGTAGAGGTCCTGGGCCTGGTGCGGTGTGAGAACAGCAGTGACCTCCTCTCAGGCAATAGATGCCACTTCACAGCCTCCATGATCAATGGCTGGCATTCCGGTACATTACCACAAGCTATTTCCACTTTGTCTATTAGATACTGTAACAAAAGTATCCTTAGTATTCACTATGGTCTATATATAAGATCTTTAATTTCCTGTAGTATTGAGATTTCATATTTTAATCAGTAGCACTAGTAATAATAAAGGTGTATCAATAATGCTGAAGATAAGCTAAGTAAGCAGCCAATTGCACACTTAATAACACAATGACAAGTGTGGAAAAGTAAGTAAATATCTAGAAATAATGAGAAACTTGTATAGGTAATTAGGTATTACTATCTAAAAATAACTAGCAACTAGTATAAGTAATTAGGTATTACCATCTAGAAATAACTACCAACTACTATAGGTAATTAGGTATTACCATCTAGAAATAACTACCAACTAGTATAAGTGGTTAGGTATTACCATCTAGAAATAACTACCAACTAGTATAGGTAATTAGGTATTACCATCTAGAAATAACTACCAACTAGTTTAAGTGATTAGGTATTACCATCTAGAAATAACTACCAACTAGTATTACCATCTAGAAATAACTACCAACTACCATCTAGAAATAACTACCAACTAGTATAGTAATTAGGTATTACCATCTAGAAATAAACCAACTAGTTTAAGTGATTAGGTATTACCAAGTAACTACCAACTAGTATAAGTAATTAGGTATTACCATAGAAATAACTACCAACTAGAAAATTAGGTATTACCATAACTACCAACTAGTATAAGTAATTAGGTATTACCACATAGAAATAACTAGTATAAGTAATTAGGTATTAGGTATAAGTAATTAGGTATTACCACCTAGAAATAACTACCAACTAGTATAGGTATTACTACAACCAGCATTTTTGGAGAATATCAGCCTAAAAGGACTTATAAAACGCACATTAGTTGCGTTTTTCATAAAATCAATGCAAACTCAGCCCACTTTCTGTGCTCTTTCTTTGACTGCAGAACAAATCTAGTGTGCTAAATCCTTAACACATACCTCTGATGACAGAAGTGGTAGTTTAATCAGCTTCAGTAATGTGGACAAGTACTGCTCTCTAGTAGCACAGTCATGCTGCACCCAGGTCATGAGGCTTTCAAATACATTCTCTTCTGTAACCACATTCAAGTCATCTGACTTCAGTAGACTGGATAACTGGTCTGATTGCAGGGACAGGAACTCTTGATGTTTGACAACCTGAAATTTCCTCATCAAATTAATGCTGAATGATCTGATTAATTATTTTGTATTAACTATTCTATAGATGATCAGCTGTACCTAAATGAAAAAAATTACTACTCACTTGCATGAAATGCTGGTAAGTATATTTGAGAGCATTCTTTTGAAGGTTGGCACAGGCTTGCTGCTCAGCAAACAGTGCAATGCCAAGACAGTTGCAGGGATCCAGCTGTTTCTCCAGGAACGCACAGCAGGCTGTTGTGACGTTATGCAACTGAAGTAGGCTGGCAGTGGAGAGCAATACCTCTACTGTCTCTTCTCTTAGATCTGTGAAAGTTTACATGAATTATCCTAACATCAAATTGATTGTGAAGTTTTATGATTCAACTTCTTTATTGATAGTAACTTCATTTTAGTAAATATTTAGACAATGATAATAATTCCCTAACATGTTGTGCTAAACAAAAGATGTACATAATCAACTGACTCACTTGCAAGTGAAGTTTAAAATAGAACAAAGGAAAGTAATACCTATGGTGCCAGTGTAGCAGTAATTTACAAGAGCTTGCAATGACTGTGGGTCCACCTGCTTTAAGGTGATCTCCGACTTGTCTGCTTCTTGAAGGGAGCCAGTGAACATAGCTGCAAAGTATTCGCTGCATGACGACAACACTACTTTGTGCGCTTCTATTCTGTTTTATGAAAATAAAGAAGCATTAATAGACATAACTAAATTAGTAATATTATCGTGCAGTTAATTTCTTTGTGCGTATGCAATTTCTAAATGGTTTGAATATAGTAATATTTTTTGTGATTGCAATACGAACCTGCATGTACCAGCAATTAGTGTCACGTCGCATAGTTTACGTGCTAAGTAGTATCCATATATATTCTTGAAAGTGCTATCAGCGTGCCCTTTATCACAATAGCATTCGTCTTGGCTTGATGCACTGGAAAGGCTTAGCTGGCTTAATTCACGCGGAAATCCTTCGTCAACAGAATTCGTGGAAACGTTGTCTTTTGAGTTTGAAGACTCGGCTTTCGGAGTATCACAACCCGACATTTTTATGCCAAGTTAACACTACTCTCACTGAACTGACTCCTTTCTTACTTGAATAAAAACAGATAAAATAAAAAACAAAGCACAACAAACCACACGAAAACCTCAGACGAAAACAAAGATTTTTGTTTTGTTTGTTTAGTTTATCCCGAAGGAAAGGCAAGGGGAACTAAGCCCATACAGCCATCATTGTCTTAGTAAATGTATTCTGAATTTATGATGAATAATGACAATGATGATGAATGGAAACGTCGGGAAAATCCTCAAGAACAAGTGTAAAAGTCAAAATGAAAATTATTGCAGAAACAACTTACATGCGCCCATGAAGAGATCGTAATCCGGCTAAAGTTTTACTCGGCTTACCTGCGTATAAAACCATGCACACGCACTAGATTCACATCACAAGTAATCAAAATATAACTTATCTACCAGAAAACATCACTTACGGAACACATGCAAGCCATTTACAAATAATTTTTGATTTTCACAAGAAAATTACACCTGCACCCTTCCAGCTTTTCCCGCCCCGAAAATAAACAATTACTTATTTTTTTTTTAGTTTATCCCGAAGGAAAGGCAAGGGGAACTAAGCCCATACAGCCTATCATTGTCTTTAGTAAATGTATTCTGAATTTATGATGGAATGACATGATGATGATGAATGGAAACGTCGGGAAAATCCTCAAGAACAAGTGTAAAGTTCGTCAAAATGAAAAATTATTGCAGAAACAACTTACATGCGGCCCATGAAGAGATCGTAATCCGGCTAAAGTTTTACCAGGGATTTGGTATCGGTTTTACTCAGCTTACCTGCGTATAAAACCATGCACACGCACTAGATTCACACCACAAGTAATCAAAATATAACTTATCTACCAGAAAACATCACTTTACGGACACATGCAAGCCATTTACAAATAATTTTGATTTTCACAAGAAAATTACACCTGCACCCTTCCAGCTTTTCCCGCCGAATCATGAAAACAAACACCATAGA
The DNA here is from genome assembly GCA_014607495.2 of Carposina sasakii. Classification (NCBI taxonomy): domain Eukaryota; kingdom Metazoa; phylum Arthropoda; class Insecta; order Lepidoptera; family Carposinidae; genus Carposina; species Carposina sasakii. The sequence continues at coordinate 7,546,124 of CP053161.1, forward strand.
GATTATAAACAACACTAACCTAACTAACGTCCGTCACTGACACTGAGTCATAGACAGCTAAAATGAATGAATGGATTAAGGAAAAGAGCTGCGGAAATCATACCAACATCATGGAACATAAAAGAACGGAAGTAATATGGATTTCTAAAGGTCCGATATCGGTAATTATCAAAAGAGATGGTAGTTCAAGATAAGATTGGAACTAAGATAAAAACACTTCTCCATAATATAATCCGTTATATGGTTGGCGTTTCATCATAAAACATTGCTGAGGGATTCATTGTCTTTGGCTAGTGTATAATTTCATTCCGAGGTTTTCTGACTGGGCTATTTATGTTTGTACGGGGGAGTTTTCTTGTTGGAATACCCGCCATTTATCCAAATTGGGAGTTCTCTCCATGCTCTAATAACAGAAATAGCGCAGAAGTCGTGTCACATGCATGTATGGAAACGAGGATATTGGTCAAAAGTTTCAGAAGAGATAAATTGCCTTTGCCAAGAACTGTTGATGTGATTGAGTACGTCCAAAGAGCAGTTAGTTGTACCTAATTTTAATCCTAGAAATTTAAAGAATAATATAAATAAATAAATAAATATCATGAACGGCAGTCTTTTGATGTTCTGATAATGCAATAGCTGTCTCGACATCAGCGGCCCACAAAGCATATCGAAAATTTGTTTTTATTCGACCGATCTTGGCTGATTGGCACAATCATTGTTTCGTCAAAACAAACTTCATATGCAGCAGTATTGCTTTAAGTCCGAATATCCGTCAATTGTTGAGCCATCGAAAAGGTGTCGCCTTATACGACTGCGATGCAGAAGAAATCCACCATCGATAATGTATGTTCATTATTTTCATCAAGCTCGATATCGACAGGTATCATATTGTCATTAATGTCGCTTTCATGGTTTTTCATGCCATTACTATCAAATAAAGTGTCGGATACGGGCTTAGTTCAATTGAAGATATTCTTGTAACTTATCTCACCAAAAGGAACAATGGATCTACAGAAAACATCACTTAACCGTAACTCACGCTTGACCTATTAGGCTATATATGACTGTACGCGGCGCACTCTACGGACACAATCGTATGAAAAAAAAGTTGAGACAAAAGTGCTCTACAACTTTTATAATGGGTGCAAATCTCATTTAAGTGATAGAAAGCGAAATATTCGCGAAAAACGGATTTTTATGACCTTTGACCTTCAAATCTTAAGACGCGGACACGATAGCACTTGTGACTTTTGAGACATCATTTAGAACGACAAAACAAAGGTTTATAGCAATTTACAGCTTATTATCTTTCATTCCGAGGTTGACTCCTTTTTTTACCTAAAATGACTGGGCTATATGTATAGGTATAGCTATCGGGATGACAAAATAACGTTTCCAATAATGTAATTTCAAAAAGAGATGGTAAAATTCGTCATCCGAGTAATTGACGGTGGCTGTGGTAAGAGCGCTGGCACGGAATGCAGAGGTCGTGGGTTCGATTCCCACCCGGGTGAGGAATTTTTTCCATTTCTTTATTAATAATTTTATATTACAGATATTTTGTGTTTGTATTTTTATTCATATCTAAATGAGATGAGAGGTGGTTATTGATAATAGTAGGTATGTAGGTATTACTATTATATCAATGACCACCTAGATAGGTGCACAGCCTTTTGCATTTTTACTGCTACAAGACTGCCTGCAGCGATGGGAAGGTGGGTTGGTGACCGCAGAGTTTAGATGAAAACAATATGCAAAATATAAAATTTTAACAATACCTACATTTAAGTCTAAAGCTCTATCTCTATCAAACTGACAGTATTGCATCGAACAATAACAAAAAAATCTGTACTTTTACAAGATTTGCTTTTGTTTAAAGATTGTAAAATTCGTTCCTGTTTGCTATACTACTATCCGTTTGATGATAAAATTCATTGGTTTGATGGAGATGGAGCTTTGCCTAGTCGGGTTACTTAGATAGATATGTATATGATAAAATAAAAATATCCATATCATCTGGCTGAGGCATTTATTAACATTTATTTTTGTTTTTCATTTTTTATCTTAATACAACATACATAGTAATTAACAATACATAATAAATAGTCCAAAAGTATATTACGCCTACAAAATAGCGTAGTCGTTATAAGATTATCGCCATATGAGTTGCTTACAAATGTTAGAGATGTCAAGGCAACCCATGCATGACTCGGTCGAAAAGACGGGAATATTCCCAGAGAGAGTCGCGCTTTTCGGCCTAAGGCTGAAATATGTAGAGTAGTACACTTACCTACTTACAGTTTGTTAGAAACTGAGAAATAACGGATATAGTTATGAATTTGAATAGGTATCCAGAGGTTTATAATTCTGAAAATTGAAATTAATAAGATAGGTGATTTACCTATACACTTTAAAGACGCTTAAAGGATCAAATAATAGTAATATAATTGAGACCTTTAATATTATGTATTTTAAGAATGAAAGTGACGGTAAGTAGGTACTAGGTATTTAAGGTAAAGGCAAGGTCTAATTGCACTTTACCTACGAGTATATACCATTACACCCTATACATCTCCGCCTTAGTAAATTTAAGTTTTTACCCGTGGATTGATCTGTACCTACACGCGCCTAGAATCTCTCGGAAAACATTCATTTTCCCCCAAGGCTCTACAACGCAGGGATTCGGGCGCCGAGCGGCTAGTCTGCCAGTCTCGACCACGAATTAAGGTAGTTTATTCAGACTAAAGAGTGTGTTATCTAATGTCTTAAGTATCAACCATTTTTGTGCGGTAGAAATGCATATTGTTTGTCTCTTTGGCAAACATAACACTATGAGAAAATATATGTTAAATCTCTATCTAGTGGTAATCAAATACATATATGTATCTACAAAAATAGTTGCATTTTTAAATTAGACACGAAAGTTTGCTGATGAAAAACAGTTATAGGGCGGAAAAGTGTCTATGAAAATTTTGTTTGTAAATTATTAATTGACAAATCAAATTAAGAACTACAAGGGTGACTTCTAAAAATATTATCTTCCAACAATATACATTTTCGAGTTCACTCTCCCTTAGACCTGGAAGAATATGGTGTATCTATAGGCTAGGCATGGGCAATAAAATAAACATTTGTTATTTCATACTCAGTTCGGAAGATTTTCGACCATTTATTTTACTTAGAAAAATGTTTTTCGTATCGGCGGGCATGCGCAGGAAAACTGCGATGTACTTAAGGTATAAAAGTTTCTAGAAATTTTTCATCGTTTGTTGTAATTACATGTAAAGGAGTGGTGCTTACAGTGTGCTTACATATATAGTGACGATAAACTAGATATAGTATAGTGACATGAGGGTGCGTGATGAGTATGCTCGAGGGGTACGAACGGAATGCTCCAAATCTGTCAATTGAGTGTAGGAGCAGGTGGAAAAGGGCACGAGCGCAGCGTACCTACCTGATAGGCAGGTACCATGCTTTGCTGCAGGCAACCTATAAAAGAACACAAGTGCAATGCATCTTATGCATCGTGTTAACAAGTTAGCTACGCTCGAGAGCAATCGTGAGTAACAAGCACCACCAAGGTAGATCTACAGTTTTAGTCACAATATATTCGCACCCCTCTGAGAGAGGAAAGACAGTGGACAACGATTAGGATTTTTATACTACGTACACATATAATATTATGTTTATCGAAATTTACCAAAATTTCTACATGTGTTAATAAATAAGTAATAGGTACGGTAAATCGCAAACAATATTTTACAGTAAGCCAAACTAACATCATTGTCATTAAATAATAATCAGTAACAAAGCCGTCGATAATTCGCAAGCCTATACAGTAAACACGAATAGTCCATATTTATAACATACTCACATAATTGAACATATTATACACATACATTAAATTAATAATCACATTGATAGGTACATAGTCTATTCTCGAGATCATGATTTGCATCTTATCCTAAAATATTTAAAATATCACAATAAATTGCTGTGCACATACGAAACAGGCAAATTTTGAGTGCAATTACGTTAATATTAATAGCATATATTCCGTTCTAAAACGTGTATAGATACTTATTAAATTGTACAGGAATTTCACAACAATGAGATCAGATGACACAGGAATGAGGACACACCAAATTAAAATTGGCAAATTAAACAAATAAACCTGAGCATCGGAAAAATAATCGTATACTTACCTATAATTCCAATCTACATGTGAATTGGCGATTATTTTAATATTTAGGACCATGTATAGGTTAATACACTTAATCATAAATAAATCTGCAGTTCTTAGAAATATGTGTAGGAAGTATGGTAAGGAATGGAATACATCGGCTTTTAATAGTATAAAGGAAATTTTGCGCTTGTTATAAATAACATCTAATAGAAGTATATTATATCCTTATATTTAGACAAAACCATATGTATTGAAGTTTTAGATTAAGACAAAACCTCGAATAAAAAAAAAAATTAGGTAGGTATGCGTACTTACGCGATGTCTTATGAGCATTTAAAACTCTCTAGAAACAACGTATTTTTTGTCAATAAATAATCTAATAATAGAATAATCTGAAACTATAATGATGTAATAAACCAAATAATTTAAAGATTAATAGATGAGCTTTTCTAGACGTTTATCATCAAAGCATAATTTTATATTATTATTATATTTTTTCAATTTTGTATTTCGTTAATGTTTAACATTTTCTTTGGTGAAATACATAAATACCGCAGAATCTGATGGCTCAAGAACAAAGTTCTAACAGATTACTGCGGTGTTTATTTTAGTCTAAAAATTTATTGTTCTTTTTTTTGATTAATTAGTTATTTTATAAATAAAAAAACTAATATTTATTTTGTAATCGCCTACACTTTGATGTGCCTCCTAAGTCAGAGAAAAGTTCATCGATTTTCGTCGTTAATGTTCACATCCTATTATAAATATCTACAGATATTGTAATTAAATATTATAATTACATATTTACTAGATAAATGTAAGCATTTCCAAATTAATGTTTACAATTAATTATAACGCTAATAAGTTATACTTTAACAAATAATTTACTATACTTTAAGTACGATAAAACTACTGAAAAAATTTGTGCAATAAAATATTTTAGAATAAATTTAATATTTGGTGCATTTTACTAGGTACATGATATATTAAAATATCTTTGAATATTTACTTAATCCGTAATTTAAATTTTTTAAGTCACATAGTACTTTAATATTAGTTACCTATATCAATACTAAAGAGACATACTAAATACATTTCTACTGCCATATACAGGGTTTAACAGAAAGGGTATGTTAAGCGAAAAGCTATGTAAAGCTGTGTAAGCCCACTATAGAGATCCTATTTCCAAAATTTGAGACTCGAAATCACATTTTTATTTTTCAAGATTGTATGGACATTCCTGAGTTGTTTCGGAATTCTTCATACTATCTGGAAAAATAAAACTGTGAATTTGAGTCTGAAATTTTGGAAATAGGTTCTCTATAGTGGGCTATTTACATAGCTTTTCGCTTAACATACCCCTTTTGTTACACCCTGTATATTAAATCTAGGCATAATTTTTACTTTGAATATCTAGACATAGTTTCTTTTCCACAACTAAGTTCCTATTCCTAATCTAATCCTAATAATTAACTAAATTTAGGTATAGGTAATTAGTATATAAATCTTAAAATAACATGTATATGGATGTGAACATTAAAATAGTACAAACAAAACAACGTCATAATTTTTATAGTTAGATGATTCAATTTTATTTTTAGTTATTATAAAATCGGTACTATTGTAACTCTTTTCTCAATGTGTTATATGCTGTTATCAAATTATAAATAAAATTACATATTAGATGTTACTAGCCGATGTACTCTCTATGGAAAAACTACACAAATACATAGGTATTTGGAAAATCTAAACAACATTCTGGTAAACAATAAATATCTTAACAAAATCGTATGATTATGGCAGATAAACAATAGGAACTAATGACTAGAATCGATAACGGTTCAGACTTCTCCGGCAAACGTCTTCAGTCAAGACACTAACGTCGTGCATGTTTACCAAAATTAATTGGTTCACGAAACGCACTAGGCTTTTTAATGAATCTATTCATATAGGTGTATATGTTAATGACAAATGACAAAAGTAGATAGTACTTAATAGTTTTAACAGTATACATTAGCTGCCTGTCATAAATTAATACCTCGTGTAAGCATGATCAATGAAAATAAGGTAACTTTTATAATGTAAATGAAACGTATAGATAAAACAAGTATCGGTTCCGCTCATGTGGTGCCGACGAGAGACCGAAGACAACAGTATAGGCCGAATTATTAAATAAATATAAGTTATTTAATTAGTAGATATAATTTTATTTACATTTCCTTAAAGTTCTCTTATTAACTTTACAACCCCCATTATAATGAGGAATGTCATAACTTAACATATACTGAATGAATACAATAGACTGAATATATACTTTAACAAATCGACAAAAACATTTATGTTTCGTCAAATGAAGAACTATTTATCTAAAATATTAATGTATACGTTCTACCGACTAACAATGTCGACTACCAGTCTCACATTTTAGTTAATAAGTGCTAGAAGGTACGAATTACTTGGAAAATAATTAGCTGCGGAGAGATTGGTGGGACGAAACCAGTATGCACCACTAGTTCATTCTGTCGCATGCGCGCGCGCACCTGCATACCGAATTCTGTTCCGCGTTTGTTCGCGGACGGAATCCTTACACTACACTGTAAGTAGTCATGTTTTTGGCATTGGCTGCACCACTACTTGATATGTTTCATTTCAACGCATCTACGCGTACTCTTGACTGGTTGCGCCCGAATGTTTTTCAGTAGGATTTCGCAGCGTTCACTGTTTGCAATGAGCACGAGGACCTGAGGTCCAGTCCGGGGTCCATGTAGCACTGGTGGGAGTGAGCAGGGTCGGGTCCGGGGGTCCGGGGTCCGGGGAGCCGGGGGTCCGGGGGTCCGCGGGGCAGGACGCGGCGGGGGGCGGCCTAGCGACCGTGCGCCCACCGCAGGAGGGCGTCTGCGAGCACGTCCAAGTGGGCTTTCGTCTGGAAATTGCAAGTGTTTCATTAATAAATTTAATTTTAAGGTGTTAGAGATTTTGAGAGCTGATTTACTTTGAGCTTTTAAATGAAATTTTCCTTTTCGTCAAGCTTCAGATTGACTGTCTTATTCACATTGTTTAAAATGCTTTAAATACGTAGAAAGAGTTTAAATATGTACTACAGCTGACTTGATTAAAGCGCATGTTTTGCGTAGTACATTACTACGAAATCCGTAGCAGGCTCGTAGATTGTTTTCGTAGCACGTGCTACGGTTTTTATGCGCATGGGAGCTATTTGCATTTATATTATTTGTAAATCATCTTTTCAAATGTTACAAAATAGAAGCAAATATAGGTAATCATGATCTAAGTATAATAATTTCAACATCCTTGTAGCGTAGGTCGGCGAGAAGGGAAGCGAAACCTCGGAGTCTAAAGACAACATCTTACAATGCCAAGTACACATTAATAATGGGATAATCTAACACACGTATATAAGGTTGTTAAGCTTCAACAATAACCTTATTATAACGAAGACATAACCATGAAAAGATTACATTTTACCACACAAAAGGATTAAAAGGTCACAAAATATCAGTGTACCTACATTTATGAAGGATTCGTATCTTTAGGGTAGGTACCTACTATTATTGAGTATCTATATTTTCTATTTTCAAGCAAGATGGCGATCACAATCTAAAGATTTCTATGAAGAGGAAAGACAAAATTTTTCTTACAACGTTTTTTTAAGACTACTATTTTTAGGACTAGTGTTTTCCGCTGCTTGGACCTTAGGCCTACGTGCGGTTCGGTCAGTTTCAGAACATGTTGTAAGTGGGCTCCTTTTCTCAACAATAGACGTTGATGAGAGGTACTTAAATACAGCTTTCTACAATGGCAATAGAATAACTATATCGGATGCATATTGAATTACACGCCGCTAGGCATTTTGAGTAATATGAAAGGAAGAATACACGATCGCTTCTTTCGGCTTGAGCATTGTTAGTTTAAATAACGGAAACAGCATAACCTAACTAATTACGTGGACAAAATGCTTCAAGTTATATTACCTCCTTCCATAACCTACACTCTTCAAAATGCCTAGCATAATGTTAGTTTTATAATGTTACTAGTGGACGCCCGCGACTCCGTCCGCGTGGACTGCAGAATAACTGAAATGTTCTAGTTGATCGAATTGTAAATCTAAACCATTCTTGAACCCACTTGAACACACACAAAAAAAATCTTTAAAATCGGTCCAGCCGTTTAGAAGGAGTTCAATTACAAACACAAGAACAGAAGATTTATATATATATTAAGATTCAATACGCTATCGAGAACTACAGAGGCTCTTAATAGTTGGTACCTCAGTCGGTACGTACCGTCTTATAGAACATGCAGGCCTGTCGGTCCTCGTCCTCCCCATTGGGGCAGTCGATGAACCCGTCGCACAGGACGTGGTCGTCGATGCAACGGTACCGGCCTTGTCTGTCCGGCGTCGGACACGCGAACCGCTCCATGCCGTCAGCTGCCGGTGGACATTCTGCAAAACACGAGAAGATTCCATTAACACCAAAGACGCCTTTGCCTTAATTAAGACACATTTTTCAAAACATAGCTGTATTATTTTTTGGATAACCTTCTAGTTTTATTAGGGTTGTTAATTTTTTTCAAGGAAATGAGCAAATTTCTACGGCCTAATGTGGTGGTATAACATTTAGATACTAGCTATGATTACAGGAATGTTTAATATTTAGAAACTTCACATCGAGTAGTCATATGTGTAATAAGATATTTTATTTACAATCTCCCTATTTTCTCTCTTTATAGATAAATTGTAGAACCATATTGCCTTTGCCAGAAAAACATCTATTTTATGAATGAACTTTTATTACACGTTGGACGGTGCACGGATATTATTATGTTCAGGGATGTTATAAAACAGAACCACACGTGCGATGCTCCTTACATTTTAGATCAAAGTAAAAGAGAAATAAATAACTGTCTAGAAATGCCTATTGAACCGAACGCACTGCAAATATGAAATTGAATATTATCGTAAACGTTACATGCCTAGATATCTACAAAATGAAGAAGTCGTTAATTCTACTCATTCAATTTTTCATTCCTGTTTTCATTCTATATAATCTATAGATGAGAACCTTTTCAAAGATAGTATAAATATCAAAAGACTACTCTATCAAAAAGCATATATAGGGTCATATGGTCGAATTGAAAAACCTCCTCCTATTTTTGAAGTCGGTTAATAAAAAAAGTACCTACGGAAGAATTGAACTTTCAGCTAATGATTAGGAATTTACTTTGCAATGAGTTGCTTAAGCAATTAAGCACTTGTTAATAGATAGGGGTGTTAATGCACCTTCACCATAGTTTAATTGTTTACCTATTGAATAATAATTTGCCGAGATTTGGCTAGTGTATAGCTATCGGGAAGAAGAATAACGTTGCCAATATGTAAATTAGAAAAGAGATGGTAAAATTCGTCATCCGAGTAATTGACCCGGTGGCTTAGTGGTTATAACGGTTTGCAGTGGTCGTGGGTTCGATTCCCACTCGGGTGAAGAATTTTTTCCATTTTCTTTATTAATAATTTTATACTATTGAATAATTCCTATATTGCCCCATATATAGGTTGTCTAATTATTTGTATATAATTTCTATTAAGTATCAGCGTACTCATAGGTACACACGATAGGTATACACGACAAATACATTACATTAATGAAGAATGGTTTCAGCGTGTACATACGTTGCATCATTTATTAAAGCTGCGTAACCAGAGACGGTAAATTGTGTAATAACTGACACGGAGGCTAACCTGTATACCTCGCAGGTGTACTGTATATTAATTCAGCAAGCTACGTGTATTTGCCCGACGCCCAGATATGGATATTTCAATCCCGAAGGTTCATTCCTTTGCGTTATATAAAGAGAAATGACTCACAACTCTACTGAGACTAAGGCTTAATTTGCAGGCCAGTGCAGATAAAGTGTTATTAAAATATCATGACAAGTAAATCGTTTAAAATGCAATCGCTACTCGCGAGCACCTTTTTCATTCTGTTGTTTCTAAACTATGCAATATACACTTTTTATCGTTTGCACAATAGCTTCCAGGAGGTTTTTATATAAAAGATATTGCTTTTTTTTAAATAAAATATTTGTTAAATAAAAAACAATAACTGACAACAATTTTAGCAAATTCGACTGCTCTAGCTAATGGGATGTCATTTATGAGTAGGTTAAACTATCACCATACGGGCATTAACTAAACTTTTCCTTTATTTAACCCAGGATAACAGTCTTTGCATTACAGCTTTTTGTAGAAAATGTTATCATTAAAAATACTCGGTACATGTTTGTAACAGTCAAGACTTCATAACATACTGCAGTTACTTCAAAGTAAACAAGTTTATTTAATATACCCAATTTTCGTCTTAACTCCGATGTATAAAAACTTCCAACAAAAGGGAAACAAACATTCCACGTAGTATGAAAGTAGGCAATCTAACGTACAAGCTATGGTAATCGATGAATGTATCCATAAACAATAATGTAATGTATATTCTTGTTCCGATTCATTTTCGGGCCTGTGTTTTTGGGTAGGTATAACCACGGTATAACGTTTCAGTGGGTTCGACAGCCTCGCCCCTCGTGCGAGTCACTTTTGACTTTAGGCGTTTCACCTCTCGCTCGCGCATGATCCTACTTTGGGCGGGCCTTGTTAAGCTCATTAATCTGTATCCGCTTTTGACGTACGATATTTTACCTACATTTTGCAATACCTATATGCCCAAACCTCAATAAAATCAACGTCTACTGAAACACTCATCGTTTAAAAATTTAATAGTATTTTCTTTATGCACGAACATACTGTACGTAAAGCGTTTATGTTGGGAATATTGCCACAGCTTCACCATGTTTGCGTGATTTGGTGCCAATAAAATATTTATTAATTATTTATATAGCTAATATAAAAGAAATGTTATGTTACATTAGACTTTTTGTCATGGGAAATAGTAGGAAGCCATATGTTGGTATGCGTGTTAGTTAACGTCTCCAGGGCGGGTACGATTTGATTGTATTACCGGTTATTTTCCTTTTCGTGTGCTAATCGCTAATCGGTAACATCGCAACTGCCGCAGTTAATGGAGATTAATGTTTTTTTTTCTTAGAATAAAATGGTTTCGGTGAAGGCAAAGGTATTTTTGGAATGAACTATTAATGGCAGAATATTGACTTCGTGTAATGGAAAACTTATGTCATCACATAGTTAAAGCAATTTATTTTCTTGCTACGTAGACAGTAAATAAGTATGATACATATAGCAATTTTGTGAGTAGGAACTTTAACGACACAGTGTATCTTCCAACTCAAATTGATGTGATACTTGTACTTAATTCATTTTAGACTTCCTATATAAATTACAAGAATCTACAGAATAAAATCTAAGAACAAAGTAAAAATTGATGATATTCTTTGATTTTGTATATAAATTGCAAGAATCGAACGACTTACAATTCTAACGAAAGGATGGCACTAAGGATATTCTACTTATTAACTGTGTATTGCTAAAAACACATTTACTTTCGAGAAAAGAGTCTTGAACCGTTTTGTCTCCCAGTCATTACATATGCGCCCCCCGATCTATACGAGCGTCTATTTTTAGTCGCGCCGGGGAAAGCGAGCTCCACAAGCATACAGCTCGATTGCCCGCTCTCTCTATCTATTCACTTTGTGGAGGGACGCCGACGTCTTCTGCATTCGTAAGCGGCCAATGGGCTTTTCAGGTAGACCGAGTTCTGATTACAAATACGCTTATGTTTTGGATTATCGTAAATTAGCTATTGTTTCTGTATTGGACGGTACGCTATTTGGGTCGGATAATATAGTCTTGAATTACTTTGGAACATTTGTTGCTTTTCGAAACTTTTCTATTGGGTTTTCTTAAATGTAATATTAAAAAATATCTATAAATAATCTTGAAGTGATGAATATAGTTTAGTTATAACAAATCTTAAAAGAATAGAAAGGTGTAGAGTCCATACCAAACGTGACAAAATGCTCACTAAAGTCTTGCCTATCTAGAGTGGTAATGCGGTCAGTATTTTGAAAACGTTACCTACTAATGGAGATCGGTTGACCTTCCATTAAAAGTTATGATGGTCAACCAAGGTCGGTTGAGGAGGTCCTTATAGTAACAATATAACTTAATGTTGAGATTTAAGTTGCTTATACTCGTAGATAATTTCTTGTATCTACCTATTAATTTAAAATATATTAACTTCAAAAATGGTGAAATGAAACTATGATTGTTCAAGACTCAGTATTTACAGAATATGAGTATAAAATGTGGGTACGCCATACTGTGTTATAAAAAGGTCACGTTAGTATTTTTAATTCATTGTGAATTAGGTAGGTTGATTCTATTAAAATAATAGAAAAAGATTGTATATATAATCATTAACTTTTTTTTACACTTGGAGAACCCTGTCAGATGTAAAATAACAAATCACAATTTATACAGTTTTGGAGTAAAAACATTAAAATTGATTATAGCTGTCTAGACGTCAATAAAACAAGTGTGCGGCATAAAAAGGCATCACAAAACTTTGGATTTCACGGGGTAAAAACTAAATTTGTAAATAAAACGGACTCTATACATAAAAAACTTTTGTAATGAATGTGTACAAGTAGCGCGTCAGATTCAACCGTTCGCGCATTGACTAATTTGTTTTCCATATGAATGCAAAATGCGCGTGGATACGTCTTAGTTCTTTGGAGGCTAATCTTACTCAGTCGGACTGTAAAAAGAGCAAACGGGATCCATTATATATTATATCCAATTCATGCTTCTGGAAGCTGGAAATAGGTACGAAGTTATATTAACTAACAACCCGCCGCTACAGCATTTAAAACTGAATGCTGCAATTGACGCGTCGTCACCACTTCTTCTTCAGCCTATTGCAGTCCACTGCTGGACTCCCCCAGGGCACGCCACAAGGCTTCTGCCACAGGGGGTATTTGCCCATAGTAACCACGCTGGGCAGGCGGGTTGGTGACCGCAGTGTGATTTTCGGACTATGTTGTCGGACTATGTTGTATGTTATGGGAGGCGCTGCTGCCCACCACCCGGAAACCCTTAATACAAATAAAATATGGGGTGGTACAAACTCTACTCTGCCGGCACCACGCGGCTTAGTTATTTATGGAAACAAAACATGTGGCGAAAACAAACGAATAGCTGGAGGCAGGTGTCGACGTTTGAACGGATAAAGAATTCAATAGTAAAGGGTCCTCGTGGCCTCCAAGCGTGACTCTTAATCTTAATAAAAATATACATGGTGTAACAAAAGGGATATGTTAGGCGAAACGCAATAAAAATAGCCCACTAAAAAAACTATTCACAGAGACACGAAATGACATGAGTAGAGTTTGCACAACCCCATATCTGCCCGTGGGTATCGTACGAGGCGATTAAGGTTTTTCAGGAGGTGGGCAGCAGCGGCTCCTGTACTAATAACATAGTCCAAAAATCAGACTGCGGTTACCAACCCGCCGCCGCCTGCCCAGCGTGGTACGTGTAATAGGCTGAAGAGGAGCGATAGCGAACCAATAAAGGGTGTACTAAAAATGGGTATGTTAAGCGAAAAGCTGAAATGAAGTACATGTTTATTTTTCCAGTCACGGAGAATTCCTAAACAACTTAGGCATGCTCTATAATTTTGAAAAATAAACATGTGATTTTGAGTTTCAAATTTTGTGTTTTCTATAGTGGGATATTGTCATATTTCGCTTAACATATCCCTTTTGTTACATCCTGTACAAAGGATGTTGGACAGGGTATTTGTTTTTGTAGCTGGTCGCCTTCTTGACGTAAACGAGAAGCATTTCGTTGAATGTCTTTTCTTTAAACTATTTTACATACATTAACAATTGAATTTTGTAATATTTAGCTTCAAATTTGTATTGACATACGAGTATGCAGAAAACAAAATAAATAAATAAAGATACGTTGTAATACATTTAGATTAGAACTAACCAAAAATACTTGTTAAATTCATTTTCTTAGTAAAATCGCAGTAGTATTTTAGTGACAGAAGTTTTTAGTTACAGTTGTAAAAGTGTTGACGATGTGTACCAAACCAATGTATAAATCATATGTTGTGATATGACTGATAGTATGTACCTACCCATACTTAAAAAATGTTTACTACGGGCACATGACTACGACGTAGCCTCGGTTCGTAGCACTGCTACGAATGTGTAACTATTTTAAATAGAACATTATGGTCCATTCTGACCGTCACACTTAAATGTTAATTTAATCTTAGTCAGACCTATCCCTCTCCGTTCTTAGCATAAATGGCTGAGAGAGAAAGGGACAGATAGGACTAATTTTACGTTTAGGTTTGAGTGTGACAGTCAGAATCGCCCATATTTTCAAGATATGTTTGGTTATTATTTCCATATGCACAGTATGTAACTCCTGTATCTAATCGTATTATATTTTGGCTGCGAATTAGAATATATTATTTGTCTTGCATTCAAAAATAAAGAAAGGCGAATCGTCGCTGATAGATGTCATTTAAAATTCATTCAAAGATTAATTTGTTATTGAGTTGGTGCAAATAGGGCTTAGTATAGTCTTAGATATTTATATTTTATGTAAAGGTTTACGCCCACAACCTGTTAGTATCCAGACAAACATGTTTTTCTAACTATTCAATAGAAGAATGTGTGTGCGTAATAATTATATTTAAAACGACTATTTTCCTTACGAGCGAGTCAGAATATTATAAAAATAAACAGATTTGTGGTAGAAGTCTTATTTGTTTTATGGGGATTAATAACGTTTATTATTAAAGAGAATTGCATTGTTTTAAATGCTTACTAGTTCATTATAGATACTTATAATATCATCATAATCTTGTATATTATTGTTGTATAGTTTTTTAGTGGCTGCTAAAATTATTTCGCCAAAAGACGTGTTTTATGTTGCTAAATATACAAGCAAACATCTAATACGTAAAAAGGTATTATAGGTAAAAATAGGGAGTAATATTGTATAAAATAAGTAATGTATTAATATAATACTCTACCCAAACCTCAACCAAGCTTACTATTAGCAGTATTTTCGCCACTGAATCATGGCCGCTCGCATCAGCAGTATACTCCTAATACGTGATCTATCCCCTAAAACTAACACGAGTGGGCGTCGAGTTCACGAAGCAAGAACCACTAGGAATTGGACTGACAACGTTTGTTCGTTACGTGCTGATGCGGGGTTTCACTAGAAGCACAGCTGCATCTCATTCCGTAAACATGGTTAGAGTCAACTAAGGAAATATGTGCTAATAGTGGCTGTGGAATCTTATTCGTGATTTTGCAGTTCTAGATACCCTGTTTTGGAAACACAGGCGTGTCCTACGTTTGTGGAGTTGAAGGAAGTTTGCGGGTGATCAGATAAGTGTTCGCTAAAAGAGTTAGAAACTGTTAGCCAGTGACAGATTAAATAAATAGGTCATTCTGTGCTGTGTCATGAGGCCTGCATTGACGGTTGCTGTTCTGCATATTGCATCCCCTCTTTCTGCTTCCTCCATGCTCGAGACTGTCCCCAGACTCTGCGGCGTCGCGTGTTGTTATAGAACACTTCAACGCATTCGCTTTATTCCAACTGTGGATCACCTCGAACTGATTTACATTTATGCATTCCTTATTTAGAAATAAGTAAAGTTTTCAGATAATCACTGGCATTTTCCTAATTCATATTATCAAAACTTCTTACATGAAATCTATATTAATACACGATATATTTCATTGCTAAATATAGAAATTATAAATATATTATAAACTTGTAAAAAAGATAAGGGTAGAGTTATAAAACTAAATTTGAACCAACTGCCTATATTTAGATGCCAAACGTTCATCCATAGCAACCAATATAATGACAAATGTATCGACCGAAACATTTTCTAAAGTCGTAAATAAAAGGTGCTCCCTCACCGGGAGCATTCGCGTGTAATGTAACATTGCAGATTTGAGCATTACATGAGTGGAGTAAGAGAACCGAGCAAAACAATAAACAACTTGTAATGACACAAAACGGGTATACATCGGTGAAGGAGGAGAACCGAGCATTACAATGCGCACATTGGAATGATACAATGTAATATCTTGATATAACTTGCAACATTAATTTAACTAATAGCTAATGCTCAAAGTCGAATCTATAATATTCCATCACAGACGAATGCTCGTCAGTCACGGAGGTAGTAATGTAATGCTCAAAGTAGAATCTATAATGTTACAGTACACGTGAATGCTCCCGGTGCAGGAGCACCTTAATATGTGACGTACGAGTACCTTTACTTAAAACCGTTATTATTAAAGTATGTATATACGTTAACCTACTAATATGAATAAACAAACAGTGTATATAAGCTTCTCTATAAAATATTTCGCAGGCACTCGGCTCAAAGTTATAACCTACAGCAAATAGATGGTAATCTGTCATTATGAACTAAGTGGGAGTACAGTAGACAATAGGTATTTGGATAACAACTTTGCGTTCTGTCTAGGGTCTACGGGTTATATTGTGTACCTATGTAAGTACTGTAAAACGCTGTAAATTTCATGTGCCAGTGTTGCCAGATCATATTTGTTGCAAAATTATCGTGTTTTTATCGCATTGAAGAATATAGACAAAGTTTGCAAGACGAGATACCAAATCCCTGATGCAATCCTACCCCCCTCCGCTCACGAGGTAAACTTAGAAATTACATATAGCGAATAAAAGAGACCCCGCTTACGAGTTGTTTTAGGGGTAAATTTCAAAATTTTTGGGGGTAAACTAGGATGTTTACAAAATTATCGTGCATTACGTTTCAAAAGCGCATACCCTTAAATTTTATCATAGCTTAATCAATTTATCATAAATAACTGGCCGAGCTTGCAGTACCTACAATTTGTGAAACTGTTCTTAGAATACCTTTTTCTGATATTTTTTCTCTAGAGATAATTATAATTCCATTTGCAATATAAATTATTGTTATTTAAATGATAAATAATATGAATAGATACATATAGACACCTAACCGGCCCCCTGATTACGTAAAAGCAATAGCAAAGCCGAAGCAAAGCGATAGCGAAAATTGTACAATATTTGCCTTGAAATGTCAAAGTTCCTTTGAAATTTAATACCAATTTGACAAGCAGTGATTTTTGTACAATGTTCGCTATCGCTTTGCTTTTGCTAGTTAGGTAATAAGGGGTCGTTTTTTGCGTTACCTATATATCATGTTAACTATGTAAAATTATATTAATATAAATAAATAAAATAAAATAAACTAATCCATCGACAGGATCATAAAAAAATTAGAATATCTATAGCTAACTTCAAACTACTTAGGGCTATGGCGTACCTATGGGAGGTCGGTTGACCATCCAAATTCATTTTACAGGATGGTCAGCCGATCTACCTTATCAGATAGCGTGCCCAAAAAATGCTGGCTGCGTTGCAGCGCTGAATGGCAATGCTTATTCTTTGGCCTAAGTAGCAGCCGGCATTTTGGTCACGTGTGGACTCTACGAGCCGCCCGGCCTGTATGTTTGAAGCGCCGCCGGTCCCCAAGGGCCCAGGGTCTCCACGCCAAACGGCGCAAATAAGTAGCCTCTGTCGATCAATTTTGGTTACAATACTATGTCACCAATAGAGATTCAGCTCAATAGAATTCTAAAACTTTCAGTAAGGAGTATATCATACTGGCTCCATTATTGGATTTAGGAAGTTTGTTCTCGCAGCAATCTCCAAGTTTTCTCCACTCGTTTTAAGCTTTATATACCTATCCAATAAAAGAAAGAGGGCATTTCCATTTCTACTGTTTTTCTTTTTCATTATTTCAGATGGATTTTTTGAGTTTTATTTTGATAAGCTTATCAAGTTACCAAGTAGCGTGAAACGATATTTTTACTTACAATAAAAAATACTGGTTCAAATTCAATTACTACTGACATATTTATAATGTCAGTCCAGCATAGAATGGAAGATATAATCAGAAACAACGTGAAAAGTTGCTCTAGAAATACATTTTGGTATTGTGTCAAAGGCCACGCGAATGGAGGGATGGAGAGAGAATAAGTAGTCAATCAATTAACAAACATTACTTACTACTTTGTTTTAAATATCGATAACGTATCAATAATATATTTTTAAATGAGGTACTGTCCATTAAATATCGATAACGTATCAATAATATATTTTTAAATGAGGTACTGTCCAGGCTTCTTTGGACACAAGGGAGCTAATTTCTTCAGATTAAATAAAAATGCGTTGTCTCTTTTTCTTCTATTCTGCTCTGGGAGTGAAAAAAAAAACGTATAATACTACAGCTGCTTCTCTTCCCGGGCATACTGTACAAGTCAGTAGAGGGACAAGCAAGAGGGTCTTGGTATTTTGTAGGCGATGGGCTGACCACCTGTCACTACTAACCGAACTTGCATATCTCAACTATACCCTCAAAATTGGTCAGAAGCGGCACTATGTGGTTTTATCGGTCCTTGGTGCTCTGCCTACCCTGTAAGGGGTAAAGGCGTGATTATATGTATATGTGTGTCTCTTTTTTAAAATGTGATTGAATGTAAATGCGACTGACCAGGAGATACAGTGTATGGCAAGTGAAGCCTCCTATTGCTTGTATGACTAGAACAATGCTACCTTTGACTTAGTTAAAATGCTATATTAACTACTATAACAAAATACATAGTTAGTTAGTTAGTTTGACCGGGCATTTTCCGCACTTAGCCTCTATAAGTGAGGCCATTATACGTATTTCACCTTACCTGTCTACTCCAATCAAACCAGATTTTCCCAGAAGATCAGCAGCCTTCTAGGCTTGTTGCAGGCTTCCGAGAGTGATGCTGGCGATCGGAGGATCAGTGCCCGTTGTGTGGCCGTGCTTGTGCTTTCCATGATCACGTGCTGTGGCGTTTCTTCCGCCTTCTTGAATCCTCTGCAGAGGGGGCTGTTTGACACACCTATGGTGTGCAGGTGTTTCTGTAGGGGACAGTGGCCCGTTAAGATTCCTATGACCTTGCGGATACTGTCCCTTTTTAAACTTATGAGGTTTCAGGCCAGCCATTTCGATGCTTCCGGAACAGCGATCTTAGTCTGCCTGCATCTAGCACTGTTTTTCCACCCTGCGTGATGTTTCTTCGGTTTGCGTACACAGCCAAGTCCGTATTTGGGCCTGGGGTATCGGCAATAGTGGTTCCGGGCCATATACGATTGCCATGGATCCCCTTTTGGCTAGTTCGTCAGCTGCGTCGTTTCCGAGTGAGTCGCTATGTCCTTTCATCCATTGCAAGGTCACGTTCCTTGTGTTTGCGACGGATTGGAGTGCTTCGTGGCATTAACTCATATAAAGTATTTTCCGCGTTCCCATTTATCAGTATTGCTAGGTCGTCCGCATATTTAACCAATAGTAGTGTATCCAGTATCATTTAACCTTGTAATGAGTGAGACTGTCAACTACCTACTATGTTCCATAGAAGTGGTGATAGTACAAAATAATACTATTAACAAAATAATAGGCGTTGCTGAAACGGGAACCAACGTTTACATAGTACCCAAATATCGGCATTCGCTATGTTTTTATGCATATTCACTTCTTATTTAGAGACTATTGTTATTTAAAGCAACAACTTTTTATTCCAAACAATAACTTTCATTCCAAAAAATTTACAATAGTATGACTGAGAAAATGTAAAATATAATGCGTTATTTTTATAGGTAAGTGATTTTTTATTTTATTACAAAATCTAAAAATTTACTTCTAGCAAAATTTTTAACCTTAAGGCACACTAATGATAATATAGCCTAATCTTGGTAAAAGAAGTTAATAATGTATAATAGGCCAATCTTTTAAAGTTAAGTCTGCATTAGAATTCGCAAGGTGTGTCGAGCAAGGTCCCGAATACACTGCAAACTGTATACGAGTATACCGACTCGCGCGCTTCGGGCGGCTGGGGGCAATCTAATTCGATAAATATTTACAAGGCTTTGTTCTACGTGTCTCGCATGAGACTTACGGTTCTTTACACGTATTCCGCCTACGCGGTTTATGCAGCCAAAAGCCAGGAGACAGTAATCCATATTTGTTCCCGTAAACACTTTACGTCTCTTCATAAGCGTTATAAGTTTTGAAGTTCTGTATATTCAGTATTATCATAAATCTCTTTGTTTTGGTTTTGCCGCGGTTTCTGTAGCGATAATTTGTGGATGGTTTCTAAAGAAGCCCACGATTGTCAATAGACTATATACTTTATTTAAATTTTGAAAATTTTAAAACATTAGATGGAGGTAAATTATTTTTAGTCACTCCGCAAAAATTAAGAGAGGTTGGTTGGGAGGTGTTAATGCATCCTTCGTATAGTTCTGACCTTGCACTTTCAGATTTCCACCTGTTTTGGTCTCTTCAGAATTATTTAAGCAGGTCATGTAACTTCACAAGAGGACTGCCAAACCCACTAGTTGTCGTGGTATATTGATCAGAAGTCCCAAAATTCTCCCAATCCCAAAGTCCTACAAGATGGCAAAAAGTTATCGAACAAAATGACACCTACATACGTTAAATGTAAATAAAGTATATTAAAATTGTCATAAATTTTCATAAAATGCGAAGAAACTTTTCCCCCATTATATTCCACCTATTAAATCAACTTTCAATTTTCCACTACTCCATAGTTCATATATTTTTCGTTTAGAATCGACTGCCTACAATAGCCTACGTATATGCGTAGGCAGGCAATTTGTTAACAAGCGCATTGACGTTCCGGCTACCCACGTGAGTGATCTACGTGTCATTTTATTTTTCATCGTCATTTGTTGCAATCCTTAGTACGAGAAACATAAAGGGAAATAACGAAAGTGACAGGTACAAGTGTACGAGAAAGCTTTCGTAATTCGTTCATGGAACCTATCTTGTTATTTATTTATTATTGACTCAAAGTCTTTCGAAAGTATTTCGAATTTAATTTGAAAAAGGTTCTTAGAATTATTCGCTTCTAGATTTCACATAAATCCACTTATTCTTATAGGTACAGTTTTGAAATATCGATATATAAATGTAATTTTATAGTCCTTCTAACACAGCCTTAATATAGTAACAAGTAAACTATACGTCGCGTGGTGCCGGCAGAGTAGAATTCTTACCACCCCATGTCTGCCCGTGGGTATCGTACGAGGCGATTAAGGGTTCCCGGGAGGTGGGCAGCAGCGCCTTCCGTATTGACAACATTGTCCAAAATACAAACTGTGGTCACCAACCCCTCCGCCCAGCGTGGTGACTATGGGCAAATACAGTCTTGTGGCGTGCCCTGGGGGAGGCTTACGTCCAGCAGTGGACTGCAATAGGCTGATGATGATGACGACACTATACGTCATTAACAAACTAAAAACAATTTCACACACAGGGCTTGTGCTAAAATGCTAACACCTGCAAAATGGGCGTAAAATGTTTTTTAAGTAAAGAAAAACATGCTAAAAAAACGCAGATTCATTGCATGGCAGTGCCGGGCGGACGTGAAAAAGCGTTGCTGCTTGTTGGCTCTGTATAAGTCACTTGTCACACGGGGATTACCCGGGAAATATCACCACGAGCCATGCTGACTGCAATTACAAGGATTTAACTCCGATAAAATATATGGCTTACAGTTTAAAAATGCAGTTATGGATTAAAATGAAGGTAGCATTTTTGTCATCACGATTACGGTGATCATGAGGTGGTGTGATCGATCGGCAATTACAGAATCAGTAATATTAACTACTCGTAAGATGGTTACATATATTTTTATTAATTATACAGGACTAGCTATTTGCCGCAATTTCGTCTTCGTGGACTACATAATGTAGCCTATGTCCTTCTCTGTACTGCCAAATATATGTAGACAAAAATTCAAGAAGATTGGTTGAGTTAATATATATATGAAGAGTTACAAACAAACACACTAACGTTCGCATTTATAATATTTGTTATGACAACCATTCTTAAATGAATCTATCGAATCTTGTACCTAAATGTGGCGAAATAAACGAACAAACCTCCCATTCAGTAGGTATAATTGTTTGGGGCCGTTGGGTATGATTGATTGGCGAGGTCCCGCGGGACAAATGAGCTGTCGGGAATGCGTGACCTCTACGCCACAACAATGCCATTCGGTTTCTTCACCGAAATGTTTGTGGATATATCAAAATAATTGCTGATATTGTAAGAGATGAACGTTATAATAAATAGACAATTCCTTTACATTGGTGTCTATTAGAATTCAGATTTTATATATCGAATTTAATTTTACCGAAAACTATTCCACGATTTTTAATATATATTTTTTTCATTTTATCGAATAGTTAATCATCGCTGTTTCATATCATCGAAAAACGTTTCTTAAAAAAAAACTTTTAAAATTGTTATGATTACCAGAAAAACGATACATCGAACTTACATTTCATAAAAGTGTTAAGTTATCGATGAAACTATTCGTAAAAACACGTTACAATGTGTATCGGAACCCATAATACTTTTTCACATACCAACTATGTAACATGCACGCAAGCATGCAGCATGCAAGCAAACATACAGCATGCAGCAGGCATGGTTCCTGTCACGGCTCCGGCGCTGCGGGGCCCAGGCGGTCCTACGCGAGCTTATCATCGCAGATGAATGTAACGCTTACAACCGCACACACGCGCACACAAGCCGCGGCGGCGAGCGTTGCATCCGCCTGCTCCTCAGCTCGCGGGCCGTCTCGCCCATCCGCGCCTACGCGCTTTTACATTGCACTCTAGGGGTAGGGCAGACAAAACTGCGTGGAGTCGGAGTAAACTAAGTCGATTTAAATACTTTTTTTTCATTCATCTCAATTTTTGTTTTGAATAATGCTCTAGAAACTAATTTTGCCATGTCCATTGATGTTTCAATTTGCAAACTGAAACTTACGATAAAACTGTTAGAATCTAACATAAAGGTTTTATGTAATTTATGGCATAGCAGGCCACATTGTTTTTGTTTTATTGTTTTTTATTATTTTTCTATATTTAAATTATTCTTTACTACTAATTGAATTCTCGGCAATGTAACATCTATGAAATACAGTCCACTAATTTACCATTATGAATTTATTATTTAATTAATTTCCTAAGCCGACATTGGTCCTTCGAGCCGGATATGAACCAGCGACCTATGGAAACAAAAATATGGGTAACAAAACTTCGATGTAACATTATTTTCATAAAATGTATAAAACATGAAAACAAATAACGATGAACTGTGTTTTTAGATAATGTATATTCGAGGAAATGAAATTACCATGTAACCTAATTCTAGGATTTGTTAAATATTGTACTAAAAGTTCCCTCACTCTCATAGTCCGATGGGCCGGAAAGCCGACACGTTCGGAGAGAGATCAGCCGCAGGACCAACGGTTTTACGTGCTTTCCGAGGCACGAGCTAAGTGACAATTTTGCAACATTAAAATCTGTACATGAAATAAATTCATTGGTAGAGGCCCGTGACCGGTATCGAACTTACGCCTCCCGCTTGGAAGGTGCACGTCTTAACCACTGGGCTATCACCGCATAAAATATATTAGAAATCTGAAATAAGTTTGTTCTCGTTTTGAAGACTTTTAGTTTAATTATCAGGCTGAAATAATTTCCCTATTAAATATTTAAACCTGAAAACAGCTATCAGTATGAACTGTAATATTAAATTAAACAAAATTTTAAAATATACAAAAATATAACCAACACCGAATGTACTCGTATTTACGTAAAAACCTTTTAAATATAACAGGAAGAACATGTGTATAATTGCGTAAACGCGCGGTAGTTATTATTTAATTTACTTGTATTAATATAGCAAATTGGCTTAAAAATATCTAGTAAAACCTACGGTTTATAAAATATGCTGAAACAATTCACGTGCAAAATCTAAAAGGCATTTGCACCTTATATTTTTCAGGAAAACTCGTATAGCCGGGCCTGTGAAGTGGAGAATCATGTGAAACAATAAAGCGTAATAGCGACAAGCGTAATATCAAGTAGCCTCCTACGATATCGCCCTGAAATGTGAGCTCGGAGTTTGCTAGTTTATTTCTGGAACAATTATTGGGAACAATCTTAGATGAAAACAAAATAGCGGAAGATAGGGCACGTCCTTAAAATCGTCAACTAGAAATTAGGCATGCTACACAACTACACGCACGAACACACACACAGCTGTAATTGTATTTAACGTTGTACACTACTGAGCAATAGAGACAAACCTCTTTATTTCGACAGTAGCGCGAGCGAGACAAGTGCGTTTCAATAGAGCATCATCGGAATAATTTCGGGTTGAGTCGTGTCAGCTCGTGTCCCAGACAATAACTATGGTAAGAAGCTACTGCAAAAACGAAACACAGCGGGCGCATTCGCACACGCACGGCACGTGTTTACTTGTTTAACTTGTCGCACATAGATGTATCATATCTTTTTATCTCGCTATGCAAAATGGCGATCAAAACAATAAGTGAATTTACAATTATTAACCTAAGAATTTAAAGTTTTCGTGTGCGTGAAAAGAGATTCCGTGTGATTTTTTTTTTGTGATTAGTACAACGCACAAAAGCACATGAAGGCATTTTGATAACTTTTACCTCGCTTAAAATAAAAAAAGAATTTCTTCCGTCACACGAGCACGCTATTGCTACTCTCAACTGCAAATGAGTAAAATCAGGCGACGTTGGCCTAATTTAAACGGTCCACGCGCTGGAGACGAGTCACTATCTTCCGCTATTTTATATATTATATATTTCTGACAACTATACTTTGATTTTTTATTATGTAGACAAAAATGACAGCTACAATCGAGCTTTTTTTTTTTTAATGTTGCCAGCATAATGCAATTAGTGTTGTAATATTTTATTGTGAGCGATTAATTGAATTGGTGATATGAACTTTCGACAACGTGATTTTACTCAATAGACTAATCTATATGAATATATATATGTATATAAATAAACTCAATCTATAAAACAGCTATTTTATTATTTAATGAAATTGACAATAAAATACATAAAATCGATAAAATGTAGTTTGAAATAAATGAGCTCTGTTTCTTTACAAATAAATATTTATTAGAAATAATAATGAAATTTATAAGTATCGTGTAAAAGTAACATTGCCTGAGTAAAAAAAAATATGAATAAAAAAAAGCAAACTTTAAACAAGTCTTGGGTGGATAAAAATATAAAAACGCCACGACAAGCCTTCCTTGCAGGTCTGACAACGGGGCTTAAAGCTCCTACAGGAAAAGGAAGACGCCTTATAATCAGCCACATTGGAAGCGAGGAAGGCTTTGTAGATGGAGGTTTATTGATATTCGAGTCAAAAACAGATTCAAGTGATTACCACAATGAAATGAATGCAGAACATTTTGAGCAGTGGTTAAGGTGAATTTTTCCGAAATTAAAAAATGATTCGGTGTTAGTATTAGATAATGCCCCTTACCACTCACGTAATGTAGAAAAAACTCCATCTATGTCGTGGCGTAAATCCCAAATTCAAGAGTGGTTGAAATCAAAGAATTTAAACTTCGAAGACAAAATGATCAAAGCAGAACTAATGGAAATTGTTAACAAAGAAAAATCTAATTATAAAAAAAAAAATATTGATGAGCTTGCTGCCGAGTATGGTGTCACCATCTTAACACTTACCACTGTGAATTGAATCCCATAGAATTAGTATGGGCACAGGTAAAGGGGCACGTCGCCAGAAATAACAAAAATTTTAAAATGGCTGAAATTAAAAATCTATTCATTGACGGGCTAAAGTTGGTGACACCGCAACGGTGGTCGAGTTGTATCGAGCATGTTATAAAAGAAGAAAACAAAATGATGCAACTCGATCACCTCATTGATGAGGTGACAGATACATTAATTATAAATGTTACGGACTCTGACTCTAATAGTTCTTATTCAGAAATAAATAGTGATTAAGAAAATTTTAATGTGTTTCATTTTTTCCAATATAGATTTTTATAAATCTAATAAAATAGCTAGTTTTTTTTTTTCAAACCCACAAAGTAGCTTTTATTTTTTAAAAGTTTTATGAGTTAGGTTAGATTGAGTGAAAAAGCTTAATACAGATTTTAAACTTATCGAATACATTTTTAACCATTCGGAATTCAGACATTCGCCGTAACATAAATATACATGAAATTAATCGAAATATTCAGTTGAACAATTCGATTAATTATGACCAACACTATTTTTTTATTACGATAAAGTGGCAACACTCCAAATGTCATTTTAGTCTACATAATTAAAAATCGAAGTATAACTAAGATTTTTCTCATCATTTTATTGTCTCGAAATAAATATGTCGAAACTCATACACTTTTCAATTAATATAAAATTGATGAAATACTTATGGAAAATTATTAATCTGTACAAAAATTACTGGATCTGCTTAGATATTATTCAGGATGTTTTTTTGTCGACAACGTTTCCGAAAGTTATGCATTTTCCTTATCATAGGAGATTTTTTTCTATGAAAGCATAGGTACCTGGGAAATGTCTGGTTTTCTAAATATTAAGGTCCAAAGTTGAGTTTTTAGGTTACATTTTTTTCAGAAATAACGTGTAACAATAATTTCTTTCGCGATACAATTAAAAAGTGAAAAACGAACGCAAACACTAGAGACAACACATTGCACGCAACCAAGTCAACTAAAAAGAATAAAAAAAAAATGCTACCCGCGATTTCTTTATTTGTATATAGGTTAATATCACTTCAAATGTTTATTTATTATAAACCTCTAAAAATGAGAACTATCGAGATATCTTACTAATATGTAAACTCTTTGACGAGTGTTATTAAGACAAGTAAATAAGTAACTGTATATGTATAATTTTAGTTAATACAAATTTGTCATTAAACAAAAATGAGAAATAAATCGCCCCTTAAATCTTGAATACTTATATGCCCATTATAGGTATACATTATAGGTTATGGCGTGCAGAATCATAAAAGAGATCCGACAGCCACGTAAAGCAAAGCCGAGTCAGATGTAAATGATAAGAGGGGTAAGCACGAACCTCTCGATAGTCCGTAACGCTATCGTCCAACTGTCAAATCACATAGATTTTGCTAGGGAGTCGCTAGCGTTACGCCGCGTAAAAAGGTTCGTGCTCACCCCACAGTGCTATTGAAGTTGCTTGAGAGAATGCTCTTTATTCGACTCTTACGACATACAATGCACGGAAGGAGATGCAGCTGATATATTACAGTGAAGCTCGCATCGGTACAGGACTAAAGCTTCGTTATCTATTTTCTTACAAAATAAAAGGTTGGCTACCAATTAGCGTTTGAAGCAATCATTTAAAATTGATAAATCTATCAGCAAGTTTTCGTATTAAACTTTAAATCCATTTAACTTCGACTCTATAAACTCTTTTGCTTAATTAAAATAAACATTGTTTCCATAACTTGGAGATTGATTATCTTGAATTCTGTTTTAGAATTTACCCAAATATAGTTCACAGAGTTGTTTTGTATATATCTTAATTTACGAAAGTTTCGTGAAATATGCATACCGGAATAGATTGTCAAATGACGACTTTTATTACTGTGAACCAACGAGTTCTTGCTGTGAACGGAGCCGCGGAGATAGCTCACATTAATCATATAACAACGCTTTATTGCTCGAATGGGCGCCACGCCGATACATGAGCTCTATATACGTAGCTCAATGGGCTGCAAACTCCTTGTACTATATTGTGAACAGTCAAATCTACCGAACGTTTTCATTTATGAAACCAAGAGAAAAATTGTGCCAAGAATAAAGGTCTCGTGTAGATGGTTGTGCGAGCTTTATACCTATATTTCTAAATACCTATAAATATGTCGTACATAATGTGACTAATGAATGCTTGTAACTTCATTATCTTATAAGGAACGAAGGTTTCTGATTTGGTATTAGGAGATCCTTGAAACTTGTATCAAGTAAGCTTATGATTTTCTGATTAACTGTAATCAACGAATAAAAAACAAGTATTAGCTAAAGTCTAATGTTAGATCCGAAATCATTTATATAATTTAGTCAATAATATTTTAGAGAAGTATAGTACAAGTTGCCAGTTTAAACCAAGCCCAGTTTGTTATATTGGTATAGATGTATGTACATTTTTCAACGTACTCGTATTATGAGTAGTAATAAATCTAGACGCTTATAAAACGAGCTTCACCCATCTAATATAAAGCTTCTCTACCGATGTGTAAGAAACCTTTGAAGCATTAATCTCAATATCTAGGTATTACATGTGCTGTACAACTTTTAGACAAAATTCTACGAAAATTACTTTATTCATACATTATTACTATAATATATCATTTGAATGATACGATATGATGAATGCACTCAGTAGATTGGCATATCCCATCCAGAGGAAAACAGAACATAAAGACATTATTATGAAACTCTAAAACCCAACACATTACTAACACAGAATTAACTACCCTCTACTAAGTATTAAAAAATATAATATTAGTGGTTTACTAATTTCTTTAATCTTGAGGATGCCACGGTTGTTGGCGAAACATATGTAGATTATTTATCTAGTTTTTGATTTCGGAATAGTGCAATGTATTGACTTGCATGCTAGGTGCTCGGGTCTAGTTTCTCGTGGCGATTGTAGTTAGTGTAAGTGCCTGTTTTCGCAGTTATGAGTTATCAGCAGAGGTCGGAATTAGGTAGAGTCATTTATGTACTTGCATCGAAATGTTGATATTAATGTGGACCTTCCCAGGATTTCTAATGGACAATCCCGTGTGGCCAACAATATTACAAATAAATAATAATAAAACCCTCAGAGATAGACAAATAAAACAAAGATAATTAACATAAAATTTCTGCTCTTTAAAATTAATACCGGAATTTGAGGCATATCCACTTTATTCTTTCGCTGTATGAAATCAGTGCAAGTACATAAATGACTCTACCTAATTCCGACCTCTGGTTATCAGATCCGAGGGTCAGTGGAGGGTGTAGGGCCCGGTGGTGGGCGCACCTATAGTGAAAGTTATATAGTTACTTAATTATCTATAACAGTATTTAGATTATAAGAGTAACTAATTACAAGGCATTGCGTATTTAGTGTTAGATTAACTAAATGCTAAGATGTAGTACATGCCTATGCCGATTACCTGCGGCTATAAGTACCTGTAAAAGATTATTCCAATTTTACCTTCCTCCCTTATTACTTTATAACGCTGCCAAATTGTAAAAGTAAACGCGGAGGTTTTTCAGAAATTCACGACGACGCCATATGTACACGAGGGGCCTTTCCGACTTTCGAGATCAAGTAATTGAAACACGCTTTCCCTCGGTCTTAGAGCCGCCACATACAGTCGGAATTTCGTTTCATTTCGGAATATAAACAAATCTGTCGAACTACCCTTGTGCTGATTAAAAAGATGAAGAGTTCGTTTGTTTGGAACAACTGGAGCTCAACTCGGTTGGATAAGCACGAACTTTTTTACTCGCAAGAAAATTTTCAATGACACTTTAGTGCCTTTATTCGCTCGTATATATATAGACATGCACGTTAACTTTCCTACATACCGGGTAGGCACATACATTTGGCCGGCGCCGGTAATTCTGAAACCGAACTGAGAGAAAAGGCACTTACCGACGGTCAATAGGTTCGTGCTTGCCCAACTGATCCGATCGAATTGAGAAAAGCTATATTCCTTAAAGCTGAAAAATTCCTTCATCTCCGAAAATTCCCGTTACGTTTTTTTCATGTAGTCCACGCAGATGGAGTCCGAAATTAGTGCAGAATATACATCTACTGTTTCTAAATACCACATAAGCGATCAGAATCCTATTTACGGAATCCGAATCCGAATTCAGAATCGGAAATCTGACTGTACGTGGCGGCTCTTAAATGGATCTCCCCCGCCCCATTCCGATCGAGGACGTAGTTCAATTGACTCATATTTGAAGATTACAAAATAAATTTCTTATAACTCGTTATATAGGTAGGTACTTAAATACTATAGAGATGCACTTTTTACTTATTTTACTGTGTTATTGAAAAATTATAATAAGCAATGTAATAAAATGTTTTAATATAATTATAATTTCAGTTATAATTATTTTCAATTTATTATTTACCAAGTATTACGTAACTTAGAATAGACTGCGTCAAAATAACTATAAAATTAGTAACAATAGGATTTTGCTGAACAATAAAATTTAAAATACCTAAAAATATCTTTATTGTTATTTCAATGACAGTACGTAGGTATGCCCCATAAATAACCTTAAGTAATTACATAATTATGGTGTATGATTTGTTTTTTATTGTATTATAGAGTAACGATTTTATAATAGGTACCCAAATTATTTTACGACTTACAAATGTCGTTATAAGAAACTACTAGAAAATTATTTCTTTTCACAACTATGGTTAAACAAAGTTCATTAGATAGGTTGCAGGCTGTTTCTTTATCGATCGTCTTAGTTTGCATTAAATTATGTAAGCCCGACAATGGCCGGGGGATATATTTAGCCCCTGGAAGCCAATAAAAAGGTTGGGTTGAAAACAGAAAGGTCAGAAATATTTTAAGACTATCTACTGCTTATATCGCTGTTCACACCATAAGTCAATTTAGCTGATTAACCTTCACACAAACATAGGGTTTCAGAACCATATTAATTGCAAAATCCTTTTCCACAATTGGATTCACATTTAAATCTAATGCGATATAAACAAATATTTCAAATTTATCTATAGACCTTTATTGTAATTAAAGTGGTTTATAACAATTATTTTAAAAAATCCAATTACCAAAGGTTTGGTTAGATTACACTATTATAATTTTATTCTAAAATTTCCGCTGGTATATTGAATGTAAAATGCGGTGTAATGGAAAGTAAACTCTAAAGTTATCTAGAACGAAACTTGTTGGGTCCTATTGTTATATGAATACCAAAGTTTCTCATTCACCAGAAGGCCTACTAAAGGTAGTTCGTACACCCATTTATGCGTATATATACAGTTCGTTTAGTTGCTTTAACGGATACCTAATTTCATTAATGGACAACGTAACCCACGCTCGCCTGTTGGTCCCTCGATAATAACGATCCGGTATAGGTACTTTCGCGAATATTACCTACACTATAAAATTTGAGACTCGTTTTATTAACAAACTTCGTCATTATTCAACGGTGGATGGTTGTGCTGCGAGTATTAATATTCATGTGTGGAGTAAAGTACTTAAGCTGACAGTGCATTCGGTCTGTTTAAAGTACGATGCCAAGAGTTGAAGATGCCAAACAATAGGCAATATGGCTGCGACTGCGACGTTGTATGTTCCGCCTATTGCCCGCGTGGAGAAGTACTCGCGGCTCGGGGCCCGGAAGTCGTTGGCTGCCATGTGTGGTGATTCCCTCACTACCATCGACAGCCGCACAAGCAAAGGCTTAATGTTTCCTGCCAATTTTATTCCAGGCAACTTAAATGTTGGAAATTTACTTTACGTTTTATAATTTTAGAACAAAACATTCGGCAGTATAAATACTTCAGGTATCTGTTGTTTGATCAATGAAAAGTGAATAAAATATATAAAAGTAAAAGAAACACTTATAATAATTGTAAATAGGTACTGTATAAAAATTATCTCCATTTATCTGTATTCTAGCATTTTGGTGCGAAAATCCTTAAGGAAAACCGGCAATAAATTACTACTACCGACGTATAGCAATAAATGACTCGCAAACACACGGATATATAAAATACGGGAAATATGTTTTGTCGGTGTTGCTTTACGACTGAGATTATATTCAAAACATATATAATAAAAGAGGTTATTCCACTTTATATGTTTTGAAGCAAAGAGCAATAAGGAAAATGTTAATACGATTAATCCTAACGGTAACCTCAATTGGCAGTTAGGTAAAAATGTTATATTTGTAGAACTCGTAAAACATCGCTGAAATCCACTTCCAGTCCGATATCAAAGATAGTCGGTTTAATTTTTTTTAACCGTACAAAATAGCCAGCGCCCGGTTCAGTAAATATCGGTCGTTTAGGTTCTATGCAGGGAGATGGGAGACCGAGACAAATGGTATTTTTAGTGAAATGAGCAAAACAAACGAACTTCGTTCCGGCGCAGGTGTTTGTACCAAGTTTTGTTCTCTTAACAAATGAATAGCACTGATGTTCTACTACTATTGTATTTATGCTAGGCACTGAGTTTACTTATTCGGTGTTATTATAAAACCGTGTTTAAAATGAAATATGACTTTTGACAGCGAAATGCAAATGGAATATCTCGAAATTAGAAAAATAGATAGATTAGCTGAAACTATTCTCTGTAAAGAAGATTGTCTTTAGAGTGAGACAAGGTTACTTCTGAAATCCTTTTAATTTAAAGATTTTTATATAAACGAACCGCATTTTGCCCATATACATGAAATACGTACCTGTACCTAGGTATAGGTAACTACCGAAATAGGGACAACAATATTTTACACACAAATATATCTCCATCAACGCAAGATAAAATCCTACTACCGTCATAACATCATGCAGAAAAGTGAAAACATGCAGACATCCGCTTAAAGCCGGATAATTGAAAAGTTGAATCGTGCACACTTTTCCTAGGTCCCGCTGAAGGCTGTCTGCATGTGGACCGCGATGTATGCGGGTCTCCTGGACCGCCGCCAGAACACACTCGTTAGCCGTGAGCATCCCACGATGTAATAGTTTTGTCGACTCGGACCCAGTTTAATCTACTTGTTTATATTTTGTTGAGAATCTAGAGCAGCGGACAGTTTATGCGTTTCTTATCTCTTTGGAGCACCTTTGTCTTGTTGGAGGCTTTATGACATTGTTTTGTTTGGTTCTGTATTTTATTTAGCATGACGCTTGCATTTTTACTTCAATTTATCGAGGAAATGATTGTACATTAAGATTATGTTCTGTTATTTTATAAGAAAAGGTCAAAAGGTGCATTATCAAAGTATATATCAAAGTATAACAGTAAATGAAGCCACCACCATTTTCTCTATCGAAAACTGAATGATACTTACCGATTTGCTGTAATAGAAGTCAACTCATCCATTGTTCATGGCTTCGTAGTCGATTTACGTGCTACGAACGTTGAGCAATGCTACGAAAATCTGTTCTAATACTATGTAAGTTGGTAGATACGGCAAGTTATTTAAAATCGATACACTTAACCAACTATTATTTGAAAAAATTGAGTTAAAAATCTTTTTAAATTAAACTGGTCACTTTTATAAAACTCAAAGTGAGTGTGAGTTTTGCATGAAAGAAAGGCGAACCAGTAGAACTGTCCGCGACACACTGGGCGGCCGTCCAGCCTCAACGACATGCTAATGCCTTTGGTCACCAAGTTTGTGTTACTATATTGTTTTATTTGTTCTTTTGGACGTTTCGTGCTTTCATTATTTTATTCAGACTGGGTAAATGACAAAAATGTATATTAATTATATTATATATTTATATATTATATTATTATTATTATATATATATATATGACGTAGATGGGTCGAGTGGCGTGCCGTTAGGTGTGTCCGACATCTTCCAAAATCCGAAATAAAGAATGCGGCGTGTAGTAAACAAGCTTAATTAGGAATCACAAACACTTTCACTGTATCTACGCACAAGATTACTAGGATTCTAGCGGATAACGTAGAAACGTGGTAAGTACAAGACAGAGGCTGATTAGCACCCGTGCTTCGCTCGACAGACGCAACAAAAAGAACAGAATACCCTCCGGCTCAATTCAAACGACCCGGTGGTCGTTGTAAATCTACAGTGGCGCCCTCTCAGTACTCTGTCTTGTCTTTACCCAAGTGACAGCTGTCCTCAAGTCAGTGATAGCTGTCGACTTGACGTTTCTAACTTCAACGATTGAAAATAGATGGCGTTGGAGATCCGACTGTAGGATATGACATCTTGATCTCCGACACGGCCATTTTGACAACTCACGCGTCCTCGCGTGGGGTTTCTGGAAAGAAAGAGGATTTTGCAAAGTAACATGTATCACGCTCGGTCTTTCTGACCATTGGGACAGTAAAAACTTAATTTAAACGTTACTAAACCTTTATTTCAAACGAACCAATATCATCATAATCAAAATTGAAATCATTTTACTATACCAAATTGTTACAAATTTACTTGCATACTATTAAACAAAGAAATCGACTATAATCGTCACACACAAGGTAAATAATTCCAAAACAAGGCTACAGTATGCACAATCCATATAGAGTAACGTCAGTCAAGTAAGTCTAGTTGCCTCAATCTAGCAACTCTTGGAAACTTCCATCCAGCTTCCGTAAACCAGTCTAGTCACTTCCATCCAGTGACTCTTGGAAACTTCCATCCAGCTTCCGTATACCAGTCTAGTCACTTCCATCCAGTGACTCTTAGAAACTTACATCCAGCTTCCGTATACCAGTCTAGTCACTTCCATCCAGTGACTCTTAGAAACTTCCATCCAGCTTCCGTATACCAGTCTAGTCACTTCCATCTAGTGACTCTTGAATACCTCTATCCGGTATCCGTAAACCACTCTCAATCAGTCAACTCAACATTAATTTGAACATGACGGTCCATCCCCGTCAAGTTCGCACAGATTATCATCACGGTCACATGTCAGCATGTCATTGGTAATGTCATTCGCAGGCATTCGCCTAAGTCTGTCATGTGCATACTTATAGGTTCTATTGGAATTAAGGGCTTTAAGAACATAACGATTACCTTCAAGTACCTCCGATACCCTAAAAGGACCTCTATACTTCGGATCAATTAATCGAATTTCGAGTTCACCTGTAGTTACACGAGTTTTTGGCAAACCTGTTGTAAAATAACTGGAATATTCACCTAAAATAGTTAAAAGATCTGACTTTTTACAAGAGGGTATATCTGTGTCAACATTACTAAAGTCGTTACTGATACTAGAATCGGTTAAAACGTCACAATTTAAAACTGTAAAATTATTTTGTTTTGAAATGCTAAAATTATTTGTTGACAAGTTAATAACGAAGCCTTGACTCAATATTTCACGACCTAGCATAATATCACTACGCATATACACATCGGGTAAAACATGTAATAAAAGTTCTAAACAATAATCATTAATTTCAACATTACACAGTATTTGCTGGGTGCTGAATACACTGGTTTGACCAATTCCCGTTAGAGAGACAGTTTTAGTAATTCTTTTACCATTGAAACTTGATGCAACGCTTTCTTTTATTAGTGAACACTCAGCACCCGAATCAAAATGAAAATCATAAATCTACCTTGATTATTAAGAGCGCCGGTCGGTGGTAAAGCGGTAAGTGCAACTATCTTTCGTGGATTCAGACGAATTTGACCTCGGCGCACCTCGAAGCCTAGGTACTCTACTTTTTCTTTCGGGAATGAGCACTTTTTAGGATTTAACGAAAATCCCTTCCCAGAAAGAACTTCTAATACTACCTTTAGTCTATCGAAAGCTTCGTCGATGTTACTGGCCACAACTAGCACGTCATCCATGTACACTACAACGTACTTGTTCACGAGATCGCCTAGAGCATGTATGAGAGCACGTTGAAACACTGCAGGAGCATTTTTCAAACCGAAGGGCATAGTAAGGTACTCATACTGACCTTCAGTTGTCACGAATGCTGTGCGCTCTATGGACTCCGACTCGATAGGGATCTGGTGAAATCCCGATGCTAAATCTAAAATTGTAAAAAAATGTCCTCCATGCAACCTAGCAATCTGTTCAGATATGAGTGGTAAAGGAAAACGGTCAGCAACGGTGTTATCGTTCAACTCCCTATAATCGACACACATTCTATCTGAACCGTCTTTTTTTTACCAAAAGTATCGGGCTTGCGAACGGTGAAGAACTAGGTCTAATTATCTTAGCATTAAGCAGCTCGTTGATCTTGCCCCTCACAATCTGACGTTCATCTGGGGTCAGCCTGTATGGGCGACGATTTACCGTCTTGTGCGGGTCTACGAGCCGTATCTGCATAGGTTCAGTGTCAGCAGGAGAAGTAGGTGTACCGGTAATGAAACTAAGCTTGAACCGTTCTAAAATCTCAATCAACCTAGGTCTATATTCATTACTAACGTCAGTATCTACCAAGTCAAGGTCTATACCATTATTTGCAACTACATCACATGATTCGACTATGTTAATTTTCTCGAAACGTACTTTATCTACCGACATATGTACAGTCAAACCGATAGCTAGAATTTCACGTCCGATCATAATGTTGTATCGCAAACAATGGTCAGGTAAAACATGAAGGAGTATCTCAAAGTTAATATTGTCAATGTCAATTGTCGTTAAAATTTGCATGGTCGAGGCTATAGAAGTTTGTCCTATACCAGTCATAGAAACATTGTCATAATTTCGCTTACCACTAAATTTCAAAGCAATCGATTCTTTAACTAAGGAACACTCTGAACCTGAGTCGTAAGTAAATGGGAATGACTCACCAGAGTGACGCAGAGAACCCGAAGGCGCATTCACAATGCACACGTCTACTCGCTTTTCCTTAGCTGGACCAGTTCCAGTGCCGCCGCCGGTACCGTTGTTCCCCTCCTTGATTTTCCTCTTAGGGCAGTCGGATGCATAGTGGCCTTGTTCCCGGCAGTTGAAGCAGGTGATGCGATCGGTTCTCCCTGTAGGTTGGTTGGTCGAGTTATGGTCCCCGTGAAAGGACCTGTGTTTGGACCGGTCATCTTGCTTCTTCGAATTGGCTTTGTTGCGACATTGAAGAGATTTGTGGCCTAGTTGTCCACAATTAAAGCACTTGATGGTCACAGCAGATCCATTAGGTCGGTTTCTTTTTAAGTCGGGTCCATCACGATAAATCCTTGATGAATAACTTCTCTTCAGGAACGAGACAGCCTTCAGTTCCTTTTGTAAATGGTTACGCATCTTGATGTCAGTCGTTATAGCAATCCTCTGAACACGTGGCTCTTGTTTTGAAATATGAGCTAAGACAGTGGCTATTGCTACCTGTTCTGTAGTCAGTCCATTCCACCTTGCCATTAAGGATTTTATGAGGGTAGTATGAGGCCAGGCACTCGTTATCTCTCGGTTTCTTGTCGTGCATACTGATGAGAAAGGAAGCAGCAGTTTCAGGACAGTCATACCTTGCTACGAAAAGCTCCTTAAAATCGGCCCACGTCATATTAGGAAACGATATTGAAGACAGCCAAGATGATGCTTCGCCCTTGAGTGCGTGGCTTAACGCGATCATCAGAGAAGATCCATGGCGATGTCGATCTGTGATACACATGTCCGCGGTCGTTATCCAAGCTCGGGCGTCGATGTCTCTTTTCTCTGGGTCGAAATCAGGAAGGCGAATAGAGTCCGAAGATGCAGGTAGTTTTATTGCTTGCACCAACGCCAGAAAATTTTGATTTTGTTGCTCGAAGAGAAGACGCCATTTTTCTTCGCTCGAGTCACTATTTGAAGCACGTGTTTCATGTGGGTGATCCGGGTTGCATCCCACTTCTGATGACGTAGATGGGTCGAGTGGCGTGCCGTTAGGTGTGTCCGACATCTTCCAAAATCCGAAATAAAGAATGCGGCGTGTAGTAAACAAGCTTAATTAGGAATCACAAACACTTTCACTGTATCTACGCACAAGATTACTATGATTCTAGCGGATAACGTAGAAACGTGGTAAGTACAAGACAGAGGCTGATTAGCACCCGTGCTTCGCTCGACAGACGCAACAACCAAGCCCAGAATACCCTCCGGCTCAATTCAAACGACCCGGTGGTCGTTGTAAATCTACAGTGGCGCCCTCTCAGTACTCTGTCTTGTCTTTACCCAAGTGACAGCTGTCCTCAAGTCAGTGATAGCTGTCGACTTGACGTTTCTAACTTCAACGATTGAAAATAGATGGCGTTGGAGATCCGACTGTAGGATATGACATCTTGATCTCCGACATATATATAGTATATTTGTTCAACATTGTTTTTACGTTGTTAATACAATATGTATTATTGAAATGAAATGAAATACTTATAGATACGATGATGAACGATGAACTTATAGATATTATTGAAATAATATTGGAGATTAGTATTTCGCTTATCATACCCCTTATGTTATACATAAACTATGTTACATGTACGTCATTGTACGTACGCATGAAACAGACACGAGTCATTTTCTCTTTGTTTATAGGCCAGTGGGCGCGAGTTAATAGACGTAAAAGTAAAATATGTAATGATATATAAATCAGTACAGATAAGTCCTGACAAACAAACGTGACGTGCACGTCCTAATACGTGCAGACTTGTATTAAACAGTGTGTCAGATCGTAACGTAAACCAGTTTAACCACGTCACGGATCCGGTATTGGATGGGAGCTAGCTACTAGCTCTGCTTTACGACTGTCAACTGTTTTTTATTTATTATTTTCGCCATTATACATAAGATGAGAATATGAATAAATATTCTTGTTGGATACTGGCTGGCTTTTCCATTGTCAAAGGCGGCTGGAGTCGCGAGTCACAGCTAGTTTCTATTAATCTGCGCGTCACATCGTGCCCTCATGTTTATATTTAAAATAATCGATATAATTTAGTGGGGTTACAGTATCACGGCGCCCATTATATGTCGACATAAAGACAGCGGACTTCAGCTGAACAGCAATCGTGGTCACATATTTAGATAAAACGAGTGAATTACCCAGATTGTCGATAGAAGTCAACCAATTTGTCGGATTACGTGTGGCCGACTTCTGCTGCTTAATTAGGCATGCAGACGGTTTCGCTGAGCCTTAATTGGTACTTTGGGCTTACACTGTCGATCGCAGATACGTCCAAAAAGTCCTAAAAATAAATTTAACAGCCGCGTGCGTGAGGTCTCGAGTAACTGGAATGGCTGTACAGAATGAGGTCATTTCCCTTTCATTGCTATTTGTGTTGGAATTTTATTTTTACCACTTAACTGGGTTACAGAAAACTTGACTGTAAACAAGTTTAGTATCACAGTGGAAATGGTTTATGTGGACGTGATGTGAATGTGCGCACGGAGTCAATTCGTGGGCGTTTATACTGCTATCCTGGTGGACTCCATTCATCTTTATTAGATCACATCAACATACATTTCAATCTAAAGTTAAAAGCACTTAACTGTAGGCACCTAATTATTTTTGACGACCGATTCGCGTAGTTTGTACCTTGCCTGCGACGCTCTGGGTTTGAATCCCGGCAGGTGCAAACGTTGATACGATTAAACTTTATTTTCGAGTGGATGTGTCTATAGACATTTATGTATT
This sequence comes from Carposina sasakii, assembly GCA_014607495.2. Lineage (NCBI taxonomy): Eukaryota > Metazoa > Arthropoda > Insecta > Lepidoptera > Carposinidae > Carposina > Carposina sasakii. Next base: position 7,585,631 of record CP053161.1, read on the forward strand.
TATATACCGTTGCTAAGTAGCATAATCTTGTATGAAATTAGTTCGATATACATAAAAAACTTAATCATAATCACTGGACTATGTAATAGCATATAACACAAAATATTAATAAAGTTATGGGTACAAGTTAAAATTTATAGCTCACTCTCGTTTAAAACAGCGGTAACTTTAATCCTTGCCAGCAAGTTTAAAAGTTTCGCAATGACGCCAATTTAAATTACCCACCCATTACCTACACGTGCCTAAAAGCCTATAAAGGTCTACAATATCTTGTAATTTTTGCAAAAAATGTAGGGTTCTTTGGTAAGTTACTGTTTTGCATCGAGAGTTGGAGTAGTTGCTTTTAACCATTACTTATTTTGTGGGCGTAGGTATGTATGTATACAGTTAACACACATTTTTTTTAGATTTCGTTAGTTCTAATTTGCTTTAAGTCAATCAATGTTTACAAAACTCATCCCTATCTGACTCAGTGATTTTAATGTTAATGTTTTCTTTCATGTGTGTTTTTTGGATGAATTAAATTAAAATTTGCGCGTAAGGGGAGCTATCCCAAAATTCCCAGAGGTCGGGGAAAACTGAAATCACGCAGATGAAGCCATGGGCGGCGAAATGTTATGACTTCGTTAGCAAATATAGTTTAATAATATTATAAATAATTGAATTATTTCAAATATACCGTAATCTGCCGTAATCTATATAATTAAAGACATGCGTAGTTTTGATATAATAATGATCAATATTGAATATAATGGTTTTGGGTTATAAGCAGTTTTCTATCTGTAAAGATAGGATTATAACAAAATCATTTATGTTCGTGACTTCGTTTGCATCCACTATCGTAAATAACACAGTCGAAATAGTCTAAGTTATAAAACATTTTTCCCTAGGAGTACAAATTCAAACACATTGGGTTATTACGGTTTAAAATCAGGAAAATCGTGTGTATAAACAGATATATGGTATTTTTTGGATATTGTACCTTCGGTATTTTTGTGCTGGATTTAATTATATTAATTTAAGAGATAACAATAAGTAAAGTAAAATATTTATGGATGGATTATTACGTTACATAGTTTTTTATATCTATCTGATAATCTGATAATTTCACAACGTAGTTTCGACATAAAAAGATAAAACTTCGTCACAAAAAAGCCACGAAACAAGCTAATAAACTTGACTCATCAAGTTCATTTGACGGCAAGGACATAACACTGAACTTGGGTATCGCAAGATATTTTCGCCGTTGAAATAAAATAATCCCTTAAAATAAAATGTGGTCGTAAAATAGTGTAACGATAACCGTCTCTAGCGGGCGACGACAGAGACGGTTGCCCACCGCCACCGCCTCACGCGACCGATGTTAACACGTACAAACTATTTCTCAACCACTTCTTTTCTAATCAAGATGGAATTTAATGAATATGCATAAAATGCATGTATTTATATTATATTATATAATATTAAAATACATTTTAATTGCGAGATATTTGTTTTTCCTATTTTACATTGAACTCTATCATATAATATATATATACAGGATGTTTTTTGTGGACACCATTAACGAAGGGTAAGTACTCTATAGGTAAACATCAAATGAAGTAAGTTTATGTCAAAAAAGCCGACGAGTGCGAGTTGAACTCGCGTGAAGAGGGTTCCGTACGATGTTACCTATCATGTTTTTTTAAATCTGACAAAAAGTTGGTACGCACAATATTGAGTGATTTACCATGTTATTTTAATATCATGGACTTCTTATAGGTTTTCCTATAATCTATAAGGAGAAAACTAATTTCTGTATTTTTTTCAAAATTTTAGGTTCAGTAGTTTCGGAGATAAGGGGGGGGGAATGGTCAATTTTCGTCTATTTTCTTGAATAACTTGGAAACTATTTATTTTAAAATTACAAAAAAATACATTTAAGATCTTCTCAACAAGACCTTTCATTTGATATGCCACACGATGCAGTTTTCAGATTTTTTTTTTTAATTTTCCCCTTCCCCCCCAAAAATTACCCCCCATATACAGATTTCATCTGCTCACGTCACACCTCTGTGTTTGGGTCACAGGAATTGATATGTGTACCAAATTTCAACTTAATCGGTCTAATAGATTCGGAAATAATTGACTGTAAGCGACGGACGGACAGACACACGAGTGATCCTATAAGGGTTCCGTTTTTGTATTCAGACGTACGGAACCCTAAAAAACGTTGGGAATTTTTTTTTATTAAAAAAAAATTACTTGATCGGGCGAAATTTATAGTGTCTAGTGTTTATGTTAGTTTTTTAATTGACAAATATTAATTATTTCTCGTGAAAAAATCTTGCTACGCGCGTCTATGTGCATTTATGCAGAAAAACGCAGTACTCAACTTTGGACCCTAATATTTTGGAAACCAGACACTTCCCAGGTATGCTTCCATGGAGAAAAATTATCGTGATGATGAGGAGATTCCGTAGTTTTCGGGAACGTTGACGACCAAAAATCACCCTGTATCTTTACTTTTTTTTTCACAAAATGAAAGACATATTGTGAATGTAAGGATTTTCAGCGCTTAGTTAACTTATCTACGTAAACTGATATAAAACTAAAAGCTAAAATTATGTTTTAAGGGATTAGGTTAATACCTACTTAATTCATTTAACAATACTAATATCTTCATAGAGTTTCTAACTCATTCTCTACACAGATAAAACAAACGAAAATATCATGAAATATAGCCCTTCGGCTCCTTTATAACGTTGTTTACGTGTTTTCCCATAACCTCACTTTGTCCACAAAGTATAACGATGAGACCAAAATAAACTTGCTCCCTCCTTATTTATGGAAATAAAAATAGATCTAAAGTTATTTGTGGTCTAAATTGTGATAAATAAAAGTAAATAAAACTTTTGTGAAAGCTGATTTTTTATTCATAAGGTAGGCGTGACATCATCTTTCGAAAGTCATCCAAACTAGGCACGAGTCACAACATTACAAAAAATAATAAATAAATAATAAATTTTATTTGAAATCAAGTATTTACAATTCATCCTTATCTAATATTTAACAGAGTAGGTATTTGTAAAAGAAAAACACTTTGCCATAATACAAGGAGAGCTGAGTTTATAGCGGTCCCCACACAAGGTCAGGCCTGTATCGTGGGGGCCAGAAAAGAATTACAGTGGAGAGTTAAAATGTTAGGTGTACTCTGAGAAGTTACCGTTGAACAATAATATATGTAAGTACGTACGAGGGCTGTTTGATAAGTCGTTTTAAAAAGTAATTTTTTTAAATTTTTTTTAAAACAATTTACATTTATTTCTCAACATAGTCTCCTTTGAGGGCCAAACACTTGTTCCAGCGAGTTTCCAATTTTTTTATCCCCTCCACAAAATACGTTTTGTCGAGGTCTTCAAAAGAGGCGTTTACACCAGCGATGCAGTCCTCATTTGTCAAAAATTTTTGCCCTCCAAGCCATCTTTTCAGATTTGGGAATAGGTAATAATCGCACGGAGCTAGATCCGGCGAATACGGAGCATGCGGAACCAGTTCGAAGCCCAACTCGTGGATTTTGGCCATTGCAATAGTTGACGTGTGCACTGGGGCATTGTCTTGATGAAAGAGGACTTTCTTGGGGGACAATTTTGGTCGTTTTTCCAACAATTCGGCATTAAAACGGTCCAATAACTCTGCGTAATAACGGCCAGTGATAGTCTTTCCCTTTTCCAAGTAATCAATCATAATGATTCCTTCGCCATCCCAGAAGACTGTCGCCATGACCTTTCCAGCCGACAAAACAGTCTTGGCCTTCTTTGGGGCACGTTCACCAGTCGCCATCCATTGTTTTGATTGCTGTTTTGATTCAGGTGTATAATGATGGACCCAAGTTTCGTCCACAGTGACAAATCGACTCAAAAAATTCCGAGGATTACGCTTCATCATATCCAAACACAGTTTTGAAATTCGCTTTCTTTCGTGTTTTTGTTCGATTGTCAACAAACGTGGCACCCATCGTGCAGACAGCTTTGTCATACCCAAATATTCATGCAGGATTTTATGTACTCGCTCAGTGGAGATGCCTGTGTTCTCAGCTATTTTACGCACCTTCACTCGGCGGTCGTCGAGTACAATATTATGGACTTCTTCAACAACATCCTCAGTAGTGACTTCGATTGGGCGACCAGAGCGTGGAGCATCAGATGTGCTTGACCGACCACGTTTAAAATCATTTATCCAGTTATAAACAGTCTGCAACGTTGGTGCGTTAGTGCCATGAACAGAATCAAGTTCAGTTTTTATTGTGGCAGCACTGCAACCCTTCATAAAAAAATGTTTTATAACGGCACGAAATTCAGTTTTTTCCATAGTTGTTGAATATTTACGAGTGATCACAGTTAAACAATGGTTATACTGACAAAAACTTGTTTTTTTTTTGCTGAATTTTTGACAGTCTTAATTTGAAAGATTGTGCCTGCCAGTGTTAACGCCATTTACCAGAAAAAAAGGTTTTACAAATAGTTTTTAAAAGGACTTATCAAACAGCCCTCGTACATATATAGAATTTAACATAAAAAAGTAAAGAAATCAAAGATAGTAGATAAATGTAAATGTATATTTATTTTTATGTCAATATATTTAAGTATATACACACTTATATATACTTATATACATACAAACATACATAAATATACATTAGGTAATTATATATATGTACTTATAGATAAATAATGGATAATAAGATAATGGTAATCTACGATTGAACTAACAGTAATGCTTCAGATCGCTCGTACGATAGTCCAAGGAGGAATTTCGAAACTAGTACTTTGGCTTGACGAATTGAACTATTTTTTATGTCACAGAATTTAGCGATTTGCTTGTAAATAAAAGGTAGACGGTAGAATTGGAAATGTTTGGCAAATGTAGTTTTAACTAGGGTCTGATGAATTTGGAATACCCGCTTTTTTAGTAGAGCTTATATTCCCCGGAGGTGATGGTAGTCTGATGCGCTGACAAGAAGGTTTTCAGAATGTATAATTGAAAGTAAAGTGAGGACTTTAGCATCAGCATTAAGTGATTCGGTAGGAAAACGAAAAGGTTTTTTAAGCATTACTTTTAAAACAGAACGTTGAGCCCACTCTAGTGTGAGCATCACTGTGACACCGATCCTCTCCAAGCTGTAATACAGTAAGTAGTTATAAACTCACAAAGCGAAACGTATACCAGCTGCAAAATCCGACGATCAGCAGAGATCCTTAACAGTCGCATAATGTGAGCCAGCCTTCTAATTATCAGACCTACTGCTGAAATATGGGGTTTGAATGACAGATTCTGGTCTATTTCTACGCCCAAGTGCCTGGATACAGTCCACGCGAGTAATTTCCTCACATGTCCTGTTACATGATGAATGGATCTTTAATATGGTAGGAGATTTCGGCATAGAGGCGCGAGTTTAGAGTAAGGAGATTGCTATCCAGCCAGCGCTTTATCTTCTCCATACCATGCTCTGCTTTTTCCAGTGCCCCCTTCCAAGTGTTAGCATGAAAAAGAGCTACCGTGTCATCAGCATCTTCCCCACTTCGTGTAAGTCATTTATATAAATAATGAACAACGTCGGCCCAAGGACACTTCCCTGTGGGGCTCCAAAGTGCATCGGCAGTTCTTCACTGCAGTAACTACCTATTCTAACATGTTGTATACGGTTAGTAAGGTAACTTTGGAACCATGCCAGTGGAAGACCTCTTATTCCAAGAGACTCAAGCTTTTTTAAGAGGATTGGCACTGACACGGTATCAAAGGCCTTAGCTAGATCAAGAAATACCCAAACACAGTTCATCGATTTATCAAGCTTGGATGCAACTTGTCCCGTTAGTAAATTAACTACATCCTCAGTCGACCTTCCACATCTGAACCCAAATTGCTTGTCAGATAGCAGATTAAATTATTACAAGGCGAGAATTGACAAGTTTTTCGAGAATTTTGGATAATATTCCCAGCAAGGATATTGGTCTGTAATTTTCTGGAGTATTTTTGGAGCCATCTTTGTGTATTGGGATTACTACTGCCAGTTTCCAATCCTGTGGAAAGATTCCATTTTCCAGGCTAAGATTAGATATACAGGGTTAATTTAAAAACATCAATGACCTCGCAGGACTAGATAGTTAAAATCATAAACAATAAAATTAGTTCTACGAGTTTTATCATAACTCAATACATTAATTAAAAATGATTTTCCAAGCTTTTATTGTACATTTATAAGTCTATGTTCCATTCGAAGAAGTTAGACGCGCGCGGTCGCGTGCTCACCTGTGTTATGTACAGACTTAAGAACATTCAGAAGTAATACTAAATTGATATTTATTATTGTATGAAAGTAAAATATGTTAAATTACCAAAACTTGTAGAACAAATGTTGTTGTTTATGATGGTAGCTACCTAGTCTTGCGAACATTGTTTAGCTTGAATTGTGTTGCAAGAAATATTTCAGTGGTTTTAAGGGCGTTAAGAAGTTTGTCAGAGAGGCTAGTTCCTATGTTTGCAAAGTATGTATTACAACGATTAATTGACTCTTGGGCATTTGGCTTGTTTTTGAGTAATTCGGTATTAGATGTGTTCCGGTTTGGGCTTTCAGTTATGTTTTTTATAACTTTCCAGATCTCTTTAGATTTTTTCCTGTTGTCTTCCAGTGCTTTGCCTTCATAAGCTCTCTTTAATCTGTGCAGAAGCTCCGTACAGAAATTTCGGTACCTTGTGTAAACAAGTTTTCGTACTGGATCATCAGGATTTTTCTTTAGATCCAGGTGCAGCTTATCCCGGTGTCTCATACATCTTATAAGCCCCGGTGTGATCCAGGGCTTCAGAATATATTTAGATCTGCTAACACGCTTCTGAGATGTATGATTTTGCACAGAGTTAGATAAAATTGTACCAAATTCCTTCACAGCGCTGTCAACATCGCGTGTGTTTATTACAGTAGTCCAGTCGGATTGTTTAAGGTCTGCAGAAACAGCCAGAAAACAAGCAACACAACACCCACCAAATAATGTCCAAGTGAAACGTGTTGAAAAGTTACATTATACTCGTATTATCTAAAAACATCTTAACAACAGTAAGTATAGATTGGCAGAAATATGAAAATTTTAAATTAGTGAAGTAGATGCTTGAAATGAAATATTATTATTCGGCTCATTTTCCTTGATACCCATATACAATTAGGGACAAATTTTAAACTGACACACGATGCTTAATTAAGTGAGTCAAGAATGGTCACGGGCGCGTAATAAGATCAGATTCTATCGCCCACATAACGGTTTATGTGTGCGTGATGCGTCACATTGTCTGGGAAGGAGTCGCGGCAGACAGGTCGTGATCGCCGCCACATCCCGTCTCAGACTATCGACATAGATTACGCACAAACAGTATCGCCTCCCACGTATTCTACTAAACAACTTGGCTCCCATCTACTACATGGATGACGTAGCGTAATTTGTGAATGAGTGTTGCGTAAAACCAGGCTGTATCTACTTGGAAATAGTTCCTTGTTTCATCCTTATTAAGCGTGGCTGGTTTTTGATGTTTGCCTGTTCATTATTCTTTGGCACGGTTATTTTAAGCTTTATTCCGAGGAAAATTGCTTTCCAGATCGTTCGAGATAATTAATTATCGCTTTGGTCATTGGTTACTCGATAATTCAATTTGAGTAGGTTGTTGTTTGTTTTTCTTGAGTAACTAAGTATGGAGCTTGACACCAGGTGAGTGTCACCTCACCGCATATAAGGTGCGTGTTCTGTGGCCCGCCGGAGTCAGGCGAGCACCTGCGCCGATGCACCCGCGTGCAGCTCCGCGCCAGCCAGTCTGGCGCCTGCCGCGGCCCCATGCGACCCCCAAACCCCTCTCCTGCCGCCCACGTCGCGCTTGTTTTCAACTTTGATTGATAATTTGTTATTGGAGTGCGTATCCGCTTTCGAAAACATTACAATGTTGTATTCAGATCACAATTGGACTTGTATCTAGATGGCGAGGCCTTTGTAAACAAAATCTTGATGGCTACGATCATGCAAATGACTGTTCGTTCAATCACTTTCATCAAAGTATTTTATAAAGTATTTCCGTATGTCTCTTTTTATGACATATAGAGAAATAGTCTAATATTTAGAGGCTATGTAGTAGGCACTGCAAAGTCCTAAAGATTTTTTTTATGATAACGTTTTAATTTAAATCAAGCTCAGATTCAGGTCGGTAAAGTATCAACTACAGGCATGAACGTACTACAGGCCTAAGAATATCTTGAACGACAGGTCAAAGGGTTAATTAAAAGCAACGACACAACATTGAGGTAAAGAAACTTGCACCGGCTTGTTGGTTTTTAATCGGATACACTTACATCAGAGATTATAGGTGCTCTATCAGATGTTTCCTTTTTCACCGTTTATTGGACGACATTTCCAGCCAGTGGATATCGTTTCAGTCAGACTCGTTTGTAAAAATATGAAACTTTATGATAATGAAACTAAGTACATAAGTATACGAGAATTTTGCAAAACCGCTGAGGTAGGCAGATAGAAGTCATAGGTATGAACAATATTCAAGGGTCAAAATTATAATTTGATATTTTCAAGAAATTCTACCAATAACTGGGTCTAGGACCGAAACCACCATTATTTGTAAATTAGACTAAAATCACCCCTGAAATTAGACACTTCGGCCAAATCGCGCGAAATGGATAAGAAAATCACGGGGAGATGATTTGGTTAATTCGTGCGGTTAGTTTTGGGAACCGATTTAATTGAAGGGTATTTTCATTATCGCCAGGAAGGTTCTGGTTGGTTTTGATCACAATAGTTTTAGCGTTTGTGATATCTTCCAATTCGTAAGTAGATAACATCCAGTAAAATATTCCGATTCGCCTTTATCTACTAAGTACTTCTGGGATGTGGAATTCCCTACACATGTCTGCTTCTCTTTAGCAAATACAATACGAATATATTCAACACATACATTTGAATTTACTATCAAGTACAATTTGAGTAATTTTAACAAAATAAGTGGCAATACTTTGTGGGTTCTGATTATGAGTCTGGTAGGTACTAGCGGTCGCCCATGACTTCGTCCGTATAAACTTCGAAATTCCTGTTTTCCCGGGCCCGCAGGTATTTCGGAAAATTTCTTTCTTATCGGATGCCTACGTCATACAAAGAACATATCCCCTAAGTTCCAGTTTAGGCTGTGCATTGATCCATAATGCGTCAGTCAGTCATTCATTTTTTATATGTATACACTTTGAGCAGATTACTTACTGAGTGGGTAACTGAAATACTTTGGACAGATGAAAATGGCCACAAAAAGCCATATCTTTGGAGACTAGTAATAGGGAAAGAGTAAATTGCCCGGAAATGTCATGAGAAAGAAAATGTGAACTATAAAATTACGCACACGATATTGTGGAATAAAATTTTTAGCATGCCTATATCCTTTACGTGGCGTGTCATAAAATAAAGTTGATATAAAAGTCTGGTCATAGAATAATATAAAGCAAAATATAATCTAATACTCGCTCGGGGACAATGCGAACGAGCTTCTGCGTAATCCTCACAATGACTTCTTCGTGAAGAATTATATGCCCCTGGGAGTCGTAAACAACACCTAGGTTTGAGGAACAGTCTATTCTTAGCTTAGTTGCGAATAGTTTGTTTTACCTTTTACCCTAAAGTGGTAAAGGATTTTTATTATTTAAAATAAAATTTGGATTCTACCTATAGATTGCATTCTAACTATTTGAACTGCTTGGAAGTTATATTTTGATTATATGCATAAATTTCGATATAACAGTGAGTTACTTTGATTTTAATCTAAAACTAAGTACCGACAAACATGCGGTTTACGAGTATGTATACGTAATGTACACTCATCAAGCACAACTCGTAGCACTTGGGACTGAACAATATGCGTGCATAATATAGTCTCTAAAATGTATTTGTCCAGTCAGTGGTTTAGTTTAATCAAAGAAAAAAAGTTTAAACAACAAAAGCATATGTTTATTATAACTTTAGTGACATTGAAAATATAGCTAAATATGTAGATACGGTACGTAAAGTAAACGATATTGGGTATCAGTATTTTGAGCGAGGTTAAATAAGGAATCATTAGCATAACATAAACAAGTTTCTAGTTGCGGTTTCGATATCAAATATTCCTTCTGAGAACATACGCTGTGATAATTCGATGAAATATCGAGTTTCTAATCCTGGCCAAGTATAATTTTGCTAAACAAATAACTTTGTGTATATTACGAAATGTATCAGAGTTATTAATGTTAGATAAAAATAATGTCTTGATAACATAATTAATTGAAACTAACTAAAATATTACGATTTTGATTGAACATTATTATGCTTAGGTACTTACTTAATAGAAATGTACGTACGTACTGTTTTCTTTACTTAAATATATTATGAACAATAAACATTGAACAAGTAAAAACGTACATATAAGGATTGACATAGCCAAGAGGAACGCTGACGAAGTTTGATATATACATTATTGTAGCATTTAGTTTACAAAATAACGGTATCAAAAGCCCAAGGCCGTAAAAGGAAAATAACTAGAAACGAGAATGCTTAGTCCTTCAATGACCTTTGTGAGGAGCGTGGGTGAGTATACTTAAACGGTATTTATTTCTCGTAAATATTCAGCTTTCATGCCTGGAAGAATCAAACGGCTCAACTGATGCTCGGGTTTCGCTTAATTTGCTTTCGTACTTGTTCGTCTTTTAGACGTAAAAATATTTAATACAGCTTCAGTAACATCAAGAAACTTTGCTTAATGAACTATCATTATAAAATCTTTTGCATGTGGAAATGGCGCTTCCAGATACTATTTTAATGGCAAGCTATTATGAGCTATACTCAGGTGAATAGAAGAAATTTTGCTAAAGGGTGCATTAGAAAAGGTCGTATTTAGCTATCTTGGAAAAGGATAAACCGGTTTCGACGGTACTACGTACGTTATGTACACTAAAAAACTAAGTACAAAAGTGGTACGAGCACACAAACAGTTTGGCCTTCACTGTCAGTAAGAATTTCTCGTGCACGCCTACCTACGAGCATAGCCTAAATAAACAGCCACAATGAAAACCATAATGTCATTTACTGTTATTTTTGTTAACAGATTTGTTAACAAAAATAATTTGCCTAGTTTACGACTTATTTTGAATTAGTAAATAAAATATAAGGGACAGTTAGGTACTTTATATATTTACATAATTATACAGGGTGGGGGTGACAGCCAGGCAATTACTGAAATTCTGAATAAGTACCAATGTATTGAGTTATACGACAGTGTTATTACTCGTAAAAAATGTATTTTTGATTTTATTATCAGTAATCTTCGCTCTCCGCGCCAATTGTATCGGGCGATCCTGTGACTAATTAAATGGGCTTATTGGTTATTGTGTGACACATTGTTGTTTTTTGGATCACTTGTGACGCTCCATTAGGATTGATCACTTATTTGAACTTTTTTGACGGCAATATTTTTTTAAAATCATATTTTGGGAACAAAATATTTTAAAGTCATTATCTAAGGCCTACTTAAATGAACTAAGTTAGTTTTTTTTCCTGAAAATAAGAAAAAAAATATCGGATTTTTTTTTAATTTTCCTGCGAAAATTTTCAGTGATTTCCGCCTCAGAATCATGGTCTGAAATCATGCTGTCACAAACACCTTGTAATTGAGTAACTATACTTATTATTTTGTGAATTTTCTAAGAACCTGATGATCAAATATTACTAAATAAAGAAACCTCTCTTTCATATTAAATAGTAGTGGACGCCCGCTTTCGTCCGCGTGGACTGCAGAAAAAACAAAATGTCGAAGTTATCCGGGATAAAATATTTTCCTGGCATAAAAAGTAGCCTATGTGTTAATCCAGGGCGTCAGCTAACTTCATACCAAATTTTTATTAAAATCGCTCCAGCCGTTTTTACGTGAAAGAGTAACAAACATCCATCCACCCACCCATCTATCTATCCATCCATCCTTACTCACAAACTTTCGCGATTATAATATAAGTAAGACGTAATTATTCTATTACATTTACATGTACCTATCTCTATCATGAACTATGAGCTAGTAGGTGGTATTTCCTATTACTAGTAACAACGTAACCGGTTCTATATTGGGTAGATAGATATCCTTACCTATTTACATAAACTTGTAACCAGTAATACTAAGTAACGGTATATAAATACATAGATAAGTATATAAACATTGACGGCCGATTGGTGTAGTAGGTAGTGGCCCTGCCTGCAGCGCCATAGGTCCTGGGTTCGAATCCCGGTAGGTGCAAACATTGATATGATGAATATTGATGTTTGTTCCCAAGTCATGGATATTTCTCTACTTATCTATGTATTTATATACCGTTCTTAAGCATTTTGGACATTAATATGATGAAAAAGCAATATTATGATCTATCCATTTGTGCAAAATATTTTTGTCAGAGTTCTCAACATATTGCATTTAGATAAATAATTCATTCGACTGTACTTGCATGTCATCATCATCATCATCATTTACAGCCCTGAGAAGTCCACTGCTGGACATAGGCCTACCCCAACAACCTCCACTCCGACCGGTCGGAAGCAGCCTGCATCCAACCGACGCCCGCAACCTTGGCCAAGTCATCCGTCCACCTCGCGGGTGGCCTTCCCACGCTGCGCTTGCCGATACGTGGTATCCACTCTAGAACTTTCCGACTCCATCGGCCATCAGTTCTTCGAGCTATGTGCCCTGCCCATTGCCACTTCAGCTTGCTGGACCGTTGAGCTATGTCGGTGATCTTTGTACGTCTGCGGATCTCCTCATTTCTGATTCGATCACGCAGAGAGATTCCAAGCATAGCTCTCTCCATCGCTCGCTGTGCGATCCTGAGCTTTTTTATGAGGCACATAGTTAGAGACCACGTCTCGGCACCGTAGGTCATCACCGGCAGCACGCACTGGTTGAATACCTTCGTCTTTAAGGACTGGGGTATCTTGGACACAAATAAGCTTCGTAGTTTCCCGAACGCTGCCCAGCCGAGTTGGATTCGCCGAGTTACCTCCTTCTCAAAGTTGGACTTACTCGTACCTAGTTTGACCGTCTGTCCCAGGTAAACATACTCGTCAACAACTTCAAGCATCGAGCTCCAACCAGTACAGGAGTGGGCGGCACATGGACGTTCGACATGATCTTCGTCTTGTCCATGTTTCATCTTCAGGCCCACCTGTGGGAGACTCGATTGAGGCCATCGAGCATTGTGCTTAGATCCTTCAACGATTCTGCCATGACCACGATGTCGTTCTGCGAACCGAAGGTGAGTGATGTATTCGCCATTGATATTGATGCCGAGTCCTTCCATTCGAGAAGCTTAAAGGCGTCTTCCATTGCATTGGTGAAGAGCTTCGGAGAAATAACATCTCCTTGTCTCACTCCCTCTGCAAAGAAATCGGCTTCAGTGCTCCGCTTCTGTACTCGTACCGACATGGTGGCGTTGCTGTATAAACACTTCAGCACTTCGATATATCGATGGTCAATATGGCACCGCTGGAAGACCGG